>JAUMIR010000013.1:762500-1287500 GCA_030847615.1 Gambelia wislizenii | reverse complement strand
TCCAACTCTATGCGCTCTCTGTGGTTCTGAAATTGTTTAGGACTAAAGGCTGGATGGCCATCTTTAGGGAGGGCTTTGATTGTGTCTTCTTGTATGTTTGAATTGGGTTGGACTAGATGGCCCTTAGAGGTCCCTTCCAAGTCTATGAGTCTATGAGGTCACCATGGTGCTGAAATTGTTTAGGACTAAAAGCTGGATGGCCATCTTTAGGGAGGGCTTTGATTGTGTCTTCTTGTATGTTTGAATTGGGTTGGACTAGATGGCCCTTAGAGGTCCCTTCCAAGTCTATGATTCTACGAGCTCACCATGGTGCTGAAATTGGACTAGATGCTGGATGGCCATCTTTTGAGAGAGATTTGATGGTGTCTTCCTCCAGGGCAGAATGGGGTTGGACTGGATGACCCTTGGGGGTCCCTTCCAACTCTATGATTCTAAGATGGCTACCTGTCTTAGTCATTGGGTTAAAGGAACCGGGAAGGTAGCCCAACTTCTGGCTGGATCAGACACATTTGGAGGGAGGAAAAAAAAGTCCCCGCCGGCCTCATCACGGTATGTTCGTCAAGGGTCATTTCCTGCTCACTTTTAATTTGTGGACTTGGCTGCTGAGCCTGGAGCATGAAATGGAAAAACATTATTGGCCGGACAGAAATACTTTTCCCTTGAAAAAAGACAAAAGGGGAGAGTGAAAAGGGTAAAAAAAAAAAAAAAGATTGCATAATATATATATAAATATAAAAACCCACACTCAAAACTATTAACAAAAGAGGTTTTTATAAAAATAGATCTTGGCCAGGAGGCAGCACCCTTGCTGTTCTGACGACGTCACGGAACGGTTTCATGTAACGCAAGTGCGCCATTGCCAAGCAAAATAGGGAAGGGAGGGTTGAAATGAAGGTCACTTGTCAAATATGAAATGGGCAGAGGTGGTTTTTTAATAGTACTGTTTATGTCTTAATTAATAATAATAATAATAATAATAATTTATTTATTTATATCCCACCCCTCTATGCAATGCAATCAGGCCGACTTAGAACATGTCTTGAATAGATAACAGAGCCCCAGAGAAGAGGAAAATCCTTTAATCATAATCAAATATTTATTTATAGCCCGCCCAATCACAAGGACTCCAGGTGGGTTACAGAAATAAAAACACATAAAACATAATATTTATATTGTAAGCCGCCCCTATTGCATTGCAGAGGAGCGGGATAGAAATAAAAATTTTTATTTTATTATTATTATAATAATAAAATTCAAAATTAGTCCTTTCCCAAACCCACCGCAACCCTATATATATATATATATATATATACACACACATACATACATACACAGTTGGTGCTTTGTATCTATGGATTCATCCAAACACATCTCAAAAATATTCCCCCCAAAATAATTCCAAAAAAGCAAACCTTATTGCTCACCATTTTATACATATGGACTGAGATCCATATCCAAAAAATAGGTCCTCTCTAGGAATTTTGCTCGGTCCTGTAGCGCCATTCTATGGTAATGCTTCCTTCAGAAATTGGGCTGTAAGTCATTCATTTCAATAGGTTTTCCCATCTTGCTATATTATTCAATCCACAGTTTCACGTATCCGTGGTCAGTCCGGGAATGTTTATCCTGCAGATATGTGACTATTTGGGGTGCAAACAGGGTTGTTTCCTGGGTCTAGTGCTATTTAGCATCTTTATTAATGACTTGGGTGAGGGAATAGATGGTATGCTTATCAAGTTTATAATAATAATAATATAATAATAAATATTTATTTTTAACCCGGGCCTCTGCTCGGCAACCAGGGCGGCGTACAACAGAATTAAAACAGGAGAATTAAAAAGTTTGCAGATGACCCCAAATTAGGAGGGGTAGTTAGTACCCCAGAGGACAGGATCAGAATACAAAATGACCCCCTGAACAGATTAGAAAGCTGGGCCAAAACTAACAAAATGGATTCCAACAAAATGAATACTACACTTAGGCAGTAGTAAAAATGAAATGCACGGATATAGGATGGGTGACACCTGGCTTGATGGCAGTCCTTGCAAAAGGGATCTAGGAGATTTAGTGGACTACAAGCTGAACATGAGCCAGCAGTGTGATGCAGCAGCTAAAAAGGCCAATGCGATTCTAGGCTGCATCAATAGGATCCAGAAAAAACGAAATGCAGAGATATAGGATGGGTGACACCTGGCTTGATGGCAGTCCATGCAAAAGGGATCTAGGAGCCTTAGTGGACCACATGCTGAACATGAGCCAGCAGTGTGATGGAGCAGCTAAAAAAAGCCAATGCAATTCTAGGATGCATTCTGAGCTGTGTTTGGTTGAATCCATGGATGCAAAAATCTATGGATATGGAGGGCTGATTGTATTGTTTTAATATAAGATTTTTGGGTCTCATTATTGAGAGAAAATAATGGATATAAATGAACAACAGCATCTAGGCCAGTGTCCATAAATAGTGGTAGGAGCAATCAAACAGCATTCCTCACCCTTTCCTTTCTGTCCCCTATTACCCGATGGCATCCACAGTTAGACTGCTCTTAATCATGGAGGTTCAAAGGCAACGAGGATTATGAAAGTCCTGGAAACTACTAAGTTCTCTGAGGAACAATTAAGGGAGAAGAGTATGTTTAGCTTGAAGAGAAGATGGAGAGGTGATACTATATAGCCATAATTAAATATCTGAAGAAATGCCTTGTGGAAGATGGAGTATGGTTGTTTTCTTCTGCACCAATGGATTGAAATGCATGGTACAGGGTTGGACTAGATGGCCCTTGGGGGTTCCTCCCAACTCTAAGAGTCTAAGAAATGGCAAGAAGATGGAATATGGTTGTTTTCTTCTGCACCAATGGATTGAAATGCATGGTACAGGGTTGGACTAGATGCCCCTTGGGGGTCCCTTCCAACTCTATGAAATAGCAAGAAGCTGGAGTATGGTTGTTTTCTGCTGCACCAATGGATTGAAATGCATGGTACAGGGTTGGACTAGATGCCCCTTGGGGGTCCCTCCCAACTCTAAGAGTCTATGAAATGGCAAGAAAAGAGATTCCTAAATATTAGGAAGAATCTCTTGACTGTAAGAGCTCTTTGACAGTGAAATATAGACTCCCGATGGAAGGCGATGGACTCTCCATCTTTGGAGGTCTTTAATCTGAGGTTGGATGACCATTTTGTTGGGAATCCTTTGGTTGTGTCTTCCTACATGGCAGGATGGGGGTTGGACTGGATGACCCTTGGAGGTCCCTACCAATTGCAAGATTCTAAGAAAAGTAATTACACATGGCCCTGGATTCTTTGTTCCTATTAGAGACATTGGCAAGCTGCTCTACCTCTTTCCTCCGGTGTGCCCTATAATCCGTGGCCAACTAATATTACTAAATATTTCCCCTTGCCAATATTTCCCTTTGGAAAGAGGGAAGAAATAGCCGCCAGAAATCGTTAAGCGTCGCCAGCAGGTGGCTAGAGAGCGTTATGCAATTTTGCAAAATTTAAGCAGATGGAATTTCTCGAGGAATAGTGTCAGCTCCAGGAATAGTGATATAAGACCATGAAGAGGAAAATACACAAACACACACATGCAGAGATTCTCCCTAAAGCAAATAGAGGCGGAAATCTCAGCCGGCCTAAAATACCAATTAGGAAACATCTGTTCCGTCCAAATCCAGGAGTGTTTGACAACATATAATGGGGATTAAAATCTAGCTGCTCCACTCCAGATGTGTCCGGCTGTCAAATCTTTTGTCCGGCCAGCCTTTGTTTGCAAGCAAAGGGAGGACAATTTAGGAGTATGTTTAGCTTGAAGAGAAGATGGAGAGGTGATACTATATAGCTATAATTAAATATCTGAAGAAATGCCTTGTGGAAGATGGTTGTTTTCTTCTGCACCAATGGATTGAAATGCATGGTACAGGGTTGGACTAGATGCCCCTTGGGGGTCCCTCCCAACTTTAAGAGTCTATGAAATGGCAAGAAGATTGAGTATGGTTGTTTTCTTCTGCACCAATGGACTGAAATGCATGGTACAGGGTTGGACTAGATGGCCCTTGGGGGTCCCTCCCAACTCTATGGATTATTCCGCACCAAATTCACACACAGTTGATTTGCCTAGAAAACAACATTTTCTAGGGAAGAGAGTGCCTCAAAAATTGGTGGACTCCCCTTCTTTGGAGGTTGGATGGGAGTGCATTAGCTTTGGATTCCTGCATGGCAGAAGGGGGTTGGACTAGATGGCCCTTGGAGGTCCCTTCCAACTCTATGGTTCTATGAGCTCTCTATGGTGCTGAAATTGTTTAGGACTACAAACTGGAAGGCCATCTGTTGGGAATGCTTTGATTGCTCATTCCTGCATGGCAGAATGGGGTTGGACTAGATGGCCCTTGGGGGTCCCTTCCAGCTCTATGATTCTATGAGCTCTCCATGGTGCTGAAATTGTTTAGGACTAGAAGCTGGTTGACCTTTGCGGTCCCTTCCAACTCTGTGATCCTATGATGCTATTATGCCTATTCCTGCAGAGCCAAAGGGGGGTGGACTAGATGGCCTTTTGGGTCCCCTCCAACAATAACAACAATGACAACTTTATTTTTGTAACCTGCCTTTTGTCTATTAGGCAACCATAGCTCTCTCCATGGTGCTGAAATGGTTTCGGACTAGAGGCTGGATGGCCATCTGTCAGAAGTGCTTTGTATATTCTTCTTTGCAGAATGGGGTTGGACTGGATGGCCCTTGGAGGTCCCTTCAACTCTATGGATTATTCTGAACCAAATTAACACACAGTCGATTTGCCTAGAAAACAACATTTTCTAGGGAAGAGACTGCCTCAAAAATTGGTGGAGTCCCCTTCTTTGGAGGTTGGATGGGAGTGCACTAGCTTTGGATTCCTCCATGGCAGAAGGGGGTTGGACTAGATGGCCCTTGGGGGTCCCTTCCAACTCTAGGATTCTAGGATGTCTTCCAAAAGAGGCCACTGGGGATGCTCTATCCACCAAACTTTGGACTTCATCTCCCAGCATTCCTGGCCAAGGTGGAGAGATGGAGTCCCAAACATCTGGAGAACATGGAGACCTTGTTGGACCAGGAAGCCCCTTCCAACTCTATGATCCCCATAGAGTTTGGTGGATGAAGACAGACCTGACCTCCATTAGCAAAGACTGTTAACGGCCTATTAAAGAAGGTGATTAAGCACTATAATTAGAAAGAGCCGGGGTAGGAGAATCCAAAACCACCCCACCCAAAATGTGTTATTTCGAGCGCCAGATTTAAGCATGGCGTGCCATCGTGGGTGAAAGCCGAAAATTGTCGCCGGACGCTCCTAACGACTCCATCTTTAGCTCACCTGGAATTAACTTAATTGGATAACGAAACAAGGAGAGCCAAAGATATCCAGCTATATCTTCTATGCCTGGAGGTATCAACATCATCTTCAATTAATCACCATCAGCCAACATCTATAATTATATCGTGGTGTTCCTATGAGCCTCCAAGTCATTTCGAACTGATGGCAACCCCAAAAGACAGCGTGGTGTAGTGGTTTGAGGTCTGGAGACCTGGGTTCGAATCCCATCTGCTCAGCTGTGGAAACCCGCTGGGTGATCTTGGACATGTCACACTCTCTCAGCCTCAAAGGGAACCACCACCCCCATGAACAAATCTTGCCAAGAAAACCCTATGATAACTTTGCTTAGGGTCATGGCAGAATGAGGTTGGTTTGGATGGTCTCTTCTAACTCTAGGATTCAAAGTGACACATGACTTAACAGCAGAACATGAGAAATGGGGTCTAGGAATCTTAGTGGACCACAAGCTGAACATGAGCCAAGAGTGTGATGCAGCAGCTAAAAAAGCCAATGCGATTCTAGGCTGCATTAGTAGGAGTCTAGTGTCTAGATATAGGATGGGTGACACCTGAATTGATGGCAGTACGTGTGAAAGGGATCTAGGAGGCTTAGTGGACCACAAGCTGAACATGAGCCAGAAGTGTGATGCGGCAGCTAAAAAGGCCAATACGATTCTAGGCTGCATTAATAGGAGTATATTGTCCAGAAATATGAAACACACCGGTATAGGATAGGTGACATCTGGCCTGATGGCAGTATATGCGAAAGGGATCTAGGAGTCTTAGTGGACCACAGGCTGAACATGAGCCAGCAGTGTGATGCAGCAGCTAAAAAGGCCAATGCGATTCTAGGCTGCATTAATAGGAGGATAGAGATCAAGGGAAGTAATAGTGCCACCCTATTCTGTTTGGTCAGAACTCACCTGGAATAGTGTGGCCCGTTCTGGGCACCACAATTCAAGAAGGATATGGACAAGATGGAAGGTGTCCAGAGGACGACAACCAAAATGGTGGTAGGTCTGGAAGCCATTACACCCTATGAGGAGCGGCTGAGGGAGCTGGGCATCTTTAGCCTGGAGAAGAGAAGGTTGAGATGATGGCCATGTTTAAATATCTGTTGGGATGTCCTACTGAGGATGGAGCAACCTTGTTTTCTGCTGCTCCAGAGACTAGGAGACGGAGCAACGGGTTCAAACTACAGGAAAAGAGGTTTCACCTAAACATTAGGAAGAACTTCCTGATGGGAAGAGATGTTGGACAGTGGGAGTGTGGTGGACTCTCCTTCTTTGGAGGTTTTTAAACAGAGGCTGGATGGCCCTCTGTCAGGAATGATTTGATTGTGTCTCCTGCATGGCAGAATGGGGTTGGACTAGATGGCCCTTGGAGGTCCCTTCCAACTCTATGATTCCATCATCTCTCCATGGTGCTGAAATTGTTTTGGACTAGAGGCTGGATGGCCATCTGTCTTTGGGAGCGCTTCGATGGCGTCTTCCTGCATGGAAGAATGGGGTTGGACTAGATGGCCCTTGGAGGTCCCTTCCAACCCTATGATTCCATCATCTCTCCATGGTGCTGAAATTGTTTTGGACTAGAGGCTGGATGGCCATCTGTCATTGGGAGGGCTTCGATGGCGTCTTCTTGCATGGAAGAATGGGGTTGGACTAGATGGCCCTTGGAGGTCCCTTCCAACTCTATGACCCCCTGGAAAAGACAACAATGGTGGGGGGCAGATGGTGGCTTTCATCAAGGAATTTGAAGGCTGCAGATAACGAGGTGACTTGGAGGTCACTCATTCCTAGGTCTTGACATAAATTTGAAGTCAGCTTGAAATGCAATTAAAAACAAGAAAAGCAATTTCCTGGCTCCTCTTAATTGCACCCAACAGTTCCTGTGGTTGCTATTACTTCTATCCTGACTCCTTTTAAGTATCTGCCTTTTTTGCTGCAGCACCACAAGCCTGGCTTTATAGGTTTTGTTCTTCAAGCCCCTCTTTGCTTGCTCTGATTCGCTTCACCTTGGCGATGTGAGATAAATTTTAAAACTAAATTTTAATTTTTTGTAACGCAAAAGGTCCAAATCCCGAAACCAACGCCCTTTCCGCTTCCTCCTGCGTCTTGAAAATTAGGGTTTTTTTTTCTCCCCCTAGAAAACAACTCTGCTTTTTTAAAAAGACAAAACAAATTTTCACACTGGGCTTGTATTTTCTCGAAAACCATTATACCGAAAAACCTCAGAAAATGGATTCAAAATAGAGCTTAAATGTTGTTACTGTTTATCTCAATCCATCTCATTTTAAAGTCATTAATTTTTTATTTATTAGCTATGCAAAACTGAACTATTAAAGGCTAATGGGTTGCAGTTTGATTATTATTTTCTTCTTTGATGTCTAATTAGATAATGCATTTTGATGATTTTTTTGGGGGGGTTGTTGTTGCAAAAAGCAAATAGGAAATGGGAATTTTCTTGCTAGAAATGTCTCTTAATCATAATAGTATGGTGCTGCTTTTTCTGCCATGGAGTGGTGGGATCTGTAGTTTGGAGAACTAAAGTACGAATCCCAAGATTGTATAAAATGGCGCCATGGTTGTTAAAATGGTAGCGAACCGCTATGATTGTGCAGTGTGGATATGCAATAATAATAATAATAATAGGAATATTAATAATAATAATAACTTCTTCTTCTTCTTATTATTATTATTATTATCATTATTAATATTCCACCCCTCTACAAAATGCAATTGGGGTGGCTTACAACATTTAAAAATACTGTATACATTTAAGACCCTCCATCCCACCCTCCTTAGAATACAATTAAATGATCCAAAAAATTAAGACATACTTAATAAATACTAAAAAAAAAAATAAGAATAAACAATAAACAAGCCATAGTGTGTTTCTGAAGGTGACCTTGGAGGTCCGTGGAGCATTTTAAAAGGTGACTTTGAATTTGTGATGAGCGCAGACGAATGCAACCCAAAATTATCCTCATAGGAAAACTGAATCATACAGAATGCTGGAAAGGGACCCCCAAGGGTCATCTAGTCCAACCCCATTCTGCCATGCAGGAATACACAATTAAAACATTCCTAAGAGATGGCCGTCCATGGCTGGACCGCTCTTAAAGTCCAGAGTTTCTTCCTAATTTTTACGTGGAATCTCTCTTTTTTTTTCCAGTTTCAAAGAGTCATACAGTTGGAGGGGACTCCAAGGGTCATCTAGTCCAACCCCTGCCATGCATTTGAATCCACTTGCTCTCTGGGGTCACAGGTAATAACGGTCTCCATCTTCCCCATGAGACCTCTTTGGATATTTAAAGGACACCTGCAAGCAAAAAACACCCAACTCACAGAGTTTGAAGGGATCCCAAGGGGCCATCTAGCCTGACCCCAAATTTTGAATCCACTAATTAATTACAAGGAAGCCACGGGGAGGGGTACCTCAGGAAGGAAGTGTCTCTCCCACACCCTTCCCTCTCTTTTCCCCCAACCCACTTTTAACAGGCTAACCAATTACAGTAGGACCCTCATATCCACTGATCCATTATCCACTGATTCAATTATCCATGGGACACCAAACAGCACACCTACCATAGAGTCTCCCTAGAAAATGTGTCCTCTCTAGCCATTTTCTAGGTCCTCCAAGGCAACTCTATGGTACAGTAGGATCCCTGTATCCACTGATTCAATTATCCACAGGACACAAAACAGCACACCTACCATAGAGTCTTCCTAGGAAATGTGTCCTCTCTAGCCATTTTCTGGGTCCTCCAAGGCAACTCTATGGTATTTTAAACCGGAAGTCCCATTATTTTCAATGGTGTTCACTGTTATCCACGGTTTTCGGTATCCGTGCCCCCCTGAGAACCAATCCCCAGTGGATACAGGGGTCCCACTGTATTTTTTATTATACAGTAGGACCCCTGTATTCACTGATCCATTATCCACTGATTCAATTATCCACGGGACAGAAAACAGCACGCCTACCATAGAGTCTTCCTAGAAAGTGTGTCCTCTCTAGCCATCTTCTAGGTCCTCCAAGGCAACTCTGGTACAGTAGGATCCCCGTATCCAGTGATTCAATTATCCACAGGACAGAAAACAGCACACCTACCATAGAGTCTTCCTAGAAAATATGTCCTCTCTAGCCATTTTCTAGGTCCTCCAAGGCAACTCTATGGTATTTTAAACTGGAAGTCCCATTATTTTCAATGCCGTTCACTATTATCTATGGTTTTCGGTATCCATGGGGGCCCCAGAACCAATCCCCAGCAGATGTGAGGGTCCCACTGTATTTTTTATTATACAGTAGGACCCCCATATCCACTGATTCATTGTCCACTGATTCAATTACCCATTTCCTAGACAATGTATCCTCTCTAGCCATTTTCTAGGACCTCCACGGCAACTCTATGGTATTTTAAAGCAGAAGTCCCATTATTTTCATTGCCGTTCACTATTATCTATGGTTTTCGGTATCCACGGGGCCCCCAGAATCAATCCCAAGTGGATACGGGGGTCCTACTATACTTTAATGTTAATTTCTTGCATATTTTTAAATTGCATCGTTCTTTTATATTGTAAGCCGCTTCAAGCCACAATTTAGGAATATAAGCGGGATACAAATATAATAAAGTAATGAAATAATAATGCAACCTTCTTCCATGAAGGAATACACAACCACAGCACTCTTGAGAGAATCCTAGATGTTGGATGGGAACCCCAAGGGTCATCAAGTCCAGCCCTTATGCAGGAATGGACAACTAAACCACTTCCCCCTCCAACCTCTGTCGAAAGACCCCCAAAGATGGAAACCCTGTCGATAAAGCTCTTACACTCAAGAAATTCTTCCTAATTTTTAAAAATTGGAATCACTTTCCTTGTAATTTTAAATCCATTGGTTGGTGTCAGAAACTTCTCCATTGCTTATACAGGATGGTTGAGTTGGAAGGGTCCCCCAAGGGCCATCTAGTCTGACCTTCTTGCCATGCAGAAATATACAAGATGCCAAATGCTGTAGATTTTCCCCTTCCAAAATTGACAATTAATTTCTATAGATAAAATACTTCCTTTAAAAGGGATACTAAATTCCACCTTCTACTTTTAATAGAAACTCTTACTATTTTTTAAAACAATATCTATAGCCGATACATTATTTGTTGCAAAAATGTAATAAATCCCAATCTTTTAAAAAATGGAGAAAACACTACCTTTTTCTTGCTACATTGTTGATGCTGCAAAGATACTTATTTTTTAAGGATACAAATTGCATATCTTTGTAGCATCGACCTGATTGCTTTGTAATTTGTAGAGTTCTCTGGAATCTAAAGATCCATTTGCACCATTGCATTAAAAAAAAAAACATGGCAATCCTGGGATTTGTAGTTTTGGTAGGGGGAACCTAAATTCCCCAGTTAAAGTGGGGAAATACTCCAAAATCCAAAATGGTCCATATACGTGGCTGACAGAGTGAGACCTTTGCTTTCTGAGGGTTCAATGTACACCATTAAATATTAAATATTAAAAAATATTGTGTATAAAATTACCTTAATGGTCTCAGTAGCGCAAATGGACCTTTAGAAGCCAGAAAACTTTAGCACAGTACTTTAAGGGGAGCTGCACTAGACCTCACTGGCAGAGGATTTTAGATACACCCCTACCCAAACTACAAATCCCAGGATTCCCATGCCATTTAAATTCAGTGTTGCAAATGGACCTTTAGACTCCAGAGAATTCTAGCACTGTAGTTCAAGGGGAACTGCACTAGAGCTCACTAGCAGAGGAATTTACTTATCCCTCACCCAAACTACAAATCCCAGGATTCCCATGGCATCTAAATTCTGTAATTCAAGAGCTGGGAATGGACCTTTAGGTTTTAAGGAAATCTAGTATTCTAGTTCCAGCTGGGAGCTCTCTCTAGCAGAGGACTTTATATTAGGAATCCCCTCCTCAAACTAGAAATCCCAGGATTCCCATGGCATTTAAATTCTGCAGCTCAAGAGCTGGAAATGGACCTTTAGGTTTTAGAGAATTCTAGTATTCTAGTTCCAGCTGGGAGCTCTCTCTAGCAGAGGACTTTATATTAGGAATCCCCTCCTCAAACTAGAAATCCCAGGATTCCCATGGCATTTAAATTCTGCAGCTCAAGAGCTGGGAATGGACCTTTAGGTTTTAGAGAATTCTAGTATTCTAGTTCCAGCTGGGAGCTCTCTCTAGCAGAGGACTTTATATTAGGACCCCCCTCCTCAAACTACAAATTCCAGGATTCCCATGGCATTTAAATTCTGCAGCTCAAGAGCTGGAAATGGACCTTTAGGTTTTAGAGAATTCTAGTATTCTAGTTCCAACTGGGAGCACTCTCTAGCAGAGGACTTTATATTAGGAACCCCCTCCTCAAACTACAAATTCCAGGATTCCCATGGCATTTAAATTCTGCAGCTCAAGAGCTGGGAATGGACCTTTAGGTTTTAGAGAATTCTAGTATTCTAGTTCCAACTGGGAGCACTCTCTAGCAGAGGACTTTATATTAGGAACCCCCTTCTCAAACTAGAAATCCCAGGATTCCCATGGCATTTAAATTCTGCAGCTCAAGAGCTGGGAATGGACCTTTACGTTTTAGAGAATTCTAGTATTCTAGTTCCAGCTGGGAGCTCTCTCTAGCAGAGGACTTTATATTAGGACCCCCCTCCTCAAACTACAAATTCCAGGATTCCCATGGCATTTAAATTCTGCAGCTCAAGAGCTGGGAATAGACCTTTAGGTTTTAGAGAATTCTAGTATTCTAGTTCCAACTGGGAGCACTCTCTAGCAGAGGACTTTATATTAGGACCCCCCTCCTCAAACTACAAATTCCAGGATTCCCATGGCATTTAAATTCTGCAGCTCAAGAGCTGGGAATAGACCTTTAGGTTTTAGAGAATTCTAGTATTCTAGTTCCAACTGGGAGCACTCTCTAGCAGAGGACTTTATATTAGGAACCCCCTTCTCAAACTACAAATCCCAGGATTCAGATGGCATTTAAACTCTGTAATTCAAGAGCTGGGAATGGACCTTTAGGTTTTAGGGAATTCTAGTATTCTAGTTCCAGCTGGGAGCTCTCTCTAGCAGAGGGCATTATATGAGGAACCCCCCTTCTCAAACTACAAATCCCAGGATTCCCCAGAAACTACAAATCCCAGGATAACCCCTGTCCCTTTAAAAAAAAAGTGGTTCCAGACCAGGATAAATGCAGACAGCTTTGCAAAGAGAGAGGGGGGGGGGGTGTAAGCTACACACTGCTGAGATTTCTCCAAACTACAACCCCCAGAATTCCCCGGGGCGGAGCCTTGTCCAGTTAAAGCGGGACGAGGCTGCTACCTCCAGTCTCCAGTGCAGACAGCCCTGGGTGCAAAGCTTGTTTTGCAACCTCTCCCTCGTTTGCAAGCTCAATTCTGGAGCCACTCCGGATCGAAAGAGGGGAAAGGAGGAAAAGGCAAAGATCCAGAGCCCGCTTTTCTGGGCCAAGGCTGGAGCTGCAAAACCTGGAAAGAAGGAAGGATCCGGAGCAGAACCGGTTTCAAGCCGGGGTGGTGGGGTCTGCATTTGGAGGGTCTCCTGCATTGAGGGGGCTCCTGCCCTTCCCTTTCCTTCCCTCCCCTTTATTTTGGCTGTTGCCTCCACTCCATTGCAGCATTGCACCTTGGCGTTTATAATCTTGGTCGACCATCGCAATTGTTTTTATTTATTTATTTTGCAAACTGCAGTTGCTTTCTCTCTCTGGTCCCCCCCCCACCCTTTATTTATTTATTTATTTATCTTGGCAATTTTTGCTCCTTTTTATTGCTGTCTTTACAAACTGCAATTGCTCTCTTATCTTTTTGGAAATTGGGATTGCTGTTTTACATATATATTTTTGGCAAACTGCAGTTGCTCTCTGTTTTCTTTTGCTAATTGAAATTCCTTATATATATATATATATATATATATATATAGCAAACTGCAATTGCTCTCTATCTTTTTGTAAATTGGGATTGCTGTCTTACATATATATTTTTGGCAAACTGCAGTTGATCTCTGTTTTCTTTTGCTAATTGAAATTCCTTATATATATATATATATATTGCAAACTGCAGTTGCTCTCTATCTTTTTGTAAATTGGGATTGCTGTCTTACATATGTTTGGCAAACTGCGGTCGATCTCTGTTTTCTTTTGCTAATTGAAATTCCTTATATATATACATTGCAAACTGCAATTGCTCTCTATCTTTTTGTAAACTGGGATTGCTGTCTTACATATATATTTTTGTCTAACTGCAGTTGATCTCTGTTTTCTTTTGCTAATTGAGATTCCATATATATATATATATATATATTGCAAACTGCAATTGCTCTCTGTGTTTTCTTTTGCAAATTGGGATTGCTGTCATATATATATATATATATATATATGAACTGAAATTGCTTTTTTTTGCAAATTGGGATTGCCTGCTAATATATTTTTTGCCAACTGCAATTGCTCTCTCTATCTTTTTGCAAATTGGGGTTTGCTTTCTTATATATTTTTTGCCAACTGCAGTTCCTCTCTCTATATATATATTTTTGCAAATTGGGATTGTCATATATCTATATATATTTGCAAACTGCAGTTGCTCTCTGTCTTTTTGCAAATTGCTGTTTGCTTTCATATATATATATATATATATATATACTTGCCAACGAAATTGCTCTCTCTCTTTTTTGCAAATTGAGATTTGCTTTCTTATATATTTATTTTGCAAGTTTGTGAGTGTTTTCCAAATTGCAATGCAACCCCCCTCTCTCTGTTTCCCACCCTTCCACACACACCCAACTTGTCTTCCTTCCTGGGGTTGCTGAGTGTGTGTGTGTGTATGTGTGTGTGTTTTTTGGGGGGCAGCTGGGAGCATCTGGTGCATGCTAAAAAAGACCTTGGGGTGGGGGGGTCCCAGCTTCTGCTGTGTCCCCCCTTACCTGTCTTGCAATTTTGCAATGCAACAGGAGCAAAGCAGGCTGGTCCTGTAAGGCACCCTATTTTGGGGAAGGGGTTGAACCCCCCCCAAAAAATAACTTCCCTGGCAAGGGGAGGGGGACAGTGTCACCCCCACGACTAGCAAGTCCCCTAGATAAGTATATATGGGGTGAGTGGGGGAAGAAAAGGGGTGGCATTTAATGCAAATTTAATGCAGATTTTCTTGCCATGTCCCCAGAGAAGGGATAATTCCCCCTCCAAAGAGGGAAGCAAATATTTCCAAAAACTAGATTTTTTAATAAACTAACTTTTGGGGGTGATAACACAGTATTTGGGAGGGAATAGAAGTGAATTTTGTGAGTAGTTGTTTAATAGGAGTGATTAAAACAGACTAAAAGTCTTGTTAATATTTAAAAGGAGAGAATATCTTTATTTGGGGAGGGGATATTATTTGTGGCGGTTATTAAGGGGGAGCAATCATAATTAGCGGGGAAATGAGTTGGGTTGTTAGAAGAAAAATGTGTGCATGAATGAGAAATTGGGGTTCGTTTGGCTTTTTAAAGTCCTAATTTAGGCAGTGGGGAGAGGAATAGTAGCAATTTAGGGATTGGGGGGAGGTCATAATGGTAATTTAGGGGGACGAGGGGTTGCCGGTTAATTGAATGGAGGGGTTTAATGAGGTGGGCTCCCCTCCTATACTGTCCTTTTTGTGAGGTGCTAAATCCACACCCCCAAATCTGCCACCCCTGACTGCCCCCAGGATCCGTATTTTTTCTGGACTGAGACACCCCGAAAACTGAGACGCCCCGCCAAGAAGCACTGGACTGAAAAGTCAGGCCAAGATGGACTAGGCTGGGAAGCCTGAGAAGCTTGACCAAGGAGGACTAGGCCTAAAAGTCAGGCCAAGGAAGAGTGGACTAAAACCCAGGCCAAGGAGGACTAGGCCTAAAAGTCAGGCCAAGGAAGAGTGGACTAAAACCCAGGCCAAGCAGGACTAGGCCTAAAAGTCAGGCCAAGGAAGAGTGGGACTAAAACCCAAGCCAAGGAAGACTAGGCCTAAAAGTTTGGCCAAGCAGGACTAGGCCTAAAAGTCAGGCCAAGGAAGAGTGGGACTAAAACCCAAGCCAAGGAAGACTAGGCCTAAAAGTTTGGCCAAGCAGGACTAGGCCTAAAAGTCTGGCCAAGGAAGAGTGGACCAAAACCCAGGCCAAGGAGGACTAGGCCTGAAAGCTAGGCCAAGGACTAGGCCTGAAAGCTAGGCCAAGGACTAGGCCTAAAAGTCAGGCCAAGGAGGATTAGGCCTAAAAGTCAGGCCAAGGAAGAGTGGGACTAAAAGTCAGGCCAAGGAAGACTAGGCCTAAAAGCTAGGCCAAGGACACTTAGGCCTGAAAGTCAGGCTAACGACTAGGCCTGAAAGTCTGGCCAAGGAGGACTAGGCCTAAAAATCAGGCTAAGGAAGACTGGGACTAAAAGCCAGGCCAAGGACGCCTAGGCCTAAAAGTCTGGCCAAGGAGGACTAGGCCTAAAAGTCAGGCCAAGGAGGACTAGGCCTAAAAGTCAGGCTAAGGAAGACTGGGACTAAAAGCCAGGCCAAGGACACCTAGGCCTGAAAGTCAGGCCAAGGAAACTGGGACTAAAAACCAGGCCAAGGACGCCTAGGCCTGAAAGTCAGGCCAAAGACTAGGCCTAAAAGTCAGGCCAAGGACTAGGCCTAAAAGTCAGGCCAAGGACTAGGCCTAAAAGTCAGGCCAAGGAGGACTAGGCCTAAAAGTCAGGCCAAGGAGGACTAGGCCTAAAAGTCAGGCCAAGGACTAGGCCTAAAAGTCAGGCCAAGGAGGACTAGGCCTAAAAGTCAGGCCAAGGAGGTCTAGGCCTAAAAGCCAGGCCAAGGACTAGGCCTAAAAGTCAGGCCAAGGAAACTGGGACTAAAAACCAGGCCAAGGATGCCCAGGCCTGAAAGTCAGGCCAAAGACTAGGCCTAAAAGTCTGGCCAAGGAAGTGGGATTAAAAATCTGACCAAGGAAGAGTAGGCCTAAAAGTGTGACCGAGAAAGACTCTGCCAAATAGTTGGGCCAAGGAAGACTAGGCCAAGAACCCTGAAAAGTTAGACCAACTGGCCTGAAAAATCAGGCTAAGATGGACTAGGCCGTGAAGCCTGAAAAGCTTGACCAAGAATAATTGGGCCTAAAAGTCAGGCCAAGGACAACTAGGCCTAAAAGTCAGGCCAAGGAGGACAAGGCCTAAAAGTCAGGCCAAGAATGACTAGGCCTTAAAAGTCTGGCCAAGAACACTTCGGCCTAAAATCCGGCCAAGGAGGACTGTGCCTAGTGGCGTAGCTTAGGCGTCAAAATGGCGGACCTGGAGGCCGTGCTGGCGGACGTCAGCTACCTGATGGCCATGGAGAAAAGCAAGAGCTCTCCGGCTGCCCGGGCCAGCAAGAAAATCGTCCTCCCTGAACCCAGGTGAGGTTAATTTGGGGGGGGGCAGTCGGGGAGGGGGCACCCCCCAAATTTAGGGGGTTCATTGGGGAGGGGCACCCCCAAATTGAGGGGATGCAGTTGGGGAGGGGGGTAGAAAGAAAGAAGGGGACACATCAGCCTCTGCCCCAAACCCTCCCTTTCAAATACCCCCCAAAACCCTATAAAAAGGGGGGGAACATCAGCTTTTCCCCAAAACCCTCCCCTTGGAACACTCCCCACTCCCCCAAAACCCTATAAAAAGGGGGGCATGTCAACCTCACCCCAAACCATCCTCTTGAAACCCTTCCCTTGAAACACTCCCCCAAACCCTAGAAAATGGGGGGCACGTCAGCCTCACCCCAAACCATTCATTTGAAATACTCCCCCAAACCCTATAAAATGGGGGGCACGTCAACCTCACCCCAAACCCTCCTCTTGAAAGCCTTCCCTTGAAACACTCCCCCAAAACCCTAGAAAATGGGGGGCATGTCAACCTCACCCCAAACCCTCCCCTTGAAAGCCTTCCCTTGAAACACTCCCCAAACCCTAGAAAATGGGGGGCATGTCAACCTCACCCCAAACCTCCCCTTGAAAGCCTTCCCTTGAAACACTCCCCCAAAACCCTAGAAAATGGGGGGCACGTCAACCTCACCCCAAACCCTCCCCTTGAAAGCCTTCCCTTGAAACACTCCCCAAACCCTAGAAAATGGGGGGCACGTCAACCTCACCCCAAACCCTCCCCTTGAAAGCCTTCCCTTGAAACACTCCCCAAACCCTAGAAAATGGGGGGCATGTCAACCTCACCCCAAACCCTCCCCTTGAAAGCCTTCCCTTGAAACACTCCCCAAACCCTAGAAAATGGGGGGCACGTCAACCTCACCCCAAACCCTCCCCTTGAAAGCCTTCCCTTGAAACACTCCCCAAACCCTAGAAAATGGGGGGCATGTCAACCTCACCCCAAACCCTCCCCTTGAAAGCCTTCCCTTGAAACACTCCCCAAACCCTAGAAAATGGGGGGCACGTCAACCTCACCCCAAACCCTCCCCTTGAAAGCCTTCCCTTGAAACACTCCCCAAACCCTAGAAAATGGGGGGCACGTCAACCTCACCCCAAACCCTCCTCTTGAAAGCCTTCCCTTGAAACACTCCCCAAACCCTAGAAAATGGGGGGCACGTCAACCTCACCCCAAACCCTTCATTTGAAACACTCCCCCAAACCCTAGAAAATGGGGGGCACGTCAACCTCACCCCAAACCCTTCATTTGAAACACTCCCCCAAACCCTAGAAAATGGGGGGCATGTCATCCTCACCCCAAACCCTCCCCTTGAAACCCTTCCCTTGAAACACTCCCCCAAACCCTAGAAAATGGGGGGCACGTCAGCCTCACCCCAAACCATTCATTTGAAATACTCCCCCAAACCCTATAAAATGGGGGGCACGTCAACCTCACCCCAAACCCTCCTCTTGAAAGCCTTCCCTTGAAACACTCCCCCAAAACCCTAGAAAATGGGGGGCATGTCAACCTCACCCCAAACCCTCCCCTTGAAAGCCTTCCCTTGAAACACTCCCCAAACCCTAGAAAATGGGGGGCATGTCAACCTCACCCCAAACCCTCCCCTTGAAAGCCTTCCCTTGAAACACTCCCCAAACCCTAGAAAATGGGGGGCACGTCAACCTCACTCCAAACCCTTCATTTGAAACACTCCCCCAAACCCTAGAAAATGGGGGGCACGTCAACCTCACCCCAAACCCTTCATTTGAAACACTCCCCCAAACCCTAGAAAATGGGGGGCATGTCATCCTCACCCCAAACCCTCCCCTTGAAACCCTTCCCTTGAAACACTCCCCCAAACCCTAGAAAATGGGGGGCACGTCAGCCTCACCCCAAACCATTCATTTGAAATACTCCCCCAAACCCTATAAAATGGGGGGCACGTCCACCTCACCCCAAACCCTCCTCTTGAAAGCCTTCCCTTGAAACACTCCCCCAAAACCCTAGAAAATGGGGGGCATGTCAACCTCACCCCAAACCCTCCCCTTGAAAGCCTTCCCTTGAAACACTCCCCAAACCCTAGAAAATGGGGGGCATGTCAACCTCACCCCAAACCCTCCCCTTGAAAGCCTTCCCTTGAAACACTCCCCAAACCCTAGAAAATGGGGGGCACGTCAGCCTCACCCCAAACCATTCATTTGAAATACTCCCCCAAACCCTATAAAATGGGGGGCACGTCAACCTCACCCCAAACCCTCCTCTTGAAAGCCTTCCCTTGAAACACTCCCCCAAAACCCTAGAAAATGGGGGGCATGTCAACCTCACCCCAAACCCTCCCCTTGAAAGCCTTCCCTTGAAACACTCCCCAAACCCTAGAAAATGGGGGGCACGTCAACCTCACCCCAAACCCTCCCCTTGAAAGCCTTCCCTTGAAACACTCCCCCAAACCCTAGAAAATGGGGGGCACGTCAACCTCACCCCAAACCCTCCCCTTGAAAGCCTTCCCTTGAAACACTCCCCCAAAACCCTAGAAAATGGGGGGCATGTCAAACTCACCCCAAACCCTCCTCTTGAAAGCCTTCCCTTGAAACACTCCCCCAAACCCTAGAAAATGGGGGGCATGTCAACCTCACCCCAAACCCTCCTCTTGAAAGCCTTCCCTTGAAACACTCCCCCAAACCCTAGAAAATGGGGGGCACGTCAACCTCACCCCAAACCCTCCCCTTGAAAGCCTTCCCTTGAAACATTCCCCCAAAACCCTAGAAAATGGGGGGCATGTCAACCTCACCCCAAACCCTCCCCTTGAAAGCCTTCCCTTGAAACACTCCCCCAAACCCTAGAAAATGGGGGGCATGTCAACCTCACCCCAAAGCCTCCCCTTGAAAGCCTTCCCTTGAAACACTCCCCCAAAACCCTAGAAAATGGGGGGCATGTCAACCTCACCCCAAACCCTCCCCTTGAAAGCCTTCCCTTGAAACACTCCCCAAACCCTAGAAAATGGGGGGCATGTCAACCTCACCCCCTTGAAAGCCTTCCCTCACTCCCCTTGAAAGCCTTCCCTTGAAACACTCCCCCAAACCCTAGAAAATGGGGGGCATGTCAACCTCACCCCAAACCCTCCCCTTGAAAGCCTTCCCTTGAAACACTCCCCCAAAACCCTAGAAAATGGGGGGCATGTCAACCTCACCCCAAACCCTCCCCTTGAAAGCCTTCCCTTGAAACACTCCCCCAAACCCTAGAAAATGGGGGGCATGTCAACCTCACCCCAAACCCTCCCCTTGAAAGCCTTCCCTTGAAACACTCCCCAAACCCTAGAAAATGGGGGGCACGTCAACCTCACCCCAAACCCTCCTCTTGAAAGCCTTCCCTTGAAACACTCCCCAAACCCTAGAAAATGGGGGGCATGTCAACCTCACCCCAAACCCTCCTCTTGAAACCCTCCCCTTGAAACACTCCCCCAAACCCTAGAAAATGGGGGGCACGTCAACCTCACCCCAAACTCTCCTCTTGAAACACCCTAAAAATGGGGGGGCATGTCAGCCACAACTCAAAACCCTCCCCTTGAAACACCCCAAAAAGCCCTAGAAAGGGGGGGGGCACATGAGCCTCTCCCCAAATCCTTTCCTTTGAAACACCTTCAAACCCTAGAAAATGGGGGGTATGTCAGCCTCACCCCAAACCTTCCCTTTGAAACACCCCAAAACCCCTAGAAAGAGGGGGCAGTCAGCCTCACCCCAAAACCCTCCCCTTGAAACACCCCCACAATCCTAGAAAGAGGGGGGACAGTTCAAGCCAGGATTAAGTCTCCCCCTTATATTCTGAGTTTCCCTTTCACTTGAGAAAACTCTTCCCACCCCTTAAAATTAAGACCCCCCCCCTTTTTCGAGCTGGGGGTACACTGTGGCCTAGACCCACCCCAAAAATCCCCTCGTAGTTCCTAATCCCTTCACCTTTTTGATCCCTCTGTGCCTTCCTTATTTTCACCCCCTTAAAAAATTTATGGGGTTCAAAGGATACCCTTTGGAAGCTTTCTCTCTTTCCCCTCTTGGTTTGCACCCCAAATTTTGCCTGTTAGTAACACCCCCAGATAGGGCATGAACCCCAGTTTTGGAAGGGGAAAAAAAAAATCCTTTCTGAGCATTGCAATTTTTAAGAATATCTGTGTCTTGTGTTGTTTGTAAAGTCATGCATTTAGGGGGTGTTTACTCCTTGTATGCAAAATTAAAACCACCCCAAATTGATCCACAGATCCTCGCTGGCGTTATTGCAACTCCTATTGTTGTTGTTGTTATTGCAATATTGTTATTTTAAATATTACGTTTAACCGGCCATAATAAACACCCTTTGGGGATGAGAGATTTGCAGATGACATGTTTGGAAAAGCTGGTGACCTTGCAAAAAAAAATTAATGCCCCCTTGGGTCGTATCTGCCACTCTTAGAGAAGTAAAATTTCCAGAAGTTTTGTAGCCATGGGGGGAAAACCCCCCACAGTTTCCTCCCTTTTTGAAAAAATGAAATTGGAAATTTTCAGAAAAATTGAAAAAAAATTGCAACCTTAGCACTTTCTACATTCTGTTATTTTAGGACTGAAAAATATGATTATGTGTAATTTAATTTGGCATAACATTATCACAATGGGTATATTAAAAATAGTGTATTCAAACAATTATTGCCAGCCAAGAAGGGCTCCCAGGGCGATGAAAAAATAAAAACCAATTGAAGCCACCATCTTTTTTGCGCAAAATGCTTAAATTTTTTTCTGGAAACATTGGGTTTCTTTGTGTGTAAAATAGTGGGTTTTTTTAATGCACAAAATACACCTTTTGCTTTAAAAAAAAAATACTCAGAAACAAGATACAAGTCGCCTGCCATATGGGGGTTCGGTTCCTGGACGTATTGCTGATACCGGAAACCGTGGATAACGCAAACCCTATTAAAATGAAGGACTTCCAATACAAACATACCATAGAGTTGTGTTGGAGGAGCTAGAGATTCCAAAACAGGAAACACCAGAAAGCAAAGATGTCACTATTATTATTATTATTATTATTATTATTATTATCTGTGCATGTGTATGTATATATATATTTCTTTTGGGCATGTTCCCTTTCCCAGTGTGCTGATTGGCTGCTCAGGAAACACACCCAACCAATCACCACTCACGTGCAAAATCCCTCTCCACCTCACAATCCACTCCTGCCACTCAACCTGCGGCTCAGATTGGAACCCAGATAGGAATAAAAAAATCTACCAGCCTACCTTATAGGGTTGTTTTGAGGTCTACCAAGCACTTTTTGGGGAGTTTTTCAACGGTGTAAGTTACGCTGGGTCCAGCTAGTAATTATTATTATTATTATTATTAGGATCCAGGCCAGCCTCCAAATCTACAGGGGATATGATCCTGGACTTATGATTTATATATGAAACCATGCATAGTTGCAAAGCCTATTTAATATTTTAAAATAAAATAGTTTAAAGTCTTAGGGTAGAATTTTATATTAATGGTGAATTCGCCAATTATTTTTAAATATGTATTATTATATGTAATTTTAAGGGGGTTAACTGTTTTAAGTTATTACTGTCGCTATGGATTTGTTTGTTCTATATCCAATCGTTGTGAGCCGCCTTGATTGCCTAATAGGCAAAAGGCAGGGTACAAAAATAAAGTTATTATTATAAAGTTATTCCAGTATAAACATACCATAGAGTTGGAGGACCTAGCGATTCCTAGAGAGGACACCTCTGCAGGCATTTTCGAGCATGACTCTATGGTACATGTTCCTATTTATTCAACCACAGATCACTGAAACTGCAGATATTGGTTCTGTCATTTTGGGGGACTTTTGCTTAAAATTATGATTTTTACACCAAAACAACCCGTGTATATTTGTATATATATATTTTTTTTAATGCAAGAAAACACACCAAAACCCCACAGTTTTTCCACAAAAAGAAAAACTGTTTAGTCATGTTATTTTTCTTCTTTAAATACAGCATCATATTTTCCCAGGGAATGTGATGGCAGGGGATGATGTGAGTTGTAGTCAGGTGTATCTAGAGTGGAAAAATTTGGTACCGATGTTGAATGGCCGCCAAATGGCTTCTATTTTTAAAAATGTACCTAAACTGCTAAGGCTTCTAGAACAGAAGAGGTGAGCAGGCTTTTACTAATTAGATTACAGGTGATAATTAACCCTTCCTCCAGAGAATTGCAACCTTCAGAGACGAAGTTAGCTTCCATGCACAATTCAAACGGCTGGTCATGACCTATAAATCCCTATATGGCTTAGGGCTATTTGGAAGACTGTATCTCCCTATACAAACCTTCAGATCCAGAGGGGAAGCCTTCATAAGGTATATTGGTAATTGATTGACCATCTGAACCCAAAGGGTAATCACCAATGGCTCCTCTTCCCCCTGGAGAGAATCATAAATTTGGAAGGGACCCCAAAGGTCATCCAGTCCAACCCCCTTATGCCATGCAGGAATATACAATCCAAGCACATGCGACAAATGGCCATCCATCTTCTAGTCCTAAATAATTTCAGCACCATGGAGAGGTCATAGAACCATAGAGTTGGAAGGGACCCCAAAGGCCATCCATTCCAACCCGTTCTGACATTCAAGAAGACTCAAAGTACTCCCGACAGATGGCCATCCAGCCTCTAGTCCAAAACAATTTCAGCACCATGGAGAGCTCATAGATTGATAGAGTTGGATGGGACCTCTAAGGGCCATCCAGTCCAACCCCATTCTCCTGACAAATGGCCATCCAGCCTCTAGTCCTAAACAATTTCAGCACCACGGAGAGCTCATAGATTCATAGAGTTGGAAGGGACCTATAAGGGCCATCTAGTCCAACCCCATTCTAAATAATTTCAGCACAATGGGGAGTTCATAGAACCATAGAGTTGGAAGGGACCCCCAAGGGCCATTTAGTCCAACCCCATTCTAAATAATTTCAGCACAATGGGGAATTCATAGAACCATAGAGTTGGAAGAGAGCCCCAAGAGCCATCTAGTCCAACCCCATTCTGCCATGCAGGAAGACACAGTCCAAGCACACCCAGCAAATGGCCATCCAGCCTCTAGTCCTAAACAATTTCAGCCCCATGGAGAGCTCAAAGAATCATAGAGTTGGAAGGTGCCTCCAAGGGCCATCTAGTCCAACCTCCTGCTATACAGGGATACACCATCAAAGCATTCCCCACAGATGGCCATCCAGCCTCTACTCCTAAACAATTTCAGCAGTATGGAGAACTCATAGATTCATAGAATTGGAAGGGACCTCTAAGGGCCATCCAATCCAACCCCATTCTGTCATGCAGGAAGACGCAATCAAAGCACTCCCAACAGATGGCCATCCAGTATCAAGTCCTAAACAATTTTAGCACCATGGAGAGCTCATAGAATTGGAAGAGACCACAAGGGTCATCTAGTCCACCCCTGTTCTGCCATGTAGGAAGACACAATCAAAGTATTGCCAACAGATGACCATCTAGCCTCTGTTTAAAAACCTCCAAAGAAGGAGATTCCACCACACTCCATGTTCCAAGGTCAGGAGGTTCTTCCTAATAATGTGGAGTTGGAATCTTTTCCTGGAGTTTGAACCCATGGCTCCTTGTCCTAGTCTCTGGAGCAGCAGAAAACAAGCTTGCTCCATCCTCAGTAGGACATCCCTTCAAATTTTTATTATGGCTACCATGTCTCCTCTTAACCTTCTCTTCTCCAGGCTAAACATGCCCAGCTCCCTAAACTATTCCTTGTAGGGCATCATGGCTTCTAGGCAGCTAAAACAAGCCAACGCAGTTCTAGGTTGCATCAAATGGTGTCTAGACTAAAAAAAAATGAATTTCAACAGGGAGAAATGTAAGGTAGAAAAAAGTGAAATGGACAGATATAGTATAGGTGATGTCTAGCTTGGTGGCAGTTCTTGCGAAACGGATCTTTTAATGAACCACAAGCTGAACATGAGCCAGCAGTGTGATGCAGCAGCTAAAAAAGCCAATGCAATTCTAGGCTGTGTCAATAGAAGTATAGCATCTAGATCGAGGGGTGTAATAGTGCCACTCTGTTCTGCTTTGGTCAGGCCTTACCTGGAATACTGTGTCCAGTTCTGGGCACCACAATTCAAGAAAGATTGAGAAGCTGAAAGGTTTCCAGAGGAGGGCGACCAAAATGGTGGGAGGCCTGGAAACCAAAGATCCCATTTTTCCCCCCATGGAAAGCAGTTGTTCAATTAATCATAGGTTTAGGATCCCTTTCCCAAGTCTTGGGGTTTTGAGGTGTCGGCATTGGCTTTGTCTCTTTCGTCCACAGCTTCCAGGCCATCCAAGGTGAAGGTGGGAAAAATTGGATTATTGGGTTGATCCTTCCCTTGTGTGTGTGTGTTGTAGTGTGTGTGTTGAGATGGCTTACGGGCGAGATCTTGGCAAAGCACCAGAGCAACCTTGCGTGCGGACACGCCAAAGACAACCCCTCATGTTGACAGTTGGAAGGCGAGGATAAACACGGAGAAGGAGCCATGAGCCGAATCTGTGGCGGGTGACTGCATAGAATCATAGCGTAGGAAGAGACCCCAAAGGGCCATGTAGTCCAACCCCATGACTTGAACCGGTCTAGGGAAAAGAGATGTGAATTTTTGGAGATTTTGAAGCTATGCCTGATTTGTACGGGGAGAGACAATCTTTGAGATATAGTCTGGACCTTTGTAGGGCTTTGTAGGTCAAGACCAGTGCTTGAATTTATAGGGCCGATTATTCCCGCTGCACACCTGTGGGGCTGATATAACCCATCACATAATCACCCAGCTGGGAAGAAAAGCTATCCCAACAATGAGAAACGCCTACCTCTCTCTTTCTTTCTCGCTTTGCTTTCAAAGGGTTTCGAGCCTCCCTGCAGTTGTGAAAATAATGGTAAAACCCCAACGCAACTTCATCACCCTGCTCTCCCGCTGGGTTCGGGGAAGCAATTCGAACCTTTCTCTCCTGTGCACTTATCTGCACTCGCTTCTTCTTGATAATTGGAAAGAAGCAGCAGGGACTCAAAAAGTCAATTCGCCGGACGGGAAAAATGGGGAGAAACGTGTTCCGTGGTTTTTTTTTCTGGTGGCTGAGGTCACTCAGGTTGATACAGTTGTCCCTCCGTATCCACGGATTTAAGTATTCACGCCTTGAAAATATTCTTTTAAAAAAATAATAGTCCCAAAAGCAAATCTTGATTTTGCCATCTTATTATATTAGGGACGCCATTTTGCGATGCCATTGCATATAATGGGACTTGAGTATTCATGGATTTGGGTATCCGCCAAAGGGGGTCCTGGAACGAAACCCCAGCGAATATGAAGGGACAACTGTATTCACGGCTTGAAAATATTCTTAAAACAATAATAATCCAAAAAGGAAACCTTGATTTTGCCATCTTATTATATCAGGGATACCATTTTGCTATGCTGTTAAATCTAATGGGAATTGAGTATTCACGGATTTTGGTATCCATGGATTTAAGTATTCACGGCTTGAAAATATTCTTAAAACAATAATAATCCAAAAAGCAAACCTTGATTTTGCCATCTTATTATATCAAGGACACCATTTTGCTATGCTGTTAAATCTAATGGGAATTGAGTATTCACGGATTTTGGTATCCATGGGGGTTCCTGGAACCAAACCCAAGCAAATATGAAGGGACAACTGTATTCACAGCTTGAAAATATTCTTTAAAAAATAATAATAATCCCAAAAGCAAACCTTGATTTTGCCATCTTATTATATCAGGGACACCGTTTTGCTATGCCGTTGCATATAATGGGATTCGAGTATTCACGGATTTTGGTATCCATGAAAAGGGGTCCTGAAACCAAACCCCTGCGAATAGGACGGGACAACTGTATTTGCAGCTTTAAAATATTCTTTTAAAAATAATAATCCAAAAAGCAAACCTTGATTTTGCCATAAGGGACACCATTTTGCGATGCCATTGCATATCATGGGACTTGAGTATTCACGGATTTTGGTATCCACGAAAGGGGGTCCTGGAACCAAACCCCGGCAAATGTGAAGGGACAACTGGACTTTGGTGAGAGCAATCTAGTGCCTCAACCAGACTAAAAATCCCAGGTTTCTATAGGATGGAGCTGTCTGCTAGAAGTGGACCTTTAAAGTTGCAGACCTATTTTCTTGATTTTCGGAACCGGGGCCATGGTAAAGAGAGACGGCCGGCCGGGAGCACTTGTATTGCGCCGCTAGAGGTTAAATTTTTGGACCGGCGCAAGACAAACCATTGCGAAAGCATTTGTCAAGGATGTTTCATTAATCAAGAACGATTTGGGTTCGAGTTAGAATTGCGGACCTATAGATTTCTAGATAAGTGTTCTGGGGTTAAAAAAAAATAGTATGTGCAATTTTTATTCATATTCATGTTTTTCAGACTTTTGCGGGGGTCTTGTTGCCCCTAACCCCGGTGAAAGTGGAGGGTTGACTGGTTTATCTTCAAATCGTTATGTTTACAGAAATGTTTTTGTGTACAGTTGCCCCTTTTTATTTGCTGGGGTTTGGTTCCAGGACCCCCTTTTGTGGATACCAAAATCCATGAATACTCAAGTCCCATGATATGCAACGGCTTCGCAAAATGGTGTCCCCGATATAATAAGATGGCAAAATCAGGGTTTTCTTTTTGTATTATTATATTTTTAAGAATATTTTTCAAGCCGTGAATACAGTTGTCCCTTCATATTTGCTGGGGTTTGGTTCCAGGACCCCTTTTCGTGGATACCAAAATCTGTGAATACTCAAGTCCCATTATACACAATGGCATTGCAAAATGGTGTCCCTGATAGAATAAGATGGCAAAATCGAGGTTTACTTTTTGGATTATTATTGTTTAAAGAATACAGTTCTCCCTTCCTATTTACTGGGATTTGGTTCCAGGACCCCCTTTTGTGGATACGAAAATCCGTGAATACTCAAGTCCCATGATATGCAACGGCATCACAAAATGGTGTCCCTGATATAATAAGATGGCAAAATCAAGGTTAGCTTTTGGGATTGTTATTTTTTTAAAGAATATTTTCAAGCCATGGATAGTTAAATCCGTGAATACCAAATCCGTGGATATGGAGGGACAACTGTACTACTTTGGAAAATTTCTTTTTCTCTTGTGTAGAGTTCGAGAATGTTGTGCCATAGAGACATAGTAGATATTATTATTATTTTAACGGGGATGGAAAGCCCATTTGTGTTAAAAATATTGGGATTATCGTTTCAAAGGTCACGCCGTCCCTTAAGGCACAGATGAATGATCTTTGGGGTCCTTTAACATTTATTTATCTCACTTGTGGTGGTTTTTCTTTTCAGTATCCGCAGCGTGATGCAGAAATATTTGGAGGAGAGAGGAGAACTAACCTTCGACAAGATTTTCAATCAAAAGATCGGTAAGTAATTGCGAGATATTAATTTTTGTTGCAGACATGATCAGAAAGCCACAGGCTTTAATCGGCTCTTCTATCAAAAGGTTGGTTTCTAGATTGGTATCTGCTGGGGTTTGGTTCCAGGATCCCAATGAAAAATAATTATTTTTTTCTGGGTGAAATTTGGGGATTTTTTATTTTTTTTGGCACTGTGTTTCTCACCTTTAACTGCCTCGCTGTTTGAACTGGATCGGTCTTTAATTTGCTTTTTTAAAAATGAGAAATGTGGAAAAAGGGAGATGTTGGGTGCTTGTTTTTCCTTCCTCGCCGAACAACCTTCCCTTTGTGGCTTTCTTCCTGCAAAAAGGAGAATAATTGTTAAAAGAGTAAAAAAGGAACTCCTAATAGGCAGGAAATGCGGTTACCTGAAGGAGGGCACACAGCAAGTGGTTTGCTTGTTTTTCAACCCAGCTTCTGAAAACCTCTTCAGAAGCGAGCGTTTCTGGGGGGGTAAAACACGTGACCACGGCGGCCATCATTCTTTCCTCTTTTTTTGTTTTAAAAACAGCACCAATCTCTGAACATTATTTTTTTTTAAAGCATGCAACACAAAACGAGGAAGGAGAAAACGCTAATTCTGGATGTTTAGTTCTCCACGAGCGTAAGAGCGTGGAATTCCTGCGTGGCACGGGGTTGGTCTAGATGGCCCTTGAGGTCTCTTTCAACTCTATGATTCTATAGTTTAGGTCGCACACCTCCATTTCCGCAGGGTTTATGTTCCCAGACTTACTGCAGATACGCAAAATTGCGTATAATAGCGAACCACCATAAATACCATAGAATTGTTCTGGAGGAAATAGAAAATGCCTAGAGAGGATGCCTCTGTACTCATCTGATATGACTCTATGGTCAACTTCCGGTGGAAATCGACCACAGAGTTGCTCTGGAGGACTTCCTTTTGCCTAGAGAGACCAGATCCAATGTGATTCTAAAACACATTAAATCAATTGTTGAATGGTGAGTTGACACACAAGGAGATCCTATTGATTCCTTGGGGCTACCCCTTTTTGGATTACATGTCGGTGCGCGTATCCATGGTGGATATGTTGTAAGACAACTGCCCCAAAATGGATACCAGAAACTGTGGATAATAGGGCACCATATTATTTTCAATGAGACAAATACCAAAAGTTGACCATAGAATCGTATTGGAGGACCTAGAAATGCCTAGAGAGAACTTTTTTTTTCCGGACTTGGATAAGCGAAACTGTGGATACTGAATCTGTGGATATGGGGGTTGACCTGTTCTGCAACACACACTGTGTGGGGCTGCCTTTGGAAACTAGTTTAGAAACTTCAGCGGGACCAAAATACTTTAGGACCCCTGTATCCACTGATTCATTATCCACTGATTCAGTTATCTACGGGACGCAAAACAGCACACCTACCATAGAGTCTTCTTAGAAAACGTGTCCTCTCTAGCCATTTTCTAGGTCCTCCAAGGCAACTCTATTGTATTTTAAACCAGAAGTTCCTTTATTTTCAATGGTGTTTGCTATTATCCATGGTTTTCGGTATCCACGCCCCCCAAAAACCAATCCCCAGTGGATAAGGGGGTCCTGCTGTACTGACTGGGGCTGGTTACAGAGATAAGTGGATAAATATAAATAAATAAAGTGGATAAATATAAATATATAATAAGTACAGTTATACTTGGCGATAAAGCTGGCTGCAGAACCACAGCTCTGCTTCCGCCCCGCTCTCTCGTTTCCCGACTTTCGTTTGGCGCGTCTTTTTGGCTGACCTCCGACCCTTCTGGGATGGCTTCTCGCGCTTGGACAACCTCCTCTGCTCTTCTCGGTCTTCTGTGCGAATGACCCAGGACTTTGTTGGTTTCTCAAGCTCCGTGGGTCCTCCCTTGGATGCTGGAAACACGTTGCTCCTTGGTCATACCCCAATTCTGGCTTTCACCCCCTCTTCTTTTCACTCTGCCCCCTCCCCAACTCTGCTCCTCTTCCCTGTTTAAGTACTTGAAGGGGATGTCACGCTGAGGATGGAGCAGGAAAAATGAAATGCATAGATATAGGATGGGGGAGACCTGGCTAAATGAGACTACGTGCGAAAGGGATCTAGGAGTCCTAGTAGACCACAAGTTGAACATGAGCCAACAGTGTGATGCGGCAGCTAAAAAGGCCAATGCGATTTTGGGCTGTATCAATAGAAGTATAGTGTCTAGATCAAGGGAAGTAATAGTGCCACTCTATTCTGCCTTGGTCAGACCTCACCTAGAATACTGTGTCCAGTTCTGGGCACCACAATTCAGAAAGGATATTGACAAATTGGAGCGTGTCCAGAGAAGGGCAACTAAAATGGTGAAAGGTCTGGAAACAATGCCTTATGAGGAGAGACTTAGGGGTCTGGGTATGTTTAGCCTGGAAAAAAGACGGTTAAGAGGCGATATGATAGCCCTGTTTAAGTATTTGAAGGGATGTCACGCTGAGGATGGAGCAGGCTTGTTTTCTGCTGCTCCAGAGACTGGAACACGGAGCAATGGGTGCAAGCTCCAGGAACAGAGATTCCACCTCAACATGAGGAGGAACTTTTTGACAGTAAGAGCTGTTCGGCAGTGGAACACACTCCCTCGGAGCGTGGTGGGGTCTCCTTCCTTGGAGGTCTTTAAACAGAGGCTGGATGGCCATCTGTCGGGGATGCTTTGATCAAGATTTCCTGCGTGGCAGAATGGGGTTGGACTGGATGGCCCTCGTGGTCTCTTCCAGCTCTGCAATTCTATGATTCTATGATTCCCAATTAAATCGGAAGCAGGAGAGATTTCAGTCTGCTCACGGATGGCGGCATTTATCAGAAAACACTATATATATATATATATATATATATATATATATATATATATTGCCAGCAATTAAGCTCCTGTTTTCCCTTGGTCTGGGAACAGGCTGCTTCCTCCGAAATCCTCCAGCCCGCCAGGAAGGAAAGAAGGAAGCCTGGCTTTGAGTCCTATCTTGAGTCTAAGTCAATTTTTAAATTTTCTTTGTTTCCTGTTTGCTGCCCAAGGCGGGAAGGGAGGTACATAGTAGAGTTTGTGTGTAGTTTTTAAGCCAATGCATTTCTTTCTGCATCTTGATGTCTAGGAAGGGTGAGGAAAATACAACTCCCAACCCCTTCTAGGTAAAGCTAAAACTTTCCACAACAATGAATTTCAGAGGTTGTCTGAAGGGTGAAAATACTCCTCGTGGTACCTGTCTTAATGGGATCCCGCATCGTCCCCTCTTAACCTTCTCCGCCCCAAGCTAAACCTCCCCAGCTCCCTAATCTGCTCCTCCTCAGAGGGCATCATGGCTTCCAGACCTCCCACCATTTTGGTCGCCTTCCTCGGGACACGTTCCAGCTTCTCTGTATCCTTCTTGAATAGTGGTGCCCAGAACTGGACACAGTCTTCCAGGTGAGGTCTGACCAAAGCAGAAGAGAGTGGCGCTCTTACTTCCCTCAGACTAGGCATTATACTCCTATTGATGCAGCCTAGAATCGCATTGGCTTTTTTAGCTGCTGCATCACACTGCTGGCTCATGTTCAGTTTGTGGTCCAGTATGACTCCTAGATCCCTTTCACATGGACTGCCATCAAGCCATGTGTCAACCATCCTATATCTGTGCATTTCATTTTTTCTGGATCCTATTGATGCAGCCTAGAATCGCATTGGCCTTTTTAGCTGCTGCATCACACTGCTGGCTCATGTTCAGCTTGTGGTCCTCTAAGACTCCTAGATCCCTTTTGCATGGACTGCCATCAAGCCAGGTGTCACCCATCCTATATCTGTGCATTTCATTTTTTCTGGATCCTATTGATGCAACCTAGAATTGTATTGGCATTTTTAGCTGCTGCGTCACACTGCTGGCTCATGTTCAGCTCATGGGTCTACTAAGATTCCTAGATCCCTTTCACATACACTGTTGTCAAGCCCAGGTGTCCCCCATCCTATATCTATGCATTTCATCTGAACTCCCTTGAAAAGCAAAGATGACTAAATTGAGGCTGTCATACTTAGGACACCCCCCGTATCCGCTGAGTCGCCATCCGCTGTTTCAGTTATCCACAGCTGGAAATGGTGGGGTGGTGATGGACGGGGAAGGGAGGGAGGTGGAGAGCTTGCGTCCCTTCTCCCATCCCCGAGGGCAGCTCCAGTGACACAGCAGAGGTCGCGGGGTAGACAGGAAAGAGAAAGGAGAACTCCCTTCCCTGTGCGTGTGGGGGTTTCTGGTGGCGTGGCAGAGATGGTGAGGTGGCCAGGGCATGGAGGGAGAAGAGCTCGCCTCCATTCTCCTTCCATCATGGGGGTCCCGGTAGGGCGGTGGGGTGGGCAGGGAAGGGAGCAAGGAGGAGAGCTAACCTCCCTTCTCCATGGGGGTTCTGGCGGTGTTGGATGTGGAAGGGAGGGAGGAGGAGAGCTTGTCTCCCTTCCCGAAAGGGGATTCCGGGGGTGGTGGCGGCAGGGAGTGCATGGGGAAGGGAGGGAGGAGGAGAACTCATTATCCTTCCCCGCGTGGGGTTCCAGTGGCGGCAGCAGAGGTGGTGGGGTGGATGTGGAAGGGAGGGAGGAGGAGAGCTTGTCTCCCTTCCCCGCAGGGGGTTCCGGGGGTGGTGGTTGAAGGGGGTGTACGAGGAAGGGAGGGAGGAGGAGAATTCGTTTTCTGTCCCTGTGCAAGGTTCCAGTGGCGTAAACAGAGGTGGCGGTGGGTGGACGGGGAAGGGAGGGAGGAGGAGAGCTTGTCTCCCTTCCCCGCAGGGGGTTCCGGTGGTGGTGGTTGAAGGGGGTGAACGAGGAAGGGAGGGAGGAGGAGAACTCGTTTTCCGTCCCCGTGCGGAGTTCCAGTGGCGTAAACAGAGGTGGCGGTGGGTGGACGGGGAAAGGAGGGAGGTGGAGAGCTGGTCTCCCTTCCCCGCAGGGGGTTCCGGGGGTGATAGGGGAAGGGGGTGAATGAGGAAGGGAGGGAGGAGGAGAATTCATTTTCTGTCCCTGCGCGAGGTTCCAGTGGCGTAAACAGAGGTGGCGGTGGGTGGACGGGGAAGGGAGGGAGGAGGAGAGCTGGTCTCCCTTCCCCGCAGGGGGTTCCGGTGGTGGTGGTTGAAGGGGGTGAACGAGGAAGGGAGGGAGGAGGAGAACTCGTTTTCCGTCCCCGTGCGGAGTTCCAGTGGCGTAAACAGAGGTGGCGGTGGGTGGACGGGGAAAGGAGGGAGGTGGAGAGCTGGTCTCCCTTCCCCGCAGGGGGTTCCGGGGGTGATAGGGGAAGGGGGTGAATGAGGAAGGGAGGGAGGAGGAGAATTCATTTTCTGTCCCTGCGCGAGGTTCCAGTGGCGTAAACAGAGGTGGCGGTGGGTGGACGGGGAAGGGAGGGAGGAGGAGAGCTGGTCTCCCTTCTCCGCAGGGGATTTCCAGCAGTACAGCAGAACTGGTGGCCGTGGGAGGCGAGTCCGGCATTCGCAGTTATCCACGAATTTCAGTATCTGCGTGGAGGCCCGGAACCAATCCCTTGCAGATATTGGGGTGCCTCTGTATCATGACAGGTCTTACTGGGAAAGATGGCCGGGAGCAGGAAAAGAGGCAGAGACCGCATGGCGGTTGGATGTGGGAGGCAAGTCCGGCCTTCGCAGTTATCCACGAATTTTAGTATCTGCATGGCGGCTGGATGGGCTCCATCTAGAAAGCTATGGCTTCTGCTCCATGTTTGCATGACCTGCGCAAGGCTGTGGATGACCCAGGAGTCTTCTTGGCGGTCTTTCATTCAGGGGGTCACTAGGAGTCAAAACTGACTTGACACGAATTAACGACAACAAAATGGTGTGTATGTTGTTGTATCAGGAAAGAGAGAGTTATATTTCCCCCCCCATTCTTCTTTTTCCTGGAATAGTGAAATTCACAGCCACCCACTTAAATTTCTGTACCAGACAATTGAGAAGAGCCAAAGCGAGCCCAAAGTACCCAGGGCATAATTAATTTATGGAGGTCGCTGCCACGAAAAGAACTTAATGGATGGTGCATTTAGATGGCTTCAAAACAGGGTCCATTTTGTCTTATTTTTGTACCAGCTTTCACAGAAGAGGGCGAGGGATCTTTCGGCGGCTATTGAATGTTTAGAGAGAGTATACCTCTGAATGTCCGGTCTGAGGAGTCAAGCAAAGGATGGGAAATTTTAAAAAAAAATGAAAATTTCCCCCCAAATATGTTTTTCTATTGTCGAGAAACCCTGGAGTAAAGAGAATTTTTGCAATTCAGGACTTAAGTTGCAATTTAATTTAATTTAATTTAATTTTTTGCACATGATGTGAGTATTCTTGGGAACAGCTTGCTACTCAATCTGCGAAGATAGCTTTCTGCTGGGGATTGAGTGTCCTATCATCCCCTGACAAGAGTTGCATTGGAGGGCTAGCAATGCCTAGAAAGGACACCTAGATCTCTAGGCATTTTCCAACATGACTCTATGCCATGCGTCCCTATTTTATCAACCACAGATAGCTGAAACCGTAGATATTGGTTCCGTGGATATGGAGGTCCGACTGTACTATTTCCCGGCAATTGAGGACAAAGTCTAAATAAATGAAATTCAAGGAATCTGGTTGTAAGCTGAGCCAATAGAAGATTTGGATGAATCTTTCTCGTTGGGAAAACTTCCCACCTGCTGGTTTAAGCGCTGCTCCCCTCCTACGGGCTTCTGTTCTCGTTGGCGGAGAATTCCTGCATCGGTACATTTCCAGGGCACCAGATTTCTGGCTGATTAATGCTTTTTATTGGGGTTTTTCCCCTACTCCCCTTAGATTGAGACTCCTTATTTAGGAGGAAATGGCTCATGAGCTGAAATATCCCAGGTCTTTTTGGATTGGGACAATTTAGACAACCTTGTTTTATCCGGGGACAATAAGTGGTAGAGTTGCACTTGTGTGTTATCCTGTTGTTTCTGCTGCCCGCTGAGCAAAGAGCTAAGCTTTTCTCTGTGGCATCTCTGCTAAGAATGTAATTCTGGACTGCATTTATTATTATTATTATTATTATTATTAATAATAATAATAATAATATTGATATTCTGCCCCTCTACTAAACGCAATCGGGGCGGCTTACAACATTAAATGCGATTCTATGCTGCATCAATAGGATCCAGAAAAAATGAAATGCACAGATATAGGATGGTTGAAACATGGCTTGACGGCAGTCCATACAAAAGGGATCTAGGAGTCTTAGTGGACCACAAGCTGAACATGAGCCAGGAGTGTGATGCAGCAGCTAAAAAAGCCAATGCGATTCTAGGCTGCATTAATAGGAGTATAGTGTCCAGAATAAATGAAATACGCAGATATAGGATTGGTGATATCTGGCTTGATGGCAGTCCATGCAAAAGGGATCTAGGAGTCTTAGTGGACCACAAGCTGAACATGAGCCAGGAGTGTGATGCAGCAGCTAAAAAAGCCAATGCGATTCTAGGCTGCATTAATAGGAGTCTAGTGTCTAGATGGAGGGAAGCCATAGTGCCACTCTATTCTGCTTTGGTCAGGCCTCACCTGGAAAACTGTGTCTGTTCTGGGCACCATAAATCAGGAAGGATATGGACAATCTGGAACATGTCCAGAGGAGGGCAAAATGGTGGGAGGTCTGGAAGCCATGATGCCCCATGAGGAGCGGCTGAGGGAGCTGGGCATGTTTAGCCTGGAGAAGAGAAGGTTAAAAGTACATGATAGCCATGTTTAAATATTTGAAGGGATGTCCTACTGAGGATGGAGCAAGCTTGTTTTCTGCTGCTCCAGAGACAAGGACACGGAGCAATGGGTTCAAACTCCAGGAAAAGAGATTCCACCTCAACATTATTAGGAAGAACTTCCTGACAGTAAGAGATATTCGGAAGTGGAATATGGAGTGTGGCGGAGTCTCCTTCTTTGGAGATCTTTAAACAAAGGCTGGATAGCCATGTGTTGGAAATGATTTGATTGTGTATTCCTGCATGGCAGGGGGTGGACTGGATGGCCTTCAGGGGTTCCCTTCCACCTCTAGTGGAATGGACCTCCTCAGAGGGTGGTGGACTCTCCTTCTTTGGAGGTCTTTCAACAGAGGTTGGATGGGAATCTCTTAAGAAGTGCTTTAATTATGGATTTCTCCATGGATGAAGGGGGTTAGACTAGATGGCCTTTGAAGTTCCCTTCCACCTCTAGTGGAATGGACCTCCTCAGAGGGTGGTGGAGTCTCCTTTGTTGGAGGTCTTTCAACAGAGGTTGGATGGGCATCGTTCAGGGGTGGTCTAGTTGTGTACTGTATGGGTCCAGACGGCCATTTGGGGGTCCCTTCCAACTTGCTTAGGTAGGAAGCCAAAATTTCATTGACCTTTTTTGCACCTCTCTTTCTTGGTGCATTGTGTTTTGTTTTTCACATTCAGGTGGAAGAAAAGAGTCTTCTGTGTCTCCTCTTTCCCAAAACATCACAGCAGCCGAAACGGTGCTATAAAACACTTCCACCAATACTTTATAAATATTTTATCTCCGTTCTTATTTATAGCTGCAGAGTTTGAATTCCTTTTGTTAAATACTGGGAGGTTTCACCTGCCGAGATCTGGGTTGGGTCTCTTTGGAGACAACATCACCATTTTATGACCCCCTTATGGCAGATAATGGATAACGGGTGTGTTGTTTGTGTATTTCTTGGTGTTATATATATGTGTGTGTGTTCACACTGGTGGACTGCGGAGGATCTCAGTTGGAAAGTGGATGTAGGAGGCAAGCAGAATAAAATAAATTTATCAGGAAAGAGACTTAAAAGTGTTGGGAACAAAGGAAGCCAGGATATTAAATGAAAGGTATTGATGACAATCAAAAACTCTCTCCGCATGTGTGTGAGAGAAAAACAGGACAAAAATAAAAAGGGTTTGAACGGAAGAGTTGTTGATTTGAACGCAAACAGCCAGTGTCTAGGCCAATGTTTTCCAAACTTCCAGGTGCTGTGGACTTCAGCTCCCAGAATCCCTGGTCATTGGCCAAGGTGGCTGAGGCTTATGGGAGTTGAAGTCCAAAAACAACTGTCATACTTTGGGCATATCACGAGCCAATGGTGTGACGCAGCAGCTAAAAAAGCCAATGCGATTCTAGTCTGCATTTAATAGTACGGCAGTCTGAGTTGATTCATCTTGGTTTCTGGGGCAAGTGTTTTTCGACACAGTATCCCAGGTGAGGACTGACCAAAGCAGAATAGAGTGGCAATATTACTTCCCTCGGTCTAGATTATAGTCTCCTATTGATGCAGCCTAGAATCGCATTGGCCTTTTTAGCTGCTGCATCACACTGCTGGCTCATGCTCAGCTTGTGGTCCACTAAGACTCCTAGATCCTTTTCGCATGGACTGCCATCAAACCATGTGTCACCCATTCTATATCTCTGCTTTTCATGTTTAGTGCCCAAGTGTAGAATCCTACATTTTTCCCCGTTGAAATTCATTTTGTTAGATTTGGCCCAGCTTTCTAAATTGTTAAGGGTGTCCTTTTGGATTCTAACACAACTGCTGTGGTTTCCTTTAAGATGTCTATCCCACCTGTAATGCAGAGTTTCTCGTTTCTTGCTTCCTCCAACTTTGCTCAGCATTACAAGTCAACCCCCCCCCCCCGTATCCGCAGAACTAGAATTCGTGGTTTCAGTTATCCATGTCTGGAAAAAAATAGGGGATACATACCATAGAGCTATACTTGACAATGCCTAGAGAGGCATCCCCTCTAGCAATCGCTAGGTCCTCCAACACAACTTTATGGAAAATGCCTAGAGCGGCATCCCCTCTAGCAATCGCTAGGTCCTCCAACTGAACTTTATGGCAAATGCCTAGAGAGGCATCCCGTCTAGCAATCACTAGGTCCTCCAACTGAACTTTATGGCAAATGCCTAGAGAGGCATCCCCTCTAGCAATCGCTAGGTCCTCCAACACAACTTTATGGAAAATGCCTAGAGCGGCATCCCCTCTAGCAATCGCTAGGTCCTCCAACACAACTTTATGGAAAATGCCTAGAGCGGCATCCCCTCTAGCAATCGCTAGGTCCTCCAACACAACTTTATGGAAAATGCCTAGAGCGGCATCCCCTCTAGCAATCGCTAGGTCCTCCAACTGAACTTTATGGCAAATGCCTAGAGAGGCATCCCGTCTAGCAATCACTAGGTCCTCCAACACAACTCTATGGTTTGTTTATACTGGAAGTCTTGTATTTTAATAGGGTTTTGCTATTATCTGTGGTTTCACTTTTAAACGGTAAGTCCAGGAATGAATACGGGGAGGCGTCTGAATTGTCTTTTCCAATGAATCATGTCATTTCACGATGGCCATAAGTTGGAGCAAAGGCACATCTCAGATTCCCACCAGTACTCCACCTCTTCATTGGATCCCGCTCTGTCTATGTTTTCCCCCCCAAAATACAAATGGACGGCCTAACTACAGTAATTGTATTTTAACCCACCAGGTATCGTTAGTCAGATAGAGGTGCTATCTCAAGTTCATTTTGTACGGTAGCTGAGCATTTTGGGGGTCAAAGCCTCTCCGCTTGGGTAAGCCCTTCCTCCTTGTTTCCCAAGGGGATTAAGCCGGGTTGGCTCAGCAAATGATAACATCGTGTTTGCTTTAGAATCCGCATTCCTCCTCACCAGGCCCTGCCGGGAATTGTCTCCTTTGCAGAAACAAATTTAATGCATTGCTGCCTAACGGGGCAAACATGGTTTGGGGCGGAGGGGGGCGAGGCAGAAGTGCGGCTGTGGGGAAGGGTCCGCGTTGCACCATGTCTGGCCTGTGTGAGAAATTCTGCACTTGGGGTTAAGTGTTTAAATAACACAAAGAAGCCATCCTTCGCTTTCCTCTCCCTACTATCAAAGTTCCTGGAAAAGGAAAAATTTTTAGCTGTCAGCTCCCAGAGGCCTGTGGTTGTGCATTACAACATTGCTAGTAATGAGGTTTACATTTACTGTCAGAATAATAAGAGATGGAAGGTGCCCCTAAAGGCCATCTAGTCCATCCCCATTCTGCCATGCTGGGATTCAGGTTGCCCCCCACCATATCCGCAGGGATACGTTCCCAGAGTTACTGTTTATAAAAAAGTTCCTTTTTCAGGTGGATAACTGAAACCGTAGATAGGCAAAGCCTATTAAAATAAAGGACTTCCGGTACAAACATACCATAGAGTTGTGTTGGACTTAGCAACTCCTAGAGAGGATGCCTCTCTAGGCATTTTTCAGAGCAACTCTATGGTTTATGTCCCCTATTTTGCATCCTTATATCTGCACCCCCTAATAAACTTAAAGGACTTCTGTTACAAACATACCATTGATTTGCATTGGAGGACCTAGAAGATGCCTAAAGAGGACACCTCTCTAGGCGTTTTCCAGCATGACTCTATGGTATGTGTCCCTATTTTTTTTCAGCTGTGGATACCGAAAACTGTGGATAGTAGCAAGCCCTATTAAAATAAAGGACTTCCTGTACAAACATACCATAGAGTTGTGTTGGAGGACCCAGAGAAGATGCCTCTCTAGGCGTTTTCCAGCATGGCTCTATGGTATGTGTCCCTATTTTTTTTCAGCTGTGGATACCGCAAACTGGATAATAGCAAAACCTGTTAAAATAAAGGACTTCCAGTAAAAACATGCCATAGAGTTGCGTTGGAGGACCCAAAAGATGCCTAGAGGGGATGCCTCTCTAGGCATTTTCCAGCACAACTCTATGCTATGTGTGTCAATTTTTTTTAAAGTTGTGTATTCTGGAAACCGTGGGTAATAGCAAACCCTATTAAAATAAAGGACTTTCGGTACAAACATACCTTAGAATTGCATTGGAGGACAGAGTGCTTCCTAGAGAGGACGCCTCTCTAGGCATTTTATAGCGTGACTCTATGGTGTGTGTGTTCCTATTTTTTCAGCTGCGGATAACTGAAACCATGGATATTGGTTCTGCAGATATGAGGACATAAAATAGGGGACCCATATTGTAGGGCTGTGCTTGTGAATTTCTTTACTTTGGGAATCAGTGTTTGACTTGGGTGCTCTATGGTTCCTTTTCTAGGTTTTTTGCTGTTCAAAGACTTTTGCCAGACGGACGTCGAGGAAGGAGTTCCACAGTTGAAGTTTTATGAAGAGGTAAGGAGAGGCAAAAGAATCCCCATTTATTTTTTAAATGGTTCTATGCAAGCAAGAACATTGAAGGTTGTTATTTTGTGAATTTTCAACTGCTTCTCTCTTTCTCTCTTTTTTAAAAAAAGATGTTATTGCTATGATTCACACTTTTATTCATTTAAAAAAAAATGATCAGGATTTTTCTTTCCCTAGAACTGGGAAGCAAGGTAGCTTGGGTTTAAAAATAAATCATATTAGTGCAGGAAGGGAATGAATCAATATTATAAGAGACTTAATTTCTCAGCCGGGTAGGAAAGTTTGCATCGCGTCTCTCTGATCAACTTGGCTCTCTCTCGAGTCTGAGAATGAACGCAAAAATAAAAATACGGCATAGGTTTTGGAGACTCGTGCAAAATTGCTCTCGCACGGTGACCTCTGTGGATCTTCATCCTTTTCTGTGCTGGTCTAAAATTCTCCGATTAAGAGGATTTTGGCATGCCATCCATGCTCAGAGCCGGCGTGGTGCAAAGGTTTGAATGTTGGACTAGGACTCTGTTGAGACAAGGGTTCAAATCCCTGCTTTTCAGTGGAAACCATTTTGGGTAACTTTAGGTAAATCACACTCTCTCAGCCTCAGAGGAAGGTGTTGCCATAAGTCGGATTCGATGTGAAGGCATGGAACAAAAACAAAGCAATTCCTCCATCCCCGAATAAAGTCCCTCTTGCTTTTCTTGATGCTTGCAGATCTGATGAAAAATGCTGCACTTTTTTCTGTGTCTCTCTCCTTTTTTTTTAAATCCGTGGAAAGTGATTAGCGGAATTAGCCAAGTCCGGTTAGCTTTAAGAAGCTTGATCGCAGCTCGCAAATGCGCACAGACACACACACACGCCGTTGGCTTTCGCGCACAGGCAAATCTTCTTTGCTAATTCCCCAAATAGGCCCAGAGAGAGCAGAGGACTTTAAATTTTGCTCTGTTTTTGTTTCTAGCAGAAATCAGAACATGGGTTGTCCTTTTTCCTCCCTTTTTTGTGTGTGTGTTTACACTGTTGTGTTGTGGTCGATTGAACAACAGCGTTGACTGTGTGGTCGATTAATTGTTTTGCAATGGCGATCCAATCCAATTTTGCTAGCTTTGTTGGCCCCAGAGAAAACGAGAAAGAGGAAAACCCCATTTATTTATTTAATTTAATTATTTATACCCATTTCGTTATTTAGTCATTTATATACATTTATATACCCATTTAGTTATTTAGTTATTTATATACATTTAAGTGGTCCCAAGCTTTTCAGAATCATGTGGAAAAATAGTTAATAAAAGAAGGGAGAAGAAAATATTTCTCCGTTTCATTTATTTCTATTGTGTCTTTCTCCTGATAAGACAACACAAGACAGCGCTAAAAAAATAAAAGTAAAAAACAAAGAAGCTATTAGAGTGAAGCACCATTGGTTTTTTAAAGAATGATTTAAAAACATTAATAGTTAATGTCAATTAAAATACTCTTCTGCAATCATGAAAAGCCTATTTAAATACATAAAGACCCCTGCATCTGCTGATTCATTATCCACTGATTCAGACACAAAACAACACACCTACCATAGAGTCTTCCTAGAAAATGCCTAGAGAGGCGTCCTCTCTAGACATTTTCTAGGTATACTTTTGCTGGAAATTGACCATAGAGTTATGCTGGAGGATCTAGAAAATGCCTAGAGAGGTGTTCTCTCTAGGAATCTCGAGGTCCTCCAGTGTGACTCTATGGTATGCTTGGGCAGGAAGTCATTCATTTCAATAGGGTTTCCTATTATCCGCGATTTCGTGTTTCCATGGTAAGTCCAGGAAGGCTGGAGGTTGGTTCTGGAGGGGAGATGTGGATACCGAAAACCATGGATTATAGCGAATACCATTGAAAATAATGGGACTGAATTTCAATTTCAATTTCCTGATTCAATACTGCCACCCCGATTGCGTGGTAGAGAGGTGGGATAGAAATAAATTTTATTATTATTACTAATTTCCATGAGACACACAACAGCACATCTACCATAGAGTCTTCCTAGACAATATGTCCTCTCTAGCAATTTTCTAGGTCCTCCAAGGAAACTCTATGGTATTTTAAACTGGGAGGACCTAGAACATTGCTAGAGACCACACATTTTCCAGGAAGACTCTATGGTAGGTGTGTTGTTTTGTGTCCCGTGGATAATTGAATCAGTGGATAATGAATCAGTGGATATGGGGGTCCTACTGTACCACAGAGTTGCCTTGGAGGACCTAGAAAATGGCTAGAGAGGACACATTTCCTAGGAAGACTCTATGGTAGGTGTGCTGTTTTGTGTCCCGTGAATAATTGAATCAGTGGATAATGAACCAGTGGATATGGGGGTCCTACTATACCACAGAGTTGCCTTGGAGGACCTAGAAAATGGCTAGAGAGGACACATTTTCTAGGAAGACTCTATGGTAGGTGTGCTGTTTTGTGTCCCGTGAATAATTGAATCAGTGGATAACAAAACAGTGGATACGGGGGTCCTATTGTAGAGACAAGCTTTCTGGCCCTCAAATATGAGATATCCTGTATAATAAAGGACATTTGGCTATAATGGACAAACTTTCCAGCTTTCAAATATGGAACGTCCCGTACAGTAAGGAACGTCTGGCAACCCAGCTTCAAACTCTGTGGTTTTTGCCTCTTGCAGATAAAAGAATATGAAAAGCTGGACTCGGAGGAAGACCGCCATAGCCGGAGCCGACAAATCTACGACACCTACATCATGAAGGAGCTTCTGTCTTGCTCACACGTGCGTAGGCGCCTCCGGGGTTTAGAAAATCTCGATCCTGTAACGGGGTCCATTAAAGTGCTTTCTTTAATGGGGGTTAGACTGAACGCATATTTTACGGGTGGGCAATTGGGGAGGCGACTGGTCAAATTCCCCCATCCCGGTGGGCTGTTCGGTTGCTTCTGACACGAGCAGAAGTGACGTTGCGCCAGACAAAACATGGCGAATTTTCGCCACATTGGAGCGGTATATTAACGGGCTTGTCTATACGAGAGGGAAAAAAACCCGGATTGCTCCCCAGTAATAGGAAATCGCACCGGATGTGATTTGTCTTAACGGTGTTTTGGCCCTCAAAAGCTTTGCATGCCCATTGGTCAAGATGGCGACCGTGAGTGGAGTTACTCACTTTTTAGATTTTCTGCCGCCAAACTTTTTAAAAAAAGCTATTTTCCATTGTGCACTTTAGAAAATATACCTCGTAGAATTTGCCTTTTGTCTTAATGGGATTTCGTGGTGTTTTGCGTTATTCGGAAGGAGGTGGCCCAAAACCTCCAAATACTACGCGGGAAAAGCCTTCGGGGTTTTCACCAAAGTGTTAAAAATAATACGTGGGAATGTGCGTTACTGCTTGTTAAGACAACCGATTCTCATCGCTACGCATTTTCAGAGTGGACAGCTGATTGGTCAGACGTGCGCTGGCGGGGCGGCGGGGCTTGCCGGAAGGAAGTGGCTGGAAACTCCATTTTGGATATCTGCATTCCTGATCATGTGCTTTTTTTTGCTGCTGCGAGCCGAACAAATAGCTTTTTAAAGCTTTTTTTAATCAGTTGCGCATCTTTGCTTTCAAGTTTAAAAAAATACTGTGCAGTGGCAGCAATGTGTGGAGAAGAATAACATGCTAATTCACTCGGGCGCCATCTTGGTTGGCAGGTGTGTGCATTTAAAACGCAGGTAGCTTTGCTTATTATCGTTTTTGCCAAAAGTGCGTGGAGACAAAAGAAACAGTACTGCAAATTTGCAATATTGCGCAGGAATCAGCATGATATATCCTCTCATCTAGACAAGCCCGGGGCTTGAGAGGAGAGAGACTATCTCTTTCCGGGTTTGCAAACGAATCTCTCTTCGGGGTATTCTTGAATTATCTTTAATCCATAAAGTAGAGATAGGCAACTGTGGGAATACAGTAGGACCCCTGTATCTGCTGAGGATTGTTTCTAAAGGGGGCCATGGATACCAAAAAACCATAGATAATAACGAACGCCATTAAAAAAAATGGGACTTCCGGTTTAAAATACCATAGAGTTGCCTTGGAGGACCTAGAAAATGGCTAGAGAGGACATGTTTCCTAGGAAGACTCTATGGTAGGTGTGCTGTTTTGTGTCCCGTGGATACCGAATCAGTGCATATGGGGGTCCTACTATACCACAGATTTGCCTTGGAGGACCTAGAAAATGGCTAGAGAGGACACATTTTCTAGGAAAACTCTATGCTAGGTGCGCTGCTTTGTGTCCCATAGATAATTGAATCAGTGGATAATGAACCAGTGGATATGGGGGTCCCACTGTACACAAGGGGGCACACACTCTCACGTCATTATAGAGTGCATCTGGACATTTTGACCAAACAGGAAGTGACCATGAAGTCATTTCCGGTTTTCTAAGTATACCGATTTGTGGTGTGTGTCGGGATGGCAGAGAGTGACATTTAGTGGGAGAATTTTTCCCGCTGGAAGTATATTTATTTGTAGATTTTCCTTGGGGTTTTTTTCCGGGCTGTGAGGCCGTGTTCTGGAATATTCCAGAACACAGGCTCACAGCCTGGAAAAAAACAAAGGAAAATCTGTGGATGCCGTCCGTGAAAGCCTTCGACTTCATATATTTATTTGTTTTGCTGGGATATTTTTCTGTGGAATGGGGAAACCATTTTTCTTGGGGTTATTTTTGGGCCATGCCTTCCCGCCCCCTGCGTCAAAATTTTTATTATCCTTTATCTTGCAGCCTTTTTCGAAGCAAGCGGTCGATCACGTGCAGACCCACCTTTCCAAGAAGCAGGTGCCGCTGACCCTTTTCCAGGTGAGTTGGGTTGCGGTTGTCGTTTGTGTTAATTGCCGTTAATTCGGCTTGGACTTACAGAGACCCTGTGGCTACTAAGAGGGTCAGTTCCATCCATGAATGCGTTTATAGGGGCCGCCATTTAAACGGTGGAATAAATCCTCACGAAATTCGTATGAAATGCTACCTGTCTTAATGGTAATGAGCATTAACATGCCTTATTTGGAAGGGGGACAAAAAAATCTCAAAAAACAATGTTGGGAAAGACTTCACGTCTTTTCCCGCAGTTTTGGGAAAACAGCGAGCAGGGTTGCGCATTACCCTACCAGGACAGAGATTCGATAGGAATTACTATCTGATAGTACAGCCCTGCTTGGCTGGATGAATGCAGGGGATGGGGCTGCGAACGAGACCAAGTGTCAGCAGCTGCCATTTTTCCCCGCTACATTTCGCCCCCTCGTATAGACAGAACCATCTTCACGATTCCCACATGTTTCCTAGTTTAGGATATAGAGGTTGCCCCCTCATATTCGCAGAACCAATATCCATGGCTGAAAAAATAGGGACACATACCATAGAGTTCCACTGGAAAATGCCTAGAGAGGTGTCCTCTCTAGGAACCGCTTGGTCCCCCAGTGGAACTCTATGGTATGTTTGTACCAGAAGTCCTTTATTTTATAAGGTTTGCTATTACCCACAGCTTGTTATCCATAGCTGAAAAAATAGGGACACATACCATAGAGTTTCACTGTAAAATGCCTAGAGAGGTATCCTCTCTAGGAACCGCTTGGTCCTCCAGCTCAACTCTATGGTATGTTTGTACCAGAAGTCCTTTATTTTAATAAGGTTTGCTATTGTTATCCACGGCTGAAAAAATAGGGACACATACCATAGAGTTTCACAGGAAAATGCCTAGAGAGGTGTCCTCTCTAGGAACCACTTGGTCCTCCAGCGCAACTCTGTGGTATGTTTGTATCAGAAGTCCTTTATTTTAATAAGGTTTGCTATTGTTATCCACGGCTGAAAAAATAGGGACACATACCATAGAGTTTCACAGGAAAATGCCTAGAGAGGTGTCCTCTCTAGGAACTGCTTGGTCCTCCAGCGCAACTCTATGGTATGTTTGTACCAGATGTCCTTTATTTTAATAAGGTTTGCTATTGTTATCCGTGGCTAAAAACATACGGACACATACCATAGAGTTTCACTGGAAAATGCCTAGAGAGGTGTCCTCTCTAGGAACTGCTTGGTTCTCCAGCACGACTCTATGGTATGTTTGGCCAGAAGTCCTTTATGCTTTGCATAATAACAATAATAATACTAATAAAGTTTATTTATATCCCGCCCCTCTACAAAATGCAATCGGGGCAGCTTACAACATTTAAAAATATACATTTAAGACCTTCCATCCCACCCACCCCTTAAAATACAATTAAATAATCCAAAAAATTAAAACATACTTAAGAAATACTAAAAATAAGAATAAACAATAAACAGTGGCTGTTTGGGGATCAGGCTAAATTGGATTTTTCTTTCTGATGGCCGGGTAGCTAAAAATATAAAACCCGTTAAGAGAAGTTGAAGCTGCTTTTGAATTGACGTTAGTGCGCATCAGTGCACGTTTTTTCCCTTCATATAGCCCGTAGTTAGTAGACACTCAGTGTTCTGGGTGCAAAACATTGTGTTTTGTGTGAGTTTCTCCCTTCGGGCTAAACACAACAACAACACGAATGTTCACTGGTTGCATTATGGGCAGTTAAGCTGCGATTGCCTGGCTAATTACGCTGAACGAGCGAGGGTGGAATTAGTGCCTGACGCAACGGAGGAGATTTCGAGTGGGCGCAGAAAGTAGGTCATGGGAAATCCCGTCACGGTGTCACGCCGCTTTGGAGGGTGGATTCCCCCCCCCTTCAATGCTGGCCGCTTACCATTGTGTCAAAGATAAAGGAAGCGCGAAAGCGTAAAATTAATTGACCAAGAAGGACTTCTCTCCTAGCGCACCCCAATTAATGGGATGTCTGAAAAACCGTATTCTCCCTAAATGCGTATGCTTGTTTCTTGACGTTTTTTTGTTGGGATGGGGGCTTCTCGCTGTCCCATCACCCTCACGGGGACATCTTGCGCGGTCTTCTTGGTGGCGGCTCCCAGGCTATCAGGAACGCTCTTCACGGAGAGGTTATTTTGGCATTTATTCTCTTTCCAACAGCCAGAGGAAGGCATTTTTATGAACAGTGAATTTTTCAGAGGAAACAAGTCTTGTATAATGTGCCGTACTTATAAAAACCGTATCCATGGCCCCCCACATCCTGAAACGGGCCCCCCTAAGCCAGGATTTTTGGTGGGCCCCCTAACTCCTACTAAGGTTAACAGCAGCGAGATGTTCTACAGGATTTAGGATAAAAATTAAAATAAGCCAATTTAAACAAAGCCAAAGAAATACTTATTTCAAAAAAATTAAAGAGATTTACATAATAAAATAATAAAAACTTACAAAAGTATCACGCCTCGTAATCCCAGGCTCCTGGGCCCCCAAGCTAGAGACAATCAGACAATAATAATAATAATAATAATATTTATTTATATCCTGCCCCTCTACAAAACCCAATTGGGGTGGCTTACAACAATTAAAATATTTTTTTTATTTATAATATTTATTTATTATAAATAAATAAAAATACATATATATCCCAAACCCTCAATCCCACCTCTCCTTAAAATACAATTAAATAATAAATACAATTAAATTGTACAGCGCTGTGTACACCGACAGCGCTCGAGAAAGAAACTTTAACAACAACAACAACAATAATATCCACGGGGCATACGTCCTAAGACATCCTCTGTGTGGGTACCTGAAATTTTGGATAATAGGGGACCTATTTTCAATGAAACAAACAAGCAGAATTTGACCATAGAGTAACATTGGAGGACCTAGAAATGCCTAGAGAGAACTTATTCTTTTTTGGACGTGGATAAATGGAACTGTGGAGACCAAATCCGTGGATCTGGGGGTCAATCTGTATATGTTCTTGCCTTGAATGGTTTGTTTTTAACTGGTTTTATTTATTTATTTATTTATTGGATAAGCTTAGTTGTTTATTTTAAATTTATTTTTTACTGGACATCCCTTGCGGGGGATGCTCTAGCTGGCATTGAGCAGACTAGATAGCTTTTAATAATAATAATAATAATAATAATTTTTACATTGCTCCTCTGTTAAAAACAATCGGGGCGTCTTACAACAATTAAAATACAACAATGCTGACTAAAATCCCTAAGCACCACCCACCCCCATAAAAAGATATTAAACTAATATAAAATTAAAAACTACCTAAACACAACTCTAAGGTTCTATAATATCCATGCTTTAAAACAATATTTTAATAATCTGTTTTTCCTCCTTCTAGCCCTATATAGAAGAAATTTGCGACAGCCTCCGAGGAAAAACATTCCAAATGTTTCTGGAAAGGTACGGCTTTGATTTTATGAATTTCTCTGTTTTTATCTCTTTGCTCAGACCTCTTGCCATTAATAAAGAATATCCCTTTTTAAAATATCCATTTCCTGCCAGAGAAGGAGGTTTACTTACCTTACTTTTTCTGCTTGCGAGAAATTTTTCGAAATTGGCGTTGCAAATGGAAAGAGGAAAATACAAATGCTGTTGAGTATCGCGAATATCCTGGATTCAGTGCCGTAACGGAGCTGGTTTGATCTCTCTCCTGCTTCAGTTTTTAATCTCCCGGCGTTGTTTTTATTCCCAGACAGATTTGTTTCCTGTGAGGATTGATCTTGGCAATTTTAAGATAAAAAGCTTTTTTTATTTGCAGAATTCAGCCGGGTCTCTAAGCGGATTGCTTTGGCACAGCGGCTCTGCGGGATTTTTCCTGTGCTCGTTTTTTTAAATTTCTCTCTCTCTGGCTTTTCTTCGCAAACGAAGATTCAGGAAGGACTCATCCCGCCCTTTCTGCAAGCGCGCTGATGACTAAAAAGGCCAATCTGAGAGAAACAAGTCCGGTTGCAGAAAGCACAGCAGAAGGTCTCCTTGGGTGATGTTTTTGGGTTGTGATTCTTTCTGCGTTGTCGTTTCTCTTCAAGACTTGTTCGGCGTGAGTTCTCAAATAAGGCTGCAGCATTGTGGATAGCGCGTCTCCATGCCTCCCGATGTGAGGCCAGGGCGGACCACTGTTGGTGATCAATTTGGCCGAGCCTGAGATGTTGTTTCAGGGAGTCCTTGTATCGCTTTTTTGGAGCGCCCCTCCCACGCTGACCCGTGGCGAGTTCACCGTAGAGTAGTATTTTTGGGAGGCGATGGTCCTCCATCCTAGAAACGTGCCCTGCCCGACGCAGCTGTGTTCTCAATATCATGGCCTCAATGCTGGTGATCCCTGCTTGCTCAAGGACAGCAACATTCGTCACATAGACAGTCCAGTGTATATTTAGGATTGTGCATAGACAGCGCTGATGGAAGCGCTCGAGGAGTCGTAGGTGGTGGCGATAGGTGACCCATGTTTCAGATCCATAAAGGAGGATAGACAGTACAATGGCTCTATACACACATGGAGGACATTTGAGTGGCATTTCTCTCTTTTTTTTTAAAAAAAAGAACCGCAAATGTTGAGGCATGCAACATGACCGAGGATATCGGAAACAGCGGGAGATAGGGCCAGCATTTCTAAGGCCTTGCGCAGTCAACGCTATCCGGGACGGAAAGTTACGGGAGTTGGAAAACGGGTAGCAGAGAAATGAAGTTGTCGAGATTATGTTGTTTCTCCTGATTTGCTAGGAGATGGGGACGAGAAAACATCAGACTCTTTTCTCGGGGGAATTATTCCATTTTTTTCCTCTTTTAATTATTATATGTTTTTAATCTTTTTAATTTAATATTGTTTTAAGGGGTGGGTGGGTTAGGGTACTAATGTAATTATGGAATTTTTATGCTGTAAGCTGCCCCGATTGTGTTGCAGAATATTTTCAAGCCATGAATACTTAAATCTGTGGATACCAAATCCGTGGATACGGAGGGACGACTGTAAAGTTGTGTGTGTTTAATAAAAAAAGCAGTAACATAGAATAAATGATGGTGTTCTCATTTCCACAATGCACAATACAGATATTTTCTCTTTTTTTTCTTCTGTTCTTGTTTGCAGTGATAAATTCACTCGATTTTGCCAGTGGAAAAACGTAGAGCTAAACATCCATGTAAGTTGTTTACCAGTAATACTACGTTTCTTCCTAAAAGTCCATGATGGGCCAGAGGAAGGATTTTGGACCCCCGGGGTAATTTCGAGTAGCGGAGAATCCAAATATTTAACGCTGGCTGGGATTCTCTAAGGCCGTGATTCTTAACCTGGGGTCCGCGATGTCCTCACGGGGTCCGCGAAGGCATGAAGGCTGCTCAGCCCACATGATAGGAGCCAAGAGGGGATTTACTTATAAAAAATTGTGGTAATAATAATCATACTAAAAGCGTTTTAGTGTGTTTTATGGAAAAGTGAATAAATGAATGAATGTGGTAAGTTAGGAAATGAGATAATTAGAAAAGTGAAATGTTGTCGGTTATGTACGGTTATGATTGTTTGTATTTGTGTATACCAAAAAAACGGAAATAAAAAATATTCAATTTTTTTTTCCTGCAGCTGACCATGAATGACTTCAGCGTGCACCGAATTATCGGGCGAGGAGGATTCGGGGAGGTTTATGGCTGCCGGAAAGCAGACACCGGGAAGATGTAAAGTCACACTTATTTCTACTTCTTTGTGAGGTTTTCATGCATTGACGTCTCATGAAAGTCAACTCAAGAGTGGGAAAAGACAGATTTTTTGGGGGGGGGCTGTACATAGAGGTCTATATAGAGGTTACCCCCATATCTCATATCTGCGGGGGAAACATTCCCGGACTTACCGTTTGTATTTTAATGGGGGGGTGAGATTGAGGCTCCGGGATGTATATTTTAATTGTTGTAAGCTACCCCGATTGCATTCATAGAGGGGCGGGATATAAATAAATAAATATTAATATTTAGTAATATAATAATGTAAATATTAATATTTAATATTAAATTAAATATTAAATAATAATATTTAATAATAGTAACAACAACAACAACAATTATAAATGAAACCGTGGGTAATACAGTAGGACCTCCATATCCACTGAATCATTATCCACTGGTTCAATTATCCACGGGACACAAAACAGTACACCTACCATAGAGTCTTCCTAGAACATGTGTCCTCTCTAGCCATTTTCTAGGTCCTCCAAGGCAACTCTATGGTATTTTAAACTGGAAGTCCCATTATTTTCAGTGGCATTTGCTATTGTCCACGGTTTTTGGTATTCACAGGGCCCCCCAGAACCAATCCCCAGCGGATACGGGGGTCCTACTGTAGTGAATACTATTAAAATAAAGGACTTTCTGTACAAACATACCATAGCGTTGCACTGGAGTACCTAACAATTCCTAGAGAGGATACCTCTCTAGGCATTTTTCATTGCTACTCTATGGTATGTGTCCCTAATTTTTTCAGCTGCAGACAACTGAAGTTGTGGGTGTTGGTTCTGTGTATACAGGGTGTGTGTGTTTATGTGACGTGTGCTGGGAGTTTGTGGTCCAAAAGGTTTATTTTCCTCTATCTACGGGGGATAAATTCTTGGACTCACAGATATGGGAAACCCCGTATAATATCAAACTGCCATAGAATACCATAGAGTTGCACTGGAGGACTGAGAAAATGCCCAGAGAAGATGCCTCTCTAGGCATCTTATGCAACTATGGTCAACGTCTGGTAGAAGTTGACCATAGAGATAGGCTGGAGGACCTCCTGGTGCCTAGAGTGACCACCCTCAGCATGACTCTATAGTCCTTCAGATGCCTAGAGAGACCCTCCCCCTGACTACAGGTGAATGAAACCATAAACGTGGGGGCGGGGCAACGGGGAATTATATTCATAGAAGTGTAAGGTGGGAAATTTCTCAGCAATTCAGAATTCTGAGAAATTCAAAATTTTCCAGGTATGCCATGAAATGTTTGGATAAGAAGAGGATCAAGATGAAGCAAGGGGAGACCTTAGCCTTGAATGAACGAATCATGCTCTCTCTCGTCAGTACTGGGGTGAGTATGCCATGGTTGGATCCACGCGTCTAAAAAAATAAACAATACAATAAAATAAAAAATAAACAAGTTGTGCTAGAGGACCTCCCGATGCCTAGAGAGAAATTGACCATAGAGTCATACTGGAGGACCTTCTGATGCCTAGAGAGAAATTGACCATAGAGTTGTGCTGGAGGACCTCCCGATGCCTAGAGAGAAATTGACCATAGAGTCGTGTTAGAGGACCTCCCAATGCCTAGAGAGAAATTGACCATAGAGTCATGCTGGAGGACCTCCCGATGCCTAGAGAGAAATTGACCATAGAGTCATGCTGGAGGACCTCCCGATGCCTAGAGAGAAATTGACCATAGAGTCATACTGGAGGACCTTCTGATGCCTAGAGAGAAATTGACCATAGAGTCATGCTGGAGGACCTCCCGATGCCTAGAGAAAAATTGACCATAGAGTCGTGCTGGAGGACCTCCCGATGCCTAGAGAGAAATTGACCATAGAGTCGTGCTGGAGGACCTCCCGATGCCTAGAGAGAAATTGACCATAGAGTCGTGTTGGAGGACCTCCCGATGCCTAGAGAGAAATTGACCATAGAGTCGTGCTGGAGGACCTCCCGATGTCTAGAGAGAAATTGACCATAGAGTCGTGCTGGAGGACCTCCCGATGCCTAGAGAGAAATTGACCATAGAGTCGTGCTGGAGGACCTCCCGATGCCTAGAGAGAAATTGACCATAGAGTCATGCTGGAGGACCTCCCGATGCCTAGAGAGAAATTGACCATAGAGTCGTGCTGGAGGACCTCCCGATGCCTAGAGAGAAATTGACCATAGAGTCATGCTGGAGGACCTCCCGATGCCTAGAGAGAAATTGACCATAGAGTCGTGCTGGAGGACCTCCCGATGCCTAGAGAGAAATTGACCATAGAGTCGTGCTGGAGGACCTCCTGATGCCTAGAGAGAAATTGACCATAGAGTCGTGCTGGAGGACCTAATCGTGCTTAGAGAAGTGATCTTTCTAGGAATCTCTAGGTCCTCCAGCATGATTATTTAGGATAAAATTTATTTTATGGAGGAGTGTTGTTTGTGCTGTTCACATTTTGAACAGGTATGTTTTGTTAGATAAGTTGTGCTTTGTCTTTAATTGATGCATAATGTAAATGTTTATTAAGTGTTAATAAAAAAAACCCCTCATTCTTAAAAATTCAGAAAATACAAAAGGTAATTGTGCAAATAAATGAATGTATAATAGCAACTCTTAAACTTCTCTTCTCCCTTCCTTTCCCTGCCCAGGATTGCCCGTTCATCGTCTGCATGACTTACGCCTTCCACACCCCTGACAAGCTGTGCTTCATTCTGGACCTGATGAACGGTACGCGAAATGAAGGAGACAGACCCGGAGAGATCGGTGTTGGGGAGATCTTACACACTCATCTCCTGGTTGTGGTTAAGGGCTGGGCTTGGAATATGTTCCATATCCCAGTTTTTGGAACCAGGAAACCAAGAGAAAGAGAGGCCTTTCATGCAGGATTGTGTTGCCTACCTCTACCTGGGTTTGAGTTGTCTCCCTCTCCAACCTGTTTTTAAGGATCTTGGATCCCAGGTGTAGAAACCGGGCCCTGGATTTCTCCACTCTAGTCTTCTTGTTAGCTGAGTGCATGCGAAAGGGATCTAGAAGTCTTAGAATCATAGAATTGCAGAGTTGGAAGAGACCACGAGGGCCATCCAGTCCAACCCCATTCTGCCACGCAGGAAATCTTGATCAAAGCATCCCCGACAGATGGCAATCCAGCCTCTGTTTAAAGACCTCCAAGGAAGGAGACCCCACCACGCTCCGAGGGAGTGCGCTCCACTGCCAAACAGCTCTGACTGTCAAAAAGTTCATCCTACAGCTGAACATGAGTATGAGTCAGCAGTGTGACGCAGCAGCTAAAAAGGCCAATGTGATTCTAGGTTGCATCAATAGGATCCAGAAAAAATGAAATGCACAGATATAGGATGGGTGACAGTTTGATAGCACTGCATGCAAAAGGGATCTAGGAATCTTAGCGGACCACAAGCTGAACATGAGCCTGCAGTGTGATGCAGCAGCTAAAAAGGCCAATGCGATTCTAGGCTGCATTAATAGGAGTATAGTGTCCAGAAAAAATGAAACACACAGATATAGGATGGGTGACATCTGACTTGATGGCAGTCCATGTGAAAGGGATCTAGGAGTCTTAGTGGACCACAAACTGAACATGAGCCAGCAGTGTGATGCAGCAGCTAAAAAAGCCAATGTGATTCTAGGCTGTATCCATAGGAGTCTAGTGCGTAGATGGAAGGAAGTCATAGTGCCACTTGATTCTGCTTTGGTCAGACCTCACCTGGAGGAACAGTGTCCACTTCTGGGCATCACAATTCAGGAAGGATGTTGAGAAGCTAGAAGGTGTCCAGAGGAGGGTGACCAAAATGGTGGGAGGTCTGGAAGCCATGATGCCCTATGAGGAGCGGCTGAGGGAGCTGGGTATGTTTGGCCTGGAGAAGAGAAGGTTGAGATGATGGCCATTTTTAAATATTTGTTGGGATGTCCTACTGAGTTTGGAGCAAGCTTGTTTTCTGCTGCTCCAGAGACTAGGACACGGAGCAATGGGTTCAAACTCCAGGAAAAGAGATTCCACCCAAACATTAGGAAGAACTTCTTGACTTTAGGAGAAGTTGGACAGTGATATCTGCTGCTGCCTGGGAGTGTGGTGGAGTCTCCATCTTTGGAGGCTTTAAAGCAGAGGATGGATGGCCATCTGTTGGGTGGGCTTTGATTCTGCATGGCAGAATGGGGTTGGACTAGATGGCCTTTGGTGGTCTCTTCCATATGATTCTATGATCCCAAAGATTGGAACCGAGGCCTTCTTTGGTGTTCAATGCCCTGCGCTCTTTGTCTCCCCTCTTCTTCAATCTTCCTAGGTGGGGATCTCCACTACCATCTCTCACAGCATGGGGTGTTTTCGGAGAAGGAAATGCGCTTTTACGCCACCGAGATTATCCTTGGCTTGGAGCACATGCACAGCCGCTTTGTCGTCTACAGAGACCTGAAGGTAAACTCCATTGCTGAGAAAGTTTCCTGGGAGAAAAAACATGGCGCAGGAATTGCCAGTGCGTTTTTTTTTTCCAGAAGCGTCACGCGTGGAATAGTTGGGGAGGGTGTTTCCTGTTCCTGTGTTACAAAAGGCAAATTAAATTCATTTGTGACGTTGAGAAACTTAACGTTTTGTTAAATCCGGAGCTGTAACTTTTGCATATTTCATGACAACACTGCGCCTTGGAGTTCGTTTTATGGCTCAACTCCCAGAATTGGCAGTGTAATTACTAAAAAACAGGGACTTTCACAAGCTCCGGAATCAAATAATCCTCGCGGTTGCGAGCGTGAGATTTTCAAGAGATAATGGAGGCACTCTTTAGGCAATTTCTCAAATATAAATTTGGGACTGAGAAAAAAAAAAGATTACAGTAACATCCCTGTATCCCGCCCCCTGATCTCTCGACCAATAGAGGCGACCAATTTCTCCCCTACCTGGGTCCTAGGATTTCGCTCGGACCGCGCCTAGGCGCGCGGCAAGTTCCGTATTTCTTTCCGCCATGTTGTGAACTTTACCCTATTGGTTAAACGTTTCTTTGTTTCAGTTTGCTAATTAACAGGGTCCTTCTTGGTGTGTGCTTCTAGCCTGCAAATATCCTCTTGGACGAACACGGACACGTCCGGATATCCGACTTGGGCCTGGCGTGCGATTTCTCCAAGAAGAAGCCCCATGCCAGCGTGTGAGTGTCGTGCAAATAGCTGCGTACGGAGATGTTTCCAAGTTGCTTTCTTATGGGTTGCTGTTCTTATCGTTGTCGGTAGCGGTAGTGGTTGTATGTTACACACACACACACCGTATTCGCGGGGGATACGTAGAAGGGTGGGATATAAATCAAATCAGCAAACGTTGAAGAATAACACAAAGAAACTTTCATTATCTCATCTAATTTAGCTGGAAAATAACTTTTTGGAATACAGTTGTCCCTCCGTATGTACGGATTTAAGTATTCACGGCTTGAAAATATTCTTAAAAAATAATAATCCAAAAGCAAACCTTGATTTTGCCATCTTATTATATCAGGGACACCATTTTGTGATGCCACTGCATATAATGGAACTTGAGTATTCACAAATTTAAGTATTCACGGCTTGAAAATATTCTTTAAAAAATAGTAATAATCCAAAAGCAAACTTTGATTTTGCCATCTTATTATATCAAGGACACCATTTTGTGATGCCATTGCATATATAGTTGTCCCTCTGTATCCAAGGATTTAAGTATTCACAGCTTGAAAATATTCTTAAAAAAAATAATAATCCAAAATTTTGCCATCTTATTATATCAGGGACACCAGTTTGCAATGACATTGCATGTATAGTTGTCCCTCTGTATCCATAGATTTAAATATTCACGGGTTGAAAATATTCTTTAAAAAATAATAATCCAAAAAGCAAACCTTGATTTTACCATCTTATTAAATCAGGGACACCATTTTGGTACGCCATTGTATATACAGTTGACCCTCTATATCCACGGATTTAAGTATTCATGGGTTGAAAATATTCTTTAAAAAATAATAATCCAAAAAGGAAACCTTGATTCTGCCATCTTATTATATCAGGGACACCATTTTGTGATGCTATTGCATATAATGGGAATTGAATATTCACGGATTTCGGTATCCACAAAAGGGGGTCCTGGAACCAAACCCCAGCGAATATGAAGGGACAACTGTACTTTATTCTCTTGCATGAGGTTCAGATGAGCAAAGTTGATATCTAAAGTCAGACCCCGTTCCTGTCTTCTCCGGATCCTAACTTGAACCTCTTGACTCTCTTGGTCCAGTGGAACTCATGGCTACATGGCCCCCGAGGTGCTGCAGAAGGGAACGGCCTACGACAGCAGCGCGGATTGGTTCTCCTTGGGCTGTATGCTTTTCAAGCTTCTCCGAGGGTGAGTCCATCATCCCCTTCTGTGTAGGGCTGAGTTTGTCATACTGGGGGAGTGATGGGAAGGGAGGACTGACCAGTATAGAATACGGTGGGACTGTGACTTCCCTTGACTTGAAAACTATGCTTCTATTAAATATAGGCTAAAGTATTATTTGCCTTCTTTGCTGCAGCATCACACTGCTGGCTCATGTTCAATTTAGGATCAACAGTAAGCCCAAGGTCCTTTTCATATGTAGTACTGGCAAGCCTAGTATCCCCTGTCCTATCCTGTGCGTTTGGTTTTTATGGCCTAAATGTAGAATTTTGCATTTGTCTCGGGGCCTAGCTATACAAGAAAAAAATGTGGATTGATGCGTACTCACCCAAATTACAAGCAGGATCGACTTGTCCTAACGGCGTTTGGCAAAACCGTAGGCATGTGAGGCTATCCGCTTTTGCTGTCCCAATGGGCATGCCTGCGATTCAAGATGGCGGGCGCGACTTGTGTTTTTATTTTCAGTTTTGCCACCACCGAACGGTATTTTTTGTAAAGGCATATCTAAGGTATGGAAATGCGATAGTGTGATATTCTGCCTAAATAAACATAAAAAGAAAAAGGCTGTTTTGTTGCCTTAAGTACACCATCGCTAAGGCAAAGATCCAAAATGGCGGTTCTGGGGTGGTTTCCTTCCTAGCAAACTCCGCCCCCTGCTCTCGTCCGGCCAATCAGCTTTCTACTTCCACTTTTCTGGGGAAATGCAAATAAATTTGATTGCTTGTCCTAACGATCAAGCATTCTGCATGGAGTTTTTAAGAAACATCAGGAAAGGCTTTCCTGGCGGCATTTACGGTGGATTTGTTCCCCCTCCTTCTCAATATGGCGGAATTATGCGGGATCCCATTAGGACAGGTAGGACGCTAAGTGAATTTTAAGAGGATTATTTTCGCCGTTAAGACAACCCCAAGGTCTTCTCTCATGGGTTTTGTTCTCCATCCCTTGTGTCGTCCCCCGGATCTCTTCCGGCAGACATTTCCTGAATAGATACCGGCCATTAGAAAGAAAATCTAATTTGTCCGGGCCTCACTACAGTCACTGTCTATTATTTATTTTTAGTATTTGTTTTAAGTATGTTTTAAATTTGAATTCTCTTATTGTATTTTAAGGGGAGGGAGGGGAGGGATTTGTTTTAAGTATGTTTTAAACTTTAATAATAATAATAATAATAATAATAATAAAATTTATTTTTACCCCGCCCCTCTGTTAAAAACAATAGGGGCGGCTTACAACAATTAAAATACAAATACAGATTAAAATCCTTAAACACCACCCACCTCCATCGTCCCCTATAAAAAGATATTAAACCAGTATAAAATTAAATAAAACCCAGCTAATCTAAAAGCACATTAAAAAAATTATTTAATTGTATTTTAAGTGGGGGGGAAGGGGAAGGTTTTGGATATATACTTTAAATGGTGTCAGCTGCCCCAATTGCGTTCCGTAGAGAGGCAGGATATAAATATTATTATTATTATTATTATTATTTTGTCCTTTTCTGAAACCGTTCCAATTTGTCCATGTCCATCTTCAAAATACGCCCAGAACTCACGTTATTTTTTTTCTTCCTTGTAGGCACAGTCCTTTCAGACAACACAAAACCAAAGACAAGCACGAGATTGACCGCATGACCCTCACTGTGGTAAGGAATTTTTAAGTCGCGAATCATAGGGATAGAAACACAGATCGTCCTTCCACGTTCGTAGATTCCTCTTTCGTGGATTTGGTTATTTGCGTCTTCATAACTGCTGCTTAAGTGGCCTGACCTCCTCGCTCCGCTCTTTCTCTCCGCTATTTCACGTTGTGCGAAAATGTCCAGCCGTTCACTCCAGTTTTCAGCTTGCAACCCGGATCCCTCAGCCTTATTCTCAAGACTGTCTCGGCTGAAATTACCTTGGTTTCAGTTATCCACAGGACACAACAGAACACCTACCATAGAGTCTTCCTAGAAAATGCCTAGAGAGGCATCCTCTCTAGCCATTTTCTAGGTCCTCCAAGGCAACTCTATGGTATTTTAAACCAGAAGTCCCATTATTTTCAATGGTGTTTGCTGTTATCATAGAGTCTTCCTAGAAAACACATCCTCTCTAGCCAGTTTCTAGGTCCTCCAAGGCAACTCTATGGTATTTTAAACCGGAAGTCCCATTATTTTCAATGGTGTTTGCTGTTATCATAGAGTCTTCCTAGAAAACACATCCTCTCTAGCCAGTTTCTAGGTCCTCCAAGGCAACTCTATGGTATTTTAAACTGGAAGTCCCATTATTTTCAATGGTGTTTGCTGTTATCATAGAGTCTTCCTAGAAAACGCATCCTCTCTAGCCATTTTCTAGGTCCTCCAAGGCAACTCTATGGTATTTTAAACCGGAAGTCCCATTATTTTCAATGGAGTTTGCTGTTATCATAGAGTCTTCCTAGAAAACGCATCCTCTCTAGCCATTTTCTAGGTCCTCCAAGGCAACTCTATGGTATTTTAAACCAGAAGTCCCATTATTTTCAATGGTGTTCGCTGTTATCATAGAGTCTTCCTAGAAAACGCATCCTCTCTAGCCATTTTCTAGGTCCTCCAAGGCAACTCTATGGTATTTTAAACCGGAAGCCCCATTATTTTCAATGGTGTTTGCTGTTATTATAGAGTCTTCCTAGAAAACGCATCCTCTCTAGCCATTTTCTAGGTCCTCCAAGGCAACTCTATGGTATTTTAAACCAGAAGTCCCATTATTTTCAATGGTGTTTGCTGTTATCCGCGGTTTCCTATATCTGAGGTTTATCCGGGAACCAAAAACCCATGGATACAGAGGTCCTACTGTACTCTTCCAAAATATATTTGAAAAATACATTTCAGGAAACCCTGATGGAACGAATCCTGGAGTGATGAGAATCTTCTCAGTTTGGGATTTACTCTGCGCCAAAATTTGCATACGGTGGTTTTGTGTAGAAAATGCAGTTTCCTTAGCCAAAAATACTGTCGTTGGGGTCTTAGTTTGAGTGAATTTTGTGCTTTTTGTGAAGGAAAGAGCAGTACCTGTGCAGAAAATAATCTGTGTGGAGAAAATGCCGTTTTCCAAGCAGAAAATTCTGCAATTGTGGAACTATTCTGCACAAAATTTGCAGGTGGTTTTCTTGCGCAGCAAACAGTACGTTTTCTGCACACACACACAAAAGTATCCACATATGGGTTTTAAGCATGGAAAACAACAAAAGGGGGAAAAATTCAGCACAGAAATTTTATTCTGCCCCCCCCACAAAAAAATCCACATGTGAATATTGTACACAGTAAAGTCCCAAACTGCGAATCGTCTTCAAAGATGGCACTGTTTTTTAAGTCTTTCTTGCAGTGTGAAGAACATTCTTAAAATTACTCTTTGCTTCCTTCCAGAACTAATTTAGTTAATAATTAAAACTCTCCCTCGCATTTCACTTTTTCTCGAGTGGCCTCTTTGGCCAGACTTGCATCTTCCGCTGAAGCCCTTGTTTTGTTTCAAGCTTTTATTACACTTCTCTTGAGTTATGAGCACTCTTTCCCAAAAGAGTTTACTATAAATATTAAAACAAAGCTACTAAAAATGCATTTAAAGGTCAGGAGTGTTTACTTCATTCCGGTATTTATGAACTTCCTTCCAGCGTTGAGGCAATTCACAACATATTAAAAGCAATCAATTCTGTACTCGCGTCAGGAACGGTAAAACTGCCATCGACAACCTGCAAATATGCCTTTTAAAAAATGTTATTATTGCTGCAAGAACAGGTCAGGAGAGGAAAACTATAAATAATCCATGAGCCGGAATAATGTTGTTAAAATAATATCTAAATTAACACTGAGCCCTTGGCTGGCAAGGACATGGGAGAGGCAAGGCCTTTTTGGTGTCTGCTCCTAGGCTCCGGAAGATTTGCCCCATTTCTGGTCTTATCTATACTGGCCAAATACCCTAGCTTGCCCCTATTCCAGAGACCTGCAGTCCAAACGATGCTGGGCATTTACTCCGATCTGCCTCCAGCCGTTCCTTGCAGCCGCTACAACGCTGTGGCTCTTCCGGGACCTACGTCCAATTCTGGTCCCGTGCGGGGGGCGGTGGCAGTCCCATGTTACGGGACCCCTGCCTGGCTTCCATGTTAGTGAGAAAATGGCAATGGCTTCAGAAACAGTCCGATTTGGACTCTAGTCCGTTTTCACAAGGTAACGGGGCAGGTTGGGGGGAACTGGTCACCTCCGCAGCCAGGATATGCCAGTGGGGGGCTGATGTATCTTTCGTGGTGCAGATGAGCACGCTGTTGTCTTTTCGTTGGTGGGCAAAGACCGTCTCGTTTAAACAGGTCTTCATCCTTAACTGACAAGGATAATGGGAGATGTAATTTGGTGTGCTGTTTGTAGTATGGAATACAGTAGGACCCCCGTATCTACTGATTTAATTATCAACTGATTCAGTTATTCCCAGGACACAAAACAGCACACCTACAATAGAGTCTTCCTAGAAAATGCGTCCTCTCTAGCCATTTTCTAGGTCCTCCAAGGCAACTCTATGGTATTTTAAACTGGAATTCCCATTATTTTCAATGGTGTTGGATACACAATAGAAAAGCTCCCGGAAGACACTAGAGGACCCCCGTATCCACTGATTCATTATCCACTGAGTCAGTTATTCACAGGACACAAAACGGCACACCTACCATAGAGTCTTCCTAGAAAATGTGTCCTCTCTAGCCATTTTCTAGGTCCTCCAAGGCAACTCTATGGTAATTTAAACTGGAAGTCCCATTGTTTTCAATGGAGTTCACTGTTATCCACGGTTTTCAGTATCCACACACCCCGAACCAATCCCTAGTGGATATGGGGGTCCCACTGTAATCACAAACCATATGCAATATACCAACTTAACATAACCAACATAACATATAGAACATAAAACCTATAGCACAAAACAAGCTCACACTAAACTATCTTCGATGTTGGATATCTCCTTCGTAATTACCATTAATTCTCATTATTTTTTAATAATAACTGAGTTTCTACCATTCTTCGACTCCTTCTTTAACTAAACATTAATTGACTAATCCAATCCATTTTATTTATTCTCCATTTTTTTTCTATATACGTATAATAATAGTAATAATAATTATTATTATTACCCCGCCCTCTGTTAGAAACAATCAGGGCAGCGTACAACAATTAAAATACAACAATACTGAGTAAAATCCCTAAGCACCACGCACCCCCACCTTCCCCATATAATATAATACCTTCCATTCTTTTCTAGATTTTTCTAATGCCTTCCATTTTAATAATGTTAATTTATCTGTCTCTGCAAAGTCGCAAATCTTCAACAACCTTTCTTCAGTTGGTGTCTTTTCTTCTTTCCAATAATATGCATATAGGAGTCTCGCCACTGTTACCATATACCATGGTATTTTTGTGTGTGATTGAATGACATTTCCATCACGTGGAGGTGATTGGGCCAGAAGTTACTTACTTACTTAACTAAGTAGCTATTACTGGACTCTGGCCAAAGACTTCAGTGTAGAGGCCATGTTTACCTTCTCTAGAAAAAATATTATTATTATTATTGCAAATTCTTTTGTTCTACAGCATTTGGGGCTGGTCAGAAAGTTCTAGAAACTCTGCATTATAGATAATTTGCAGCATGGATTTGTGGGGAGGATGGTGTTAGATGGTCCTGTTTCTCTTCGAGGGGCCCTCCTTTTTGAAGGTGGGGACACAGAGAAATACGTGGCTCATTTTGGTCAACCCCACCTGGCTCTGTTTTCTCCTCAGAATGTGGAATTACCGGATTCGTTTTCCCCCGAACTCAAGTCCCTCTTGGAAGGTCTTCTTCAGCGGGACGTGAGCAAGCGGCTCGGCTGTCAAGGTAGCGGGTAAGTCCGGCCACAAAAGAAATCAGCCATTTTGCAACTTCAGAATTGCGGCCCCTTTTTCACTTTAAGCCATTTGGGCTGCCATTGTTTAATCCTGGGGTGGAGACCAAATGATCCTGCACTAAGATGCTTCTCACCTGAACTACTTCCTGTCACTTCTAACATCCCTCTTGGCCAAGATACAATTCTTGGATTGCAAGTGAGAAACCAAAATGCAATTCTTGCATTGTAAGCCTGTGGCCAAAATACAATTCTTGGATTGCAAGTGAGAAACCAAAATACAATTCTTGGATTGCAAGTGAGAAACCAAAATACAATTCTTGGATTGCAAGTGAGAAATCAAAATGCAATTCTTGCATTGTAAGCCTGTGGCCAAAATACAATTCTTGGATTGCAAGTGAGAAACCAAAATGCAATTCTTGCATTGTAAGCCTGTGGCCAAAATACAATTCTTGGATTGCAAGTGAGAAACCAAAATGCAATTCTTGCATTGCAAGTGAGAAACCAAAATACAATTCTTGGATTGCAAGTGAGAAATCAAAATACAATTTTTTGATTATAAGCCTATGGCCAAAATACAATTCTTGGATTGAAAGCGAGAAACCAAAATACAATTCTTGGATTGTAAGCCTATGGCCAAAATACAATTCTTGGCTTGCAAGTGAGAAACCAAATACAATTCTTGGATTGTAAGCCTGTGGCCAAAATGCAATTCTTGGCTTGCAAGTGAGAAACCAAATACAATTCTTGGATTGTAAGCCTATGGCTAAAATACAATTCTTGGATTGCAAGAGAGAAACCAAAATACAATTTTTGGATTGCAAGTGAGAAACCAAAATACAGTTCTTGGATTGTAAACCTATGGCCAAAATACAATTCTTGGATTGCAAGTAAGAAATCGAAATACAATTCTTGGATTGCAAGTGAGAAACCAAAATACAGTTCTTGGATTGTAAACCTATGGCCAAAATACAATTCTTGGATTGCAAGTAAGAAATCGAAATACAATTCTTGGATTGCAAGTGAGAAACCAAAATACAATTCTTGGATTGCAAGTGAGAAACCAAAATACAATTCTTGGATTGTAAGCCTTTGCCCAAAATACAATTATTGGATTGCAAGTGAGAAACCAAAATACAGTTCTTGGATTGTAAGCCTGTGGCCAAAATACAATTCTTGGATTGCAAGTGAGAAACCAAAATACAATTCTTGGATTGTAAACCTGTGTCCAAAATACAATTCTTGGATTGTAACTGAGAAACCAAAATACAATTTTTGGATTACAAGTGAGAAACCAAAATACAATTCTTGGATTGTAAGCCTGTGGCCGAAATACAGTTCTTGAATGGTCAAACTGTGACCAAAATACAATTTTTGGAGTGCAAACCTGTGGCTGAAATACAATTTTTGGATTGTAAACCTGTAACTAAAATCCACTTCTTGGTTTGTAAGCCTGTGAGTAAAATGCAATTGTTGGGTCATAAGCCAGAGACCAAAATACAATTTTTGCCTTTTAAACTTGTGGTCCAAAGTCCAGCTTTTGGAGTATAAGACTTCGACCAAAATCAGATTCTTCCATTGTAGGACTATGAGAAAGTACAGTTGTCCTAACATTTCTAAAATGCAAGTTCCTGGTAGCTTTAGGTCAGAAGTGCATGGTCACTCCTAAGGCAGGATATAAATAAAATATTTAATGTGTGTGTGTATGTATATGTGCCTTCAAGTCGCCGCTTTATTTATGGCGCCCCATGAATTTCATGGAGAGCTTTCTTAGGCAAAGAATCCTCCTCAGAGGTGGTTCCTTCCTCTGAAATGGAGCCTCCAGCACCTTGGTGGTCTCCCATCCAAGTCCTAACCAGGGCTGTCCCAGCTTAGCATGCAGGATCAGAAGGGATTTGGGTCCTTTGTGTGTGTGGGTGTGTGTTCCTTCAAGCCTCCTGTTGACTTATGGCAATCTCCATGAATTTCAGAGGGTTTTCTTAGGCAAGGAATCTTCAGAGGTGTTTTTGCCTGTTCCTTCATCTGAAATATTGCCTACAGCACCTAGTCTTTGCTGGCGGTCTCCCATCCAAGGGCTAACCAGAGCTGAGCCTGCTTAGCTTCCAAGATCTGGATCTTTTTTGCCTTTAGGGTATTTGGACTATAAAATACTTAGTACTAATATAGCAAATAATTTATACAGAGGTAAGCCCTCTCAAGTTCAGGGGTTTTCCACTCTGGTTGAATTTATGTTTGCTAGGATTTGTGCACCTTAAAAAAAGGAACTATGAATCCTTTTTCTGTAGAACGTCAAGATTGGCTTTTCAGCATGGAAAGTTTGAGTGGGAGTTTCTCCTCCTCTTTCCTGGGTTGCTGATGGCTACCATCACTTCTAGCTTCTTCATCAATTCTAGCTTTGGGGCTTTAAAAGAGAATGGTTGTGTGTTGCTTGTGCGTTGTTTATTCCCCAGATCCCAAGAAGTGAAAGAGCACCTCTTCTTCAAAGGGATCGACTGGCAGCATGTCTATTTGCAAAAGGTGAGCTTTTTTTGTGGGGGGGAAGGTCTCTCTAGGCATCTAGAGGACCATGGAGATGGAATTGGGAGGTACTCTAGCGCAATTCTGGGGTCAACTCCCTTCCCCGGTTTATGCGGGATCGGTACCCGTGCTTTCACTTGCTCACGACGGGTGGGGAGAAGTCTCTCTGGGCATCTGGAGGACCATAGAGTCGTGCCGGAGGTCGTTTCTCTAGGCATCAGGAGGTCCTCCACTGTGTCTTTATAGCCAGCGTCCGCCAGAGGTTGACCCTAGAGTTGCGCCAAATGCCTAGAGAAGCATCTTCTTTAGGCGTTTTCTAGGTCGTCCAGCGTAAGTCTATGGCAGTTCACTACTCTATGTGGTTTCATGTATCTGTGGTAAGTCCAGGAACACACATCCTGTACAGTAGGGCCCCTGTATCCACTGATTCATTATCCACTGATTCAGTTATCCACGGGACACAAAACAGCGCACCTACCATAGTGTCTTCCTAGAAAATGGTGTGCTGTTTTTAGTATGGAATACAGTATGATCCCCGTATCCACTGATTCATTGTCCACTGATTCAGTTATTCACAGGACACAAAACAGCACGCCTACCATAGTGTCTTTCTAGAAAATGGTGTGCTTTTTTTAGTATGGAATAAAGTATGACCCCCGTATCCACTGATTCAGTTATCCACGGGACACAAAACAGCACACCTACCATAGAGTCTTCCTAGAAAATGCATCCTCTGTAGCCATTTTCAAGGTCCTCCAAGGCAACTCTATGGTATTTTAAACTGGAATTCCCATTGTTTTCAATGGTGTTGGATAAACAATGGAAAAGCTCCTGGAAGACATTACAGTATGACTCCCATATCCACTGATTCATTATCCACTGATTCAGTTATTCCCAGGACACAAAACTGTGTGCCTACTATAGAGTCTTACTAGAAAATGTGTCCTCTCTAGCCATTTTCTAGGTCCTCCAAGGCAACTCTATGGTATTTTAAACTGGAAGTCCCATTATTTTCAATGGTGTTCACTATTATCCATGGTTTTCATTATCCACGCCCCCCCCCGGAACAAATCTCCAGCAGATACGGGGGTCCTACTGCACTGGCGTAACTTAACTTTGAGTTAAACTTACACCTGCGCATGTTAACCTTATTCCTGAATACGCCTATTTTTAGCCACTTTATTCCTTTCCTCACGCCACAGGGACCGAAGCCGACTCCCCCAGACCTAACATAGACCCGTTGAAGCCCCCGACCGCCATTCTGTTTCAGGTGGGGACTGTGTCTGGCTATGTGCCCGTAGCCCAACGTAAAATGATTGTACCAGCTGCTGAGAGCTCCGAAGGAACCTGGCGGGCTTTAGCGGATGCGCCATTTGCTTTGCGTCTGGCTACACGCGCATAGCCGGATACTTCTACAATCTCCCTCCATTCTCCTCCATGGGTGGAGTGGCTTTGGGGAGGGTGTGAGTGGCTCTGTAGTACGTCTACGGGAGATAAATGGCTCCGTAGGGCATGGTTTCGCATGTGGAACGACTACACTACTCCATACGGGAGTGGTTCTCAACCTTTGGTCTTCCAGGTTTTTGGACTTCAACTCCCAGAATTCCTCAGCATTGGCCATACTGGCTGAGACTTCTGGGAGTTGAAATCCAAAACATTTGAAGGACCAAAGGTTGAGAACCACGGCCATACAGGATTACGGCCAGAGAGAGGCTGTGATGAGGTGCTGCTGGACAGGCTACTAGTCCGAACTGGAATTAGACCCAGTGTATCAACAATGTTGCTTTACCAAGGCGCCGTTGAGTCAAGGCTAAATGGCTGGCTTGCAGAGTTGTAATCCGGATTTACTCTTGTTTTCCTAGTACACCCCACCGCTAATTCCTCCTCGGGGGGAAGTGAACGCCGCAGATGCTTTCGACATCGGCTCCTTTGACGAAGAAGATACGAAAGGCATCAAGGTGTGAGCTGGGTGTTTTCCTTTGAGTCCTTGAGTTGGGTTGGGTGGGTTGTTCATGATTCTAGCTTGGTGCGTGTCCGAAACCCAGACATTCCTCTCTCTCTCGAAACCCAGTTGCTGGATAGTGACCAAGAACTGTATAAGAACTTCCCTTTGGTCATCTCTGAGCGGTGGCAGCAGGAAGTGGCTGAGACAGTCTACGAGGCGGTCAACGCCGACACAGACAAGATCGAAGCCCGGAAGAGAGCAAAGAACAAACAGCTTCGTCATGAGGAAGGTAACCTATGTTGCAATAGAGGTCTACCTCAATTAGCAAAGCACCGGTGCTCCTGGCCATTCCTTCTGTAACAGGAAATTTGGTACCAGAGATGGAAAGTCGGACATCTGTATCCACGGAACCAATATCCACGGCTTCAGTTATCTGCAGGACCCAAAACAGGACACATACCATAGAGTCTTCTTGGAAAATGCCTAGAAAGGTGTGCTCTCTAGACATCATCTAGGTCCTCCAACACAACTCTATGGTATTTTAAACTTGAAGTCCCATTATTTTAATGGGGTCCACTGTTCTGCGTGGTTTCTGGTATCCGTGGTAAGTCTAGGAACCGAACCCCCGTGGATACCAAAACAGGACACATACCATGGAGTCTTCCTGGAAAATACCTAGAAAGGTTTCTTCTCTATACATCATCTAGGTCTTCCAACTCTATGGTATTTTAAACTTGAAGTCCCATTATTTTAATGGGTCCACTGTTCTGTGTGGTTTCCGGTATCTGTGGTAAGTTTAGGAACCGAACCCCCATGGATACCAAAACAGGACCCAAAACAGGACACATACCATTGAGTATTCCTGGAAAATGCCTAGAAAGGTGTCCTTTCTAGACATCATCTAGGTTCTCCAACCCATCTAGGTTCTCCAACACAACTCTATGGTATTTGAAACTTGAAGTCCCATTATTTTAGTGGGGTCCACTGTTCTGCATGGTTTCCGGTATCCGTGGTAAGTCTAGGAACCGAACCCCCGTGGATACCAAAACAGGACCCAAAACAGGACACATACCATAGAGTCTTCCTGGAAAATATCTAGAAAGGTGTCCTTTCTAGACATCATCCAGGTTCTCCAACACAACTCTATGGTATTTTAAACTTGAAATCCCATTATTTTAATGGGGTTCACTGTTCTGCATGGTTTCCGGTATCCGCGGTAAGTCTAGGAATCAAACCCCCATGGATGCCAAAACAGGACACATACCATAGATTCTTCCTGGAAAATACCTAGAAAGGTGTCCTCTCTAGACATCATCTTGCTCCTCCAACACAACTCTATAGTATTTTAAACTTGAAATCCCATTATTTTAATGGGGTCCACTGTTCTGCATGGTTTCCGGTATCCATGGTAAGTCTAGGAACCGAACCCCCGTAGATACCAAAACAGTACACATACCATAGAGTCTTCCTGAAAAATACCTAGAAAGGTTTCTTCTCTATACATCATCTAGGTGTTCCAACTCTATGGTATTTTAAACTTGAAATCCCATTATTTTAATGGGTCCACTGTTCTGCGTGGTTTCCGGTATCTATGGTAAGTCTAGGAACCAAACCCCTGTGGATACGGGGATCTGACTGTACTGAGCTTCAGATATCTTTTGTTTGTCCCATGGCTGGGTCACTCCCCAGACCTTCTCATTGATGTATGTCTCCTGCGTCCGCTGGAAAAAATCCAATGATGTCCAGATTTGCTGTCGAGCTTCTGTGAGGACAGGGGAAGATGTCTGGTTAGTTGGTTGTGAAACGGGTGGGGAAAAGCAAGGCCCTCCAAAAATTGTTCAACAACGCTTCCCATTGGATTAGGCAAGCTTAGGGCTGATGAGAGTTGGAAATTTAGCAGCCTCCAGGGTAGGGGTGGGCGTCTGTGGAAGGCTGGGGGCGGCACGTTCCCCCCTCCCGAGGGCTGCACTCCTCCATTGCATCCATTCCCTCCAATAAATAAATAAAATTTTTATCCCCAGGAGACATGGAGGCATTATTATCATTGGGAGGGAGGAGCTAGTCCTAGGAGATGCCTTTTTTAAACAACAGGAAGTGAGTGGAAGTCACTTCCTGTTCACTTCCTGTTTCAAAAAAGGTCCTTCCGGGGCATAAATTTGCACAGACTTATCCTCACTCCCTCAGGAGCATTTTGGAGCAAAATAAACTTTGTTGAAAAATTTCGGGGGAGAAATTTTTGACCCTTGGGAGGCCTACGGGACCCCCATTGGGGTCACAAAATAGTCCTGGGGGCTGTACTTTGCCCAGGGGAACCAGACAGTTAGTCATGGAAACACTTCTTTCTTACAAGAAGTTGTAATTATACAACAAGAATGGAATTTTTACTCTAGAGCTGCAAAAAAAATAATTATTATAATTTTAAATTAGTCATGGAAACACTTCTTTCTTACAAGAAATTGTAATTATACGAGAAGAATGGAATTTTTAATCTAGAGCTGCAAAAAAAATCATTATTATAATTTTGAACTAATAGTAAATTCTGGGTTCTACATTTATTACATGTTTCACTTTTAGTTATGTAATATAATAGTTGCATATACTTTAAAAGAATATGTAAAAAAGAAAAACTTTGAGTTGGTTTTGTAATGCAACTTGATTAAAAAAAAGATAATAATTTTTTTTTAAAAAGGAAACACTTCTTTCTCCAAGCGCCAACGAACACGGCTCTCAGCGCCCTCACGTTTTTATATGCCAACAGATTACGCTCTCGGGAAGGACTGTATCATGCACGGGTACATGCTGAAGTTGGGGAACCCCTTCCTGACGCAATGGCAGCGGCGGTATTTTTACCTCTTCCCAAACCGTCTTGAGTGGCGAGGAGAAGGAGAGTCACGAGTAAGTCGAGGAAATCCTCCTTTCTACTATTCCTGTTGTGGTCGTTGTGCCCCCAATCCAAACGGGTGTGTGTAGGGGGAGATCTTTGCCATCCTAAACTACCCCTTCTTTCACCGGGACCTGAGAAAATATTGAGACGTCTGTAATGTTCTCCTTTCCACGTTTAGGATGCTTGGCGCACTTATACAAAAAGGCACAAACGGGTAAGGAGACCCCGGGGTTGGGGGGAAAGAGACCCTTTGCGGCAATTCCCAAAGCGGGACCAACACCTCCCTTCTGTGGGGAATGAACAAAAGTTGTGTAGATTAGAGGATCCGTTCGGAGAGGAGGGCAGCCATTGCCCCTCTGCGGCACCCAAAGAAAAGGGTGTCTGTTGCCCCTCTGCGTGATCCATTCCCGTTTTTTAAAATCTTCCCAATCAGTCTTGTCTGAGCTGGGTTAAACTAGATTATTCTTTTTTAAAATCTTCGTCCTGCTAGATTATTACTCCCTTGTGGAGCTGCAGGATCGTTTTCCTCCTCTACGGAGAAAGGCGGAGTAAGGTTTATTTTAGTGGGAGACGATAATAACTCGTACACACTCACCAAAGACAAACGTTAAGAGCAAAGTGTGTCCTTTTAGTTTTAATTCGTAAGGAAAAGTCCAACCTTTGGGAATTGTTGCTGTCGATAGTCATCCCACCCTTCCTTAAAACGCAACGCCATAGCCATTGCTTCTAGAAGAGTGCTGCTTCTAATAGGAATCGTCCGCACCTCTCGTTTTTCCGTTACTCTATGGTAGCCGGTTGGACGGTAGCTGTCCTTTCCCTCCTGCCGTTTGCTGTTATCGCTGATGTAATTATTTTATGATATACCTCTTCAGCTCCATGTTGCAACCCTGGGAGTGGCTAATTAAACCTTTAAAAAAAAATCAAATCGTTAAAGCTTAGCAAACAAGCATTCTACTTAAACGTAGTATCTGTTGAGGAAATGCATAGGTCTCGTGGAAGATGATACCCCCTGGGGGCATTGCTATATCTAGCGGCATCTGTTATATACTGGTTACCCAGCCCCCATTTACGTGGGATTGGTAGACATGGTTTCACTTATCCATGGTCAGGGGGAAAAAGTCTCTCTAGGCATCTGGATGACCATAGGTCTCGTGGAAGATGATACCCCCTGGGGGCATTGCTATATCCAGCGGCATCCGTTATATTCCGGTCGCCCGCCCCCCATTTACATGGAATCGGTAGATGTGGTTTCACTTATCCATGGTCAGGGGGAAAAGGTCTCTCTAGGCATCTGGATGACCATAGAGTTGGTCTTTCTAGGCACCAGGAGGTCCTCCAGCACTACGCTGTGGTCTGCTTCCACCATAGGTTGACCGTAGAATCACGCCAGCTGCTTAGATAGGCGTCCAGCATGACTCTGTGGTCAGTTTCCACCATAAGTTGACCATAAAGTCTCACCGGATGCCTAGAGAGGCATTCTCTTGGCCTTTTTCTAGGTCCACGAGCACATTTCTGTTCATGATCAAAGCATCCCGATCAAAGCATCCCTGACAGATGGCCATCCAGCCTCGGTTTAAAGACCTCCAAGGAAGGAGATCCCACCACGCTCATCCATAACTCTGTGGTCAGTTTCCATCATAAGTTGACCATAGAATCTCACCAGATGCCTAGAGAGGCATTCGCTAGGCATTTTCTAGGTCCACGAGCACATTTCTGTTCATGATCAAAGCCTCCCGATCAAATCACGATCAAAGCATCCCCGACAGATGGCCATCCAGCTTCTGTTTAAAGACCTCCAAGGAAGGAGACCCCACCACGCTCATCCGTTATATACCGGTCACCCACCCCCCATTTACATGGGATTGGTAGATGTGGTTTCACTTATCCATGGTCAGGGGGAAAAGGTCTCTCTAGGCATGTGGATGACCATAGAGTTGGTCTTTCTAGGCACCAGGAGGTCTTCCAGCACTACACTGTGGTCTACTTCTACCATAGGTTGACCATAGAATCACGCCAGCTGCTTAGATAGACGTCCAGCATGACTCTGTGGTCAGTTTCCACCATAAGTTGACCATAGAATCTCACCGGATGCCTAGAGAGGCATTCGCTAGGCATTTTCTAGGTCCTCCAGCCCGTTTCTATTGGTGTTTTATTGTAGTTCTCTATTATATGCAGATTCACAGATCTGTAGTAAGTCCAGGAACGTATACCCCGCAGATATAGGAGGCGACCTGATATGTATATAAACATACATAATGGACATTCATTATATTCACGAGGAGCATATATCTATTTAGATAAGACCTAAATTGGGACAGAAGTTCTCTTATACACATGATCTTATACACACTCCCTCGGAGTGTGGTGGGGTCTCCTTCCTTGGAGGTCTTTAAACAGAGGCTGGATGGCCATCTCTCGGGAATGCTTTGCTCGTAATTTCCTGCGTGGCAGGGGGTTGGACTGGATGGCCCTCGTGGTCTCTTCCAACTCTGCAATTCTATGATTCTATGATCTGTGTAGTCGTCAGCCAGAAACAACATTATTGTCTCAAAGCTGTTGTAAAACAGCCATCTTGGCACCTGGGACGCTGATGCTCGGACTACTGAGCCAGTTTTGTATCCTTCCTAGCCTCCGGTCGTCCAATCCGATCAGAGATCTCTACTGGTCTTTACTCCGTGACGTTAATACTCGGAGCACATGTAGTGCTTGGCTGCCATGTGTCAGATTGCATCAGCCATCGGACTGCAAGCACAGTGCCAGGTCCTATAGCAATATAATCAATAATGATTAAGTAATCCAGACCTTAGCAAGAGAAAGAGACACCTGGAATCAGAGTAGGCAACTACAATGGGTCCAGAGATCAATATTCTGCTCTTGAGACCCTTCAAGGACCACACGGGTTGCTAACCTCCCCGCAAAGGAAGGAAACAAGACTAGAAGTCCATTTATGGTTTTGAGAAATAGGTCCAGGTCACACTTCCCCTGCTATCTGTGGAATCAATATCCGCGGTTTCAGTTATCCACAGCTGAAAAAATAGGGACACCATGCCATAGAGTTGTGCTGGAAAGTGCCTAGAGAGGCATCCTCTCTACGCATTTTCTAGGTCCTCCTGCACAACTCTATGGCCCTTTCTCTTAATAGGGTTAGCTATTATCTGCAGTTATATTTATAAACCTAAAAGAAGCACCAACCCTGCCTTGGAGGAGCGCCGAGAGAGTAGGGAGGGATTGATACTTCTAGATTCTTCTGGAACAGACTAAGCTCTCGCCTTTTGCAACTCTACTCCGAGAAGGAGATGGTTGGTTCCTTTTTTGGATAATATTGTACCCCTGAGTAGAGTGGCGAAAGGTCTTGGTGAATGCTTGGGTGGGAAAATGGCAGCTGACCCTCTGAGGCTTCGCTGGCATATTCCCCCCTCCGTGGAATGACCCTCGACTCATCCGGGAGTCATTTCAAAATCCATAATTTTGGCCCCCAAGCTTGCCTTCGATTTATACCTTAGGCCGAGTTATACATAAATATGTATGATACATTAAGCTAAGATAAATCAATATTTTTTTTAAAAAATGAAACAGAGAGCATGTTTCTTATATGTCATGTTGGATCAAAAAGGGAATTCTGTGGTGCTCTGGTCTTCCCGTCTCCACGTTTACTGAGATACTCTTTTCTAGTTGTGTGCTGTGATACAGTAGGACCCCCGTATGTGCTGGGGATTCATTCTGGGGGGGGGGGCCATGAATACCAAAAACCGTAGATAATAGCAAACGCCATTGAAAATAATGGGACTTCCGGTTTAAAATACCATAGAGTTGCCTTGGAGGACCTAGAAAATGGCTAGAGAGGACATATTTTCTAGGAAGACTCTATGGTAGCTGTGCTGTTTTGTGTCCCGTAGATAACTGAATCAGTGGATCAGTGGATACGGGGTGGATTCAGTGGATCAGTGGATACGGGGGTCCCACTGTATAATAAAAAAATACAGTGGGACCCCCGTATCCACTGGGGGTTGGTTCTCAGGGGGCATGGATACCAAAAAACTGTGGATAATAGTGAATGCCATTGAAAATAATAGGACTTCTGGTTTAAAATACCATAGAGTTGCCTTGGAGGACCTAGAAAATGGCTAGAGAGGACACACTTTCTAGGAAGACTCTATGGTAGCTGTGCTGTTTTGTGTCCCATGGGTAATTGATTCAGTGGATACTGGGGTCCTACTGTACTCTGTAAGTAAACTTCTGTAAATACAGCAGGACCCCCGTATCCGCAGAGGATTGGATCCAGGCCCCACTGTGGATAATGAAATCCATGGATAACAGCAAACACCATTGAAAATAATGGGACTTCCGGTTTAAAGTACCATAGAGTTGCCTTGGAGGACCTAGAAAATGGCTAGAGAGGACACATTTTCTAGGAAGACTCTATGGTAGCTGTGCTGTTTTGTTGAATCAGTGGATAATGAATCAGTGCATACGGGGGTTCTGCTGTACGTAATATTAGAAGGCTTCCCTGAATATCCCGTAATCTATAGATTGATCCTCTGCTAAAAATTTCTTCTGTGTTGTCTAGCCCCTTACCTCCCACCGACCTCATTCATCAATAATTTAGGAAAATTAAGAAATCCAGCTAGGGATTTTTGGCTGGTGGGCTGGGGTTGCAAGGAACCTCGGACCCAACCCCGATCCCATTTTGCTTCCTCAGCAAAACCTGCTAACGATGGAACAGATTGTATCTGTGGAGGAGACGCAAATCAAGGACAAGAAGTGTATCTTGCTCAGGATCAAAGGAGGAAAACAGTTCGTCTTGCAGTGTGAGGTATTCCTGAATTATTTTATTGTATTTTAAGGGGGATTGAGAGTTTGGATGTATATTTTAATTGTTGCAAACCGCCCCAATCGCATTTCGTGGAGAGGCGGGATAGAAATAAATTATTATTAGTATTATTATTCTCTCTCTGGCTTTTCTTCGCAAACGAAGATTCAGGAAGGACTCATCCCGCGCTTTCTGCAAGCGCACTGATGACTAAAAAGGCCAATTCGAGATAAACAAGTCCGGTTGCAGAAAGCACAGCAGAAGGTCTCCTTGGGTGATGTTTCTGGGTTGTGATTCTTTCTGCGTTGTCGTTTCTCTTCAAGACTTGTTCGGCGTGAGTTCTCAAATAAGGCTGCAGCATTGTGGATTGTGTGTCTCCATGCCTCCCAAAGTGAGGCCAGGACAGACCATTGTTGGTGATCCATTTGGCCGAGCCTGAGATGTTGTTTCAGGGAGTCTTTGTATCGCTTTTTTGGAGCGCCCCTCTTACGCTGACCCGTGGCGAGTTCACCGTAGAGTAGTATTTTTGGGAGGCGATGGTCCTCCATCCTAGAAACGTGCCCTGCCCAGCACAGCTGTGTTCTCAATATCATGGCCTCAATGCTAGTGACCCCTATTATTAATATTATAATTATTATTATTAGGTAATGGACAGGTTTGTGATCCGGGAGGGGTAGGTAGGTTTGTTTCTTGAAAGACCTGTCTGTCTCTCGGTGTGTAGCAAAATTGTAGTTCCCCATAGATACTGGTCGGGGGTTTCTATACTGAGATAAAATATGGGGGGGGGCTATCTATCATGGGGGTCCACAGACAATCCTTTCCCCAGACTTTATATACAGTGGGCCTAGGGCATGTCTATACGGAGAAAATATTCCTCGTAGAAATCAAGGATCCACTCAGGCATCCTTCTTCTCAGTTGTCCCACCTTGGAGGAAAGGGACCCCATTATGTGACTGGTATGGTGGCGTTGGTATAATTAATCATTTAGGGACCCCATCCTACTTCCTGCTTTGAGGGGAGTGCTGGAACTCCTGGGATGTTTTACTCCAACATAAACTACCTGCTACATCTGCTTACCACCCATAAAGCAGAGATGTGTGTGTCCATTTTTGGTGCCGAAGAAAATTCGGGGTAGGTCTTTAAGAGCAACCATTTCTAGACGGAAATATTTGTGCTTATTTATCTTTTCCTCCTTTTCTCCCAGAGTGACCCCGAGTTCATCCAGTGGAAGAAAGAGCTGACGGAAGCTTTCATGGAAGCCCAGCGGCTGCTCCGGCGGGCGCCGAAGTTCTTGAACAAGTCCCGTTCCGCCGTGGTGGAACTTTCCAAACCTCCCCTCAGCCATAGGAACAGCAACGGCCTTTAGGGCTGAGGTGGCAACGGTAATACGCGTCCTAGGGGGGAAAATGAAAGTTTGCGTTGCGTTGCCCGTAAGTTCCTTCTGCAGTCCCCCCTCCATCTGAAGAGGGGCGTGCGTCGGGGAAAGGCGGAAGAAGCCCACGTGTAGTCGGGACAATGGTGGCACCAGGTCTTGGGGCCTCCAGGAACCCGAGAAGGTTGAGGCGACGACGAGGGATGGAAATTGTTCATAACAAAGGATGGAGGACGAAATTTTCTCACAACGCACCCCAGTGGTTTAACCCATTGGGTGTTTTGCAAAATAACGACAACACTTATTTGCAGTGAACGTTGTTCGGAGGACCTCTTTTGGACACTCACATAGCTGTGTTTCATACTGCTGGAGTGGCGACTATCTGGCCTCCGATGGCATTTTTACGCCAAGTTGGGGTGGATGTTGAACCCCCAATCCCAGGACCTTCCAACTTTGTGGGTAAGGGGGTTGTAGGATTTTTCCCCCACCCCATCTCATCACTGATGACTTTCAAAAATCCTCATCCTACTTCTGCCGGTCATGGGTTGCATGGTCCCCATCGATGCTCAGCGACCAACCCGAATTCAACATGTCGGTGTGGTTTTTAAATGTTGTTGCTGCTGCTACTTAACTCCTGTTTGGAGAAACCAAGCAAATGTTGAACGTTGTTTTAATTATTCTGTTGGTTTGTTGCACATAATGGCTCTCATCCTCCACTTTCGCCATCTACTTCGGACTATATACCTGAGACAGTAGATAACTTGCTGAAGGGGGAAAATGGATGATACTGCTGTTTTTCGTTCTAAGTTTTATATATATTTATTTCTCTGCTTTTGTTCTGTCTCTTTAAAAAAAAACAGCTGGTGCTTTTGGATGAGTTTATGGCGAACGGCGCCAAAACATCCATTTTCCATTCCAGCTTAATGGCACTTTAATAAAATATTTGATTTTTTAAAAAACAGGATCTAATCTTCAGATGCATTGCATATGTAAATACCTAATAAATATATTTACATTAGGTATTTAAATACCATAGAGTTGCCTTGGAGGACCTAGAAAATGGCTAGAGAGGACTCATTTTCTAGGAAGACTCTATGGTAGGTGTGCTGTTACGTGTCCTGTGGATAACTGAATCAGTGGATATGGGGGCACGACTGTACTTAAGCTTATTAAAAATCACTTTTAACACAGTGTAACCTTTTAGAACACACATTCAGATTTTATACGCACATTTCAGACCTATCGGCGGATTCAGTTATTAGCAGCTGGGGGGAAAAAATAGGGGTACATACCATAGAGTTTTCCTGAAAAATGCCTAGAGAGGTGTCCTCTCTAGGCATCTTCTAGGTCATCCAACATAACTCTAAAATCACTTTTAACACAGTGTAACCTTTTGAGCAGACATTCAGATTTTATACGCACATTTCAGACCTATCCGCGGATTCAGTTATTAACAGCTGGGGAAAAAAATAGGGGTACATACCATAGAGTCTTCCTGAAAATGCCTAGAAAGGTGTCCTCTCTAGGCATCTTCTAGGTCCTCCAACATAACTCTAAAATCACTTTTAACACGGTGTAACCTTTTGAGCAGACATTCAGATTTTATACACACATTTCAGACCTATCCGCAGATTCAGTTATTAACAGCTGGGGGAAAAAAATAGGGACACATACCATAGAGTCTTCCTGAAAAATGCCTAGAGAGGTGTCCTCTCTAGGCATCTTCTAGATCCTCCAACACAACTCTATGGTATGTTTATACCATAGGTCCTTTATTTTATTTTAATAGGGTTTGCTAGTATCCGTGGTTTCACTTATAAACGGTAAATTCCCAGCACGTATCCCCCGCAAATATGGCGAGGGGGAACCTATACTTGTCTTTCATTCCCCTTCCCTTATTTTTTATTTCTTTCTTTTATTTCTTCCCTCCCTGTTTTCTTTCTCTCTTGGTCCGGACTTCTAGAAATTTCACAATATAGGTTGTTGCCTTTCATAAGGAGAGAGATAGAGATCCACATTTATGTTTCGGAAAAGCGAAATAGTTGCTTCTTCTTTTTTTCTCGGCAAGAGCTTTTGCAAGGGGGACATAAATTGGAAAATAATTGAATTTCCGCTGGGCAAAAAGCTGAATAGACTGGATCCGACTGTGTGCGATGACCTCATTTTTTGTAAACATTGAGTAAGCTCTTATTTAAAAGTATCCCGCAATTAGTTTATTTATCTCGACCCCCAGAGGCAGCTAAAAATTCACTGTAGTGTAATGATAAATTTTTATTTCCACTCTAGTGAATTGCTAGTGGGACTAACAGATAAAAGAGTATTTTGCGCCTCTCGGTTCCAGATTAGGGCGTGCACAATATTTTTGGGGATGGCTTTACACTAATTGTCAGTGTTTCATTTTGTTTTTAAATTCTGACTGATATGTATTTATTAAAACAAAGAAAGATGATTTATATATATTCCTAGACTAGGGAATATAAGAGTGATAAAAAAAAAACAAGCTTATTTTATCACTAGTAAGCTAATATATATATAATTTGTTAAGAAAATGTCATTTTTTGAGCACAGAAACCTCTTTTTTTAGTCATGTTACTTCTGATTATTCAGTCTACATTAGGACCCTTGTATCCACGGGGGATTGGTTCTTGGGAGCCCGTGGATACCGAAAACAGTGGATAATAGCAAACACCACTGAAAATAATGGGACTTCCGGTTTTAAATACCATAGAGTTGCCTTGGAGGACCTAGAAAATGGCTAGAGAGGACACACTTTCTAGGAAGACTATGGTAGGTGTGATGCTTTGGGTCCCATGGATAACTGAATCAGTGGATATGGGGGTACTACTGTAATCTAGTTTCAAGGTGGATTATTTCTGTGTACAGTAGGACCCCCATATCCACTGGGGATTGGTCCGGGGGGAGGCCGTGGATACCGAAAACCGTGGATAACAGCAAACACCATTGAAAATAATGGGACTTCCAGTTTAAAATACCATAGAGTTGCCTTGGAGGACCTAGAAAATGGCTAGAGAGGACACATGTTCTAGGCAGACTCTATGGTAGCTATGCTGTTTTGTGTCCCATTAGTAATTGAATCAGTGGATAATGAATCAGTGGATACAGGGGTCCTACTTTATTTTTTTCTCTCTCTTTTGCGTTCTTTACTTTTGAAGAAGTTTAAGGTATGGTTGAACCCCCGTATCCACGGAAACTGTATCTGTGGTTTCAGTCACAGGGACACATACCATAGAGTCAGCTTAGAAAATGCCTCTCTAGATATCTTCTAGGTCCTCCAATGCAACTCTATGGTATTTTTAACTGAAAATCCCATTATTTTAATAGGGTTTGCTATTACCGTGCTTTCCGGTATCTGCGGCAAGTCTGGGAACCAAACCCCTACGAATACGAGGGTCCGACTGTGTACCAAAGTAAAATAACAGAATTGGGAGATTGTGTCCACCTTCTTAACGCGTTTTTAAATTTCTTCCGTTCTCAGAGGCTTAATGGCCGTCTGTTCGGTTGTGTATCTTCACGACCCGGGAGGGTCCGTTGCGGCAATTTAGAAGAAATTTCGAAGAATTTAGAGGATACATTTTTGCATCCTTCCCCAAAAAATAAGACATCGGACTTTATCAGACGCTCCCTTTTAAAACATTCTTTTGCCGGACCAACCATTCTCGCTGCGGCGATGAGATTTGAATGGCCAGAGCTTTCGCACTGCGCCGGCACAAAAGCGCCATGGGGGAATCTATTGACGGCTTAATCTGTCAATTAAAAGATACGGGATTTTGACAGGACGTAACCGCGAAAGGGCAACGTTGTCTGATATGCGCGCCCTTTCGTGTTATGAGGCGTCGTCATGATGGCGCGTATTTGATGCGTCTGTGTGTTCCTAATGAGATTTGTCCTTTACAATCAAACAGATGCTGGAAAAGTTACTAAGGCAGAGTAAATGCCTTCCTCATTCTCATAATTTTAAATAAATGTTAGGAAAAGATAAATTTATTTTCATCTTTGCAATTAGAGCATCTCTTGCAAGTAGAGCATTTCGTTAATAGCAGAGAAACACGTCGACAATAATAGACTTTTTTTTTAACAAAAAAGAAATCCTGAGGTATATTAACTACCTAATTTTTAGTATTGTACAAAAACGGGGGAAATATATATATTTAACTATATTGCAATATATATATATATGTACATCTTCAAAATGTCTGCTACATTTTGGGTTTTTCCTCTCTTTTATTTTTTGGCCTGCTAATACCATGTTCCATGATGTAAAAATTATATGTTTTAGCACTACTGAATATTGGAGCATGTGAATCCACTTTGTTTTAAATGTATTTTATAAGAGGTTGCGTTTATCACATATTTATTTTTATTTTAGTGTACAAGGTTACCTTTATCTGCAGAAGTATTTAAAAATTTTAAAATGCCATAAATTCTATTTTAACAGAGAGGCAGGATTTTTTTAAAAAAGAAGTGTTATTTATTTAAAGTCTGCACATTTCTTAATTTTTCTCCCTGTACAACTTTCCTTCTTTTTCATGTCTATTTTATTTAAAGTTGATCTTTTTCTGGTTGGACTTGACTCACTTTGTTACGTTTTTCTTAAATTATTTTTTCTTTCCAGTAACGAGCAAGTATATCATTCCATCTCTAATAAAAGAAATTCAAAGTAGGTGTGTGTTTCTTTTATTTACCTGCTTTCGAAAACATCATTTACCCCTTTTAAGTGGGAGTTCGGACTAAAAACTGGAGTGGATAAAAGAAACTATGAAGTAAATGGAAGCAAATAATTTCAGGCAAAGAAATCCTACAGTAACTCAGCAAGGGAATGTAGTGATCTTAAATGAATTCAGGCAATGTAATTCAAGGAATCCTAAAGTAACTCAGCAAAGGAATTTAGGGATCTTAAATCAATTCAGGCAAAGTAATTCAAAGAATCCTAAAGTAATTGAGCAAAATAATTTAGGGATCTTAATTCAGGGAAAGTAATCCAAAGAATCCAAAAGTAATTCAGCAAAATAATTTAGGGATCTTAAATCAATTCAGGCAAAGTAATTCAAGGAATCCTAAAGTAATTCAGCAAAATAATTTAGGGATCTTAATTCAGGCAAAGTAATCCAAGGAATCCTAAAGTAATTCAGCAAAATAATTCAGGGATCTTTATTCATGCAAAATAATCCAAGGAATCCTAAAGTAATTCAGCAAAATAATTTAGGGATCTTAATTCAGGCAAAGTAATCCAAGGAATCCTAAAGTAATTCAGCAAAATAATTTAGGGATCTTAATTCAGGGAAAGTAATCCAAGGAATCCTAAAGTAATTCAGCAAAATAATTTAGGGATCTTAATTCAGGGAAAGTAATGCAAGGAATCCTAAAGTAGTTTGGACATTCTGAGTCCCTCTTCAAACGACAAATCCCAGGATATCATAGGTCAGAGCTGTGAGAGTTAAAAGTGGTATCATACTGGTACAGCCCCCAGTTTCAGTTATACGTGGCTGAAAATATAGGGATACATACCATAGAATCATGCTGGAAAATGCCTAGCAAGGCTGGCTGGCTGGCTTGGCCTGCGCATTGCCATTCAATCCACGCCAGCCACAAAGTTGCAGGAAGAAGCAGGAGAAAAGTCTTCCCTCCCCTTCCAGCATTTCATGGATAGTGTAATTGCATTATTATTATTGTTGTTGTTTTAAATCTTGAGTTATTTTTGGGGGGTCCGCGGCAACAAAACATATTTAAAGGGGGTCCCCAGTAAAGAAAAAGTTAAGAGCCACAGGTCTAGATGCCAAAGCTTCAGAGCACCTTCAAACCGAACCGAAACCAGACGCGGACGTGGACCCACCCGCCGCCGCAGCCCGGATGGAAAAGGTTTTCGCTCTGCGCAAAGCGCGGAGAGAACCCAAGCGATAAAATAATGTTTCGCACTTTGGGCTTCGTGACTTTATCCCCTTCTTCAACCACATCTGTCTCTTGCAGGTCTCTCTTGGGTTGCTTCTCTTTTGCACATATTTTCGAAGAACGCATGGCGAGAAGCCAAGCGCCGGCGAGCTGGTGGGAGCAGCTGTTCGCCCACCTGTCGCAATTCCTTGTGTTTTGCACAGCTGTCTTACTTAAGAAATTGTAAAAGAGCCAAGTTCCGAATTTTTCAACTCCAGCTTGGAAAGTTTATTATCTGGTGCCCTCTTCTGGATACACGGAGGCATATTTTATAATTTTAAATTTGTTAGTACAAGCCGACTATCCCTTGATCTAGACACTATACTCCTATTGATGCAATCTAGAATCGCATTGGCCTTTTTAGCTGCTGCATCACACTCTTGGCTCATGTTGTGGTCCACTAAGACTCCTAGATCCCTTTCGCATGGACTGCCATCAAGCTAGGTGTCCCCCATCCTATATCTGTGCATTTCATTTTTTCTGGACACTATACTCTTATTAATACAGCCTAGAATTGCATTGGCCTTTTTAGCTGCTGCATCAGACTCTTGGCTCACGTTCAGTTTGTGGTCCACTAAGACTCCTAGATCCCCTTTGCATGCACTGCCATCAAGTGTCACCCATGCTATATCTGTGTGTTTCATTTTTTTTCCTGGACACTATACTCCTATTGATGCAGCCTAGGATCACATTGGCTCTTTTAGCTGCTGCATCACACTCTTGGCTCATGTTCAGTTTGTGGTCCACTAAGACTCCTAGATCCCTTTCGCATGGACTGCCATCAAGCCAGGTGTCACCCATCCTATATCGTTGCATTTCATTTTTTCTGGACACTAGACTCCTATTAATGCAGCCTAGAATCACATTGGCCTTTTTAGCTGCTGCATCACACTGCTGACTCATGTTCAGCTTGTGGTCCTCTAAGACTCCTAGATCCCTTTCGCATGGACTGCCATCAATCCAGGTGTCCCACATCCTCTATCTGTGTGTTTCATTTATTCTGGACACTATACTCCTATTGATGCAGCCTAGAATCGCATTGGCCTTTTTAGCTGCTGCATCACATTTCATTTTTACTACTGCCCAAGTGTAGTACCCTACATTTCTTCCTGTTGAAATTCATTTTGTTAGTTTTGGCCCAGCTTCCTAATCTGTTAAGGGGGTCATTTTGGATTCTGATCCTGTCCTCTGGGGTATTATTAGCTACCCCTCCTAATTTGGTGATCTGGGTGTTCATATCACTTTAAGGAGGACCAGCTTTGGAGTTTGCCATCCGATTATTCTTAATGAGCCCACAGCTGAGGATCCTGATTAGCAATTAGGGAAGGAGTATAATACCTTGCTAGCTGTTGGAAAGTTACTCATTCTAGCAACAGATATTACTGAGGAGAGAAGAAGAAGCAGAAGTTTGCAATTCATGGATTTAAGAATGCAACTGTTCCTAACCAGTAAGTAGAATTGAACTATAAAGGTTATTTAGATAATGGTTATCTGCATGATTTTTATAATTTTGTAATATTATTGGTTTAGCAAAAGTTAAGCATGTGTTTATTATGGGCTGAGGAAGTTGTTCAGGCAGATGAAAAAGTTTTATAATTCACAGATGCATAGAGTTGGAAGGGGTCTCCAAGGGTCATCCAGTCCAACCCCACTCTGCCATGCTGAAATACCCAATCAAAGCATTCCCAATTACCAATCAAAGTATTCCCAATTACCTGGGAAGAATTGTCACCACATTTTTGTCATAGAATTGGAAGAAATCCCAAGATTTTAGAATTATAGACTCATAGAGTTGGAAGGAATACCTAAGGGTCCTCCAGTCCAACCCCACTTTGCCATGCAGAAATACCCAATCAAAACATTCCCAGTTACCAATCAAGGTACCCAATTAAAGCATTCCCAATTACCTGAGAAGAATTTTCACCTCATTTTTGTCATAGAGTTGGAAGAAATTCCCAAGGGTTTTAGAATTATAAAATCATAGAGTTGGAAGGGATCTCCAAGGGCCATCCAGTCCAACCCCATTCTGCCATGCAGGAATACACAATCAAATTCCCAATTACCAATCAAAGTACACAATCAAAGGATTCTTAATTACCTGGGAAGAATTGTCACCACATTTTTGTCATAGGGTTGGAAGAAATTCCCAAGTGTTTTAGAATGATAGAACCATAGAGTTGGAAGGGATCTCCAAGGGTCATCCAGTCCAACCCCACTCTGCCATGCAGAAATACCCAATCAAAGCATTCCCAATTACCAATCAAAGTATTCCCAATTACCTGGGAAGAATTGTCACCACATTTTTGTCATAGAATTGGAAGAAATCCCCAAGAGTTTTAGAATTATAGACTTATAGAGTTGGAAGGAATACCTAAGGGTCATCCAGTCCAACCCCACTTTGCCATGCAGAAATACCCAATCAAAGCATTCCCAATTACCTGGGAAGAATTGTCACCACATTTTTGTCATAGAATTGGAAGAAATCCCCAAGGGTTTTAGAACGATAGAATCATAGAGTTGGAAGGGATCTCCAAGGGTCATCCAGTCCAACCCCACTCTGCCATGCAGGAATACCCAATCAAAACATTCCCAATTACCTGGGAAGAATTGTCACCACATTTTTGTCATAGAATTGGAAGAAATCCCCAAGGGTTTTAGAACGATAGAATCATAGAGTTGGAAGGGATCTCCAAGGGTCATCCAGTCCAACCCCACTCTGCCATGCAGGAATACCCAATCAAAACATTCCCAATTACCAACAAAGTTACCCAATTAAAGCATTCCCAATTACCTGAGAAGAATTGTCGCCACAATTTTGTCATAGAGTTGGAAGAAATCCCCAAGGGTTTTAGAATCATAGAGTTGGAAGGGGTCTCCAAGGGTCATCCAGTCCAACCCCATTCTGCCATGCAGGAAAACACAATTTCTTTTTTAAAGAATATTTTCAAGCCATGGATGCTTAAATCCGTTAATGCCAAATCCGTGGATATGGAGGGACAAGTGGATATGTGCGTGCTTGAAAATGTGTGTCCAGCCCTGAAATTTGTGCCAATTTCGGGGAGCTAACACGTGTCCAGCCCTGAAATTTGTGCCAATTTCGGGGAGCTAACACGTGTCCAGCCCTGAAATTTGCACCATGTTTGGCTAGCTAGCACTTACCCATTGCTCCCTCTGGCTTTCTTGGGCACCTGTTTCTTCTCATTTTTGGAGAGGCAAGGGGTGTGCAACTGTGTTGTCTACTACGCCTTGTGCGTGCTGTCGCTGACCCTTGAGATGTGCCCACCCAGGGAGTGGACAAGGCCACCCCTCCACTGGCTTGACCCTCCGTCCGGCTGTCGCTCTTTCTGGCCCTGTCACTCAATGCGTCCCGTCTCTGGATATATTTTTAGCCATGATTTCGCCTTCTTTCCATCTCTTGGCGCAGCGACAGCTGGGTGGGACGAAATTAGGGTCTCTCCTTTCCCCCCTTTCCTTCCTTCTCCTCTTTGCTTTCCTCCCCTTGCGCTTGTAGCTGCTCCTAGTTTTCGGAAGACGCCTTAATCCCCCCCTAAAAAAAATACCCTTCGCCCCTTTTTGTGGCCTGGCAGTGTGGCTAGAGATAAAACAAGGTACCCACAACTCCATTGGGGTGCAATGGAGGGGAGGGGGTTTCGGTGGGTTGGTTGAGGTTTCGGGACCCCCAAATGCAATAATTGTTTGATGGCTATTTTTGGAGAGGTATGAAGTTGGGGCCCCAAAGCTTTGCTTTCTCATAATTGGGAATTTTCTTCCATGTTACTTAAGACGGCTTGGGAGGGGGTCTTCTTTTATTTTAAATTTTGGATTTTGTCACAAAATATACCTCCTCCTGGCTATTTTTGGAGAGGTATGAAGTTGGGGCCCCAAAGCTTTGCTCTCTCATAATTGTGAATTTTCTTCTATGTTACTTAAGAAGGTCTGGGAGGGGGTCTTTTTTTATTTTAAATTTTGGATTTTGTCACAGAAAATACCCTCTCAATGTCTTTTTCCACCTTGCTTTTATGAACTGAAACTTCTTTGGCTGAAGTGTGAATTGGGTAGACAAAGGTCATAGGAACAGAAGAAAATATTATTTCTTTTAAGATCTTGGATGTTTTGGCGTTATGGTCATAATAATATAACAAAATATTTCTTTGAGAACTTTAAAGTTTTATTGTTACAGTCTTAGGGGCAAAAGAAAATATTATTTCTTTAAGGTCTTGAAGGTTTTGGAGTGATGGTCATAGGAAAAGAACAAAATATCAGTTTTAAGATCTTGGAAGTTTTGGTGTTATAATAACATAACAAAATATTATTTCTTTGAGAACTTGAACATTTTGGTGTTATGGTCTTAGGGGCAAAAGAAAATATTATTTCTTTAGGCTCTTGAAGGTTTTGGAGTGATGGTCATAGGAACAGAATATTATTTAAAAACTTGATTTTGGTGTGATGGTTATAGGAACAAAACAAAATATCAATTTTAAGATCTTGGAAGTTTTGGTGTTTGGTTATAGTAACATTAACTATTATTTCTTTGAGAACTTGAAAGCTTTATTGTTATGGTCTTAGGGGCAAAAGAAAATATTATTTTTTTAGCATTTTGAAGGTTTTGGAGTGATGGTCATAGGAACAGAATATTATTTAAAAACTTGGTTTTGGAGCGAGGAACAAAACAAAATATCAGTTTAAGATCTTGGAAGTTTTGGTGTTATGGTCATAGTAACTTTAAATATTATTTCTTGGAGAACTTGAAAGTTTTGGTGTTACCAAACTATTTTGGGCCTTAGGGACAGAAGAAAATGTTATTTTTTTAGGGGCTTGAAGGGTTTGGAGTGATAATCATAGGAACAGAACAAAATATCAATTTAAGATCTGTTTTGGTGTTATGGTCATAGTAACATAAAATATTATTTCTTTGAGAACTTGAAAGTTTTGGTGTTATGGTCTTAGGGGCAAAATAAAGTATTATTTCTTTAGGATCTTGAAGGTTTTTGGAGTGATGATCATAGGAACAGATTATTAATTAAGAACTTCATTTTGCAGCGATGGTTATAAGAACAGAAAATATCACTTAAGATCTTGAAAGTTTTGGTGTAATAGTTATAGGAACAGAAGAAAATATTATTTCTTTAAGATCCTAAAGGTTTTGGAGTTATGAGCTTAGGAACAGAAGATAATATTCTTTATTTTAGGATCTTGAAAATTTTGGTGTTATGGTCACAGTAATATAACAAAACGTTATTTCTTTAGGATCTTGAAGGTGTTATGGTCACAGTAATATAACAAAACATTATTTCTTTAGGATCTTGAAAGTTTTGGTGTTATTGTCTTAGAAATAGACGATAATATTATTTCTTTAATATCTTGAAGGATTTGGAGTGATGGCCTTAGGAAAAGAAAAATGTATTCTCTAAGATCTTGGAAGTTTTGGAGTGATGGTCTTAAAAATATATTTTTAAGATTTTGAAGGGTTTTGGAGTTATGGGAATTTTTAAAATTTCAGAATTTGATTATTTTGGGGGAAAAAACCTGTGGTACTCACTTATTATTTATTTGATGGATATTCCTCCTTTGTCCCAAAATGGGGCTCAGAACTTGACTGACAATGACAAATGCGGATCGATGAACTCAGGGAGATCGGATGAGACGCCGTAACGTAATGAAGCCATGCGGCAATTGGTCTTCCATGTGTTTAGGTTTCTTTCGCCTGCTTTAACCTTGTCGTGGTAAAAGGTACCTTAGACTCAATTACCTTTACAATTCAATTACCTTTAAAACTGAGTTACCTTTAAAATTAAATGACTTTTCATCATTATTAAAATAATAATTTGGAAGCTGGAATTTACAATTTAACTTCAGTCATTTCAACATCTCAACACTGAATTAGGTTTCTGTTCATTCGTTGTCTGGTTCAGAAACCATCGATTGTGTTCATGCTGTTATGTTTCTCAGAGATTGGGCAATTTATTCTTTTGGATTGCAACACCCAAAATCCCCCAGCCAGTACCTTGCAAATTCTGGGAGTCAGCTATGTACATTTTCTAATGTTTTTCCCCTCTTCTGGCATGATTTTCTCTTCCCCATCTCTGATATCCAAGGTGAAAACCAGTGTGGTGTAATGATTTTGAGTGTCGGGATTTGGAGATCAGGGTTCGAATCCTCACTCATAAAGTATAAAATTGGAAAGAAAAAACAAACCTGAGAGACAGTGTGATGTTGTGGTTTGAGCATTAGACTATGGCTCTGGAGAGCAGGGTTCGAATCCTCTCTGCTCAGCCATGGAAACCCATTGGGTGACCTTGGGCAGGTCACACTCTCTCAGCCTCAAAGGAAAGCAAGGGCAAACCCACTCTGAACCAATCTTACCAACAAAACCCCATGATTGGTTTGCCTCAAGGTGGCCGTAAGTCGGAAACGACTTGAAGGAACACAACGACAACCTTCCCATTGCAAAACCACACAGCTCTAACCACTAGGCAATGATTAGGAAGAGAAGGGACTGGAGCAAACTGGATGGGATATCTATTTTCTTCCAGTATCTGGTCTGCAAATGTATTTGAGCTGGTAGGAAACTTAGTGGGATAGGATTAAGGTGTGTGTGTGTGTGTGTTTTAATTGTTCCAATATCTAATTCAACTTCATTTCATTGACCTTCTTTGGAGGTCTTTTAACAGAGGTTGGATATAGTGCTTTAGTTGTCCGTTCCTGCATGGCAGAATGGGGTTGGACTAGATGGCCCTTGGGGGTCCCTTGCATCTCTCGTGGAACAGATTGCCTTGGAGGGTCTTTGGACGTCTTTCAACAGTACTCGAGTCCCATGATATGCAATGGCATCGCAAAATGGCATCCCTGATATAATAAGATGGCAAAATCAAGGTTTGCTTTTTGGATTATTATTTTTTAAGAATATTTTAAAGCCACGAATACAGTTGTCCTTCCATATTTGCTGAGGTTTCGTCCCAGGACCTCCTTTTTATGGATACCAAAATCCGTGAATACTCAAATCCCATTATATGCAACGGTATCGGAAAATGGTATCCCTTATATAAGATGGCAAAATCAAGGTTTGATTTTGGATTATTATTATTTTAAGAATGCAGTTGTCCCTTCCTATCCGCTGGGTTTTGGTTCCAGGACTCCTTTTCATGGATACCAAAATCCGTGGATACTCAAATCCCATTATATGCAATGGCATCACAAAATGGCGTCCCTGCTATAATAAGATGGCAAAATCAAGGTTTGCTTTTTGGATTATTACATTTTAAAGAATATTTTCAAGCCGTGAATACTTAAATCCATGGATACCAAATCCGTGAATACTCAAGACCCATGATATGCAATTGCATTGCAAAATGGTGTCCCTGATATAATAAGGTGGCAAAATCACGGTTTGCATTTTGGATTATTATTTTTTTAAAGATGATTTTCGAGCTGTGAATACTTAAATCCGTGGATATGGAGGGACAACTGTGTGTGTCTTTGTGCATCAGCCGCTTTAAGAAAGAGGGGAGGAATGGTACTGCATCCCTGCTGTGCCTCCTCCCTTATCTCCTGTTCTCAAGAGGATGAGATAAATAAATCCCAGCCTTGTAACCTCATGGACTTTGTGCCTTTGATAACTCTGAGGACATATGGAAAATATTCCAAGCCATTCCCCTCCCTCCCGGCTCCACGAGCTGCCCAGAAACCGAGCAGGGTGTGTGATTGTGACCTTTTTTTCATAAAATCATAGAGTTGGAAGGTACCTCCAAGGGTCATCCAGTCCAACCCCATTCTGCCATGCAGGAAGACACCATCAAAGCATTCCCAATAGAATATGGCCATCCAACCTCTGTTTAAAAGCCTCCAAAGGAGGAGACTCCATCACACTTCCAGACAATGCAGTCCATAGAACCATAGAGTTTGAAGGGTCCTCCAAGGGTCATCCAGTCCAACCCCATTCTTCCATGCAGGAAGGCGTGGCACTCCTCAATGATAGATGACCATGCAACCTCTGTTTAAAAACCTCCAAAGGAGGAGACTCCACCACACTCCCAGGCAATGCATTCCATAGAATCATAGAGTTGGAAGGGGCCTCCAAGGGCCATCCAGTCCAACCCCATTCTGCCATGCAGGAATACACAATCAAAGCATTCCCGACAGATGGCCATCCAACCTCTGTTTAAAAGCCTCCAAAGGAGGAGACTCCATCACACTCCCAGACAATGCAGTCCATAGAACCATAGAGTTGGAAGGGGCCACCAAGGGTCATCCAGTCCAACCCCATTCTTCCATGCAGGAAGGCATGGCACTCCTTGATGATAGATGACCATGCAACCTCTGTTTAAAAACCTCCAAAGGAGGAGACTCCACCACACTCCCAGGCAATGCATTCCATAGAATCATAGAGTTGGAAGGGGCCTCCAAGGGCCATCTAGTCCAACCCCATTCTGCCATGCAGAAATACCCAAAGCATTCCTGACAGATGGTCACCCAACCTCCATTTAAAAACCCCCAAAGGAGGAGACTCCACCACACTCCCAGACAATGCATTCCATAGAATCATAGAGTTGGAAGGGGCCTCCAAGGGTCATTCAGTCCAACCCTATTCTGCCATGCAGGAATACTCAATCAAATTACTGTATTCCCAACAAATAGCCATCCAGCCTCTGCTTAAAAACCTCCAAAGAAGGAGACTCCACCACACTCCCAGGTAGAAATGTATTCCATTTCTGAACATCTCTTACTGTCCAGAAGTTAGCTTCCTGCATATTCTTTTTATATTTTAGATTTATTTCTCCTTTTTGTAATAAAATATTACATTTCATCTGTAAAGTTAACTCATATTAGTAATCAAAACCAATAATCATGTTATCCAACTCCTTTTCAAAAAGCCGATTAGAGGTACCCACTTTGTAAAAAAAGATACTAATACCTGGAGAAGAGAAGGTTGAGATGATGGCCATTTTTAAATATTTGAAGGGATGTCCTACTGAGGATGGAGCAAGCTTGTTTTCTGCTGCTCCAGAGACTAGGACCCAGAACAATGGGTTCAAACTCCAGGAAAAGAGATTCCACCTAAACATTATTAGGAAGAACTTCCTGACTTCAAGAGAGGTTGGACAGTGGAACAAGCACCTTCTCTAGATGACTGGTTATCGAAATGAAAGAATTAGATAAACTCACACATAGACACTAAACAATTTAACAAATAAACTGGAAACAGACTGGCTATAATAAAATAAAATACTGATTAAATAAAATTAAATAAAATTAGTTTTTAATTAAATAAAAATTAAATAAAATAATTAAAATAAAAATTAAATAAATAAATAAAATAAAATAAAATACTGGGAAGAAAACTGGAATATGGAACAAGATTTATTGGCTGAATAATGTATAAAGAGGGATGTAAATAAAATGTTACGAGGTACAAGAGGACCCCCATATCCACAGATTCATTACCCACTGATTCAGTTATCCATGGGACACAAAACAGCATAGATACGATAGAGTCTTCCTAGAAAATGCGTCCTCTCTAGCCATTTTCTAGGTCCTCCAAGGCAACTCTGTGCTACAGTAGGACCGCCATATCCACTGATTCATTATCCACTGATTCAATTATCCACAGGACACAAAACAGCATAGACACCATAGAGTCTTCCTAGAAAATGTGTCCTCTCTAGCCATTTTCTAGGTCCTCCAAGGCAACTCTGTGCTACAGTAGGACCCCTGTATCCACAGATTCAATTTTCCACGGGACACAAAACAGCACACCTACCATAGAGTCTTCCTAGAAAATGCGTCCTCTCTAGCCATTTTGTAGGTCCTCCAAAGCAACTCTATGGTATTTTAAACCAGAAGTCCCATTATTTTCAATGGTGTTTGCAATTATCCACGGTTTTTGGTCTCCACCCCACCCCAGAAACAATCCCCAGTGGATAAGGGGCCCTACAGTATTATGTAAGATTTTTAACACACAAATAGAGAGATACAACAATGTCCTTTTCTCTCTTTTTTTGGCATCCTCTGCTCGGCTTTGCCCCTTGCAAGAGATCTTTAAAGTTGGCATGGCCGCATGGCTCCAAAAATAGCCATGCGACGCTCCGTCACGCAGCATTACCATGAGATATTTTTTCCCCTCCTTCTGCTCTGTTCTCAGTGTACAGTAAAAAAAATGACTTTAAGTCAAAGGTATTTGCATGGTCGAGGTGCCAGGTTTCTGCGAAAGGCGACGCAGCCAAGGAGCGAGGCCAGGTTTCAGAAACGTCAGCAGGGAAAGGTCACCCCATGCCTCTTTCTTCCTCTTGCTTGTTCCTGGGAAATGTTTTGCAAGCATCTGGGTCTGAAGTAGAGGAGGAGGAAGAGGAAGGTGCATGGGTTTACTCACCCACGTGTGAAGGCGTGCAAGGTTTGGGGACAATTCTGAAAATCCGTATTCTTGCAGGATTGCGCTCTAGGATTGCTGGAATCACGTTGGTCCAGTTTAGCAATGATACTGGTTTGAGAGCCGGTGGTTTGAGTGTTGTTAACTCTAGGAGACCAGGCTTTGAATCTTCTCCCGGAAAACAGCTGTGGAAACCTACTGGGTGGACCTGGGCAAGTCACACTGTCTCAGCCCCAGGAGACAGCCACAGTGGTAGGCCTCTATTGGAGAAATCTGGCCAAGAAATCTCTGGGAGAGGCAATGTGGTTTTAATGGATAGGTTGAGCCCCATATCCATGGTTTCGTTTATACCTGTCTGGAAAAAAAATGTACTCTCTAGGCATTTCTAGGTCCTCCAATGAAATTCTATGGTCAAGTTCTGGTGTTTGTTCTTTTGAAAATAATGGGGGTTCCCTATTATCCATGGTTTTAGGTATCCACGGGGTTGTGTGTCCTGGAACGTACACGTTGCCCCTCTATATGTGCAGGATTGGTACCCGCGGTCTCAATTATCGATTGTCCGAATAATATGGTCACTCTAGTCATTTCCTAGGTCCTCCGGCATGACTCTGTAGTAACTTCTGGTGGAAGTTACCATAGGGTTGTGCTGGAGATGCCTAGAGAGGCAGCTTCAATAGGCATTTCCTAGTTCCTCCAGTGTGACACTATGGTAACTTATGCCAGAAGTTACCATAGAGTTGTGCTGGAGATGTCTAGAGAGGCACCTTCTCTAGGCATTTCCTAGTCCTCCAGTGTGACACTATGGTAACTTATGCCAGAAGTTACCATGTTGGAAATGCTTAGAGAGGTGGCCTCTCTAGGCATTTCCTAGGTCCTCTAGTGCAACATTATGGTAGCTAATGCTAGACGTTACCATAGAGTTTTGATGGAGATGCCTAGAGAGGCAGCTTTGCTAGGCATATCCTAGGTCCTCCAGTGTGACAGTATAGTTGGTAACTTATGCCAGATGTTACCATAGAGTTGTGCTGGAGATGCCTAGAGAAGCAGCTTCAATAGGCATTTCCTAGTTCCTCCAGTGTGACACTATGGTAACTTATGCCAGAAGTTACCATAGAGTTGTGCTGGAGATGTCTAGAGAGGCAGCTTTGTGAGGCATTTCCTGGGTCCTCCAGTATGACACTATGCTGATTTGTGCCAGAAGTGACCACAGAGGCATGCTGGAGATGCCTAGAGAGGCAGCTTCTCTAGGCATTTCCTAGGTCCTCCAGTGCAACACTATGGTAAGTTATGCCAGAAGTTACCATAGCGTCATGTTGGAAATGCCTAGAGAGGCAGCTTCTCTAGGCATTTCCTAGGTCCTCCAGTGCAACACTATGGTAAGTTATGCCAGAAGTTACCATAGCGTCATGTTGGAAATGCCTAGAGAGGTGGCCTCTCTAGGCATTTACTAGGTCCTCTAGTGCATCATTATGACAGCTAGTCCTAGAAGTTACCATAGGGTTGTGCTGGAGATGCCTAGAGAGGCAGCTTCTCTAGGCATTTCCTAGGTCCTCCAGTGCAACACTATGGTAAGTTATGCCAGAAGTTACCATAGCGTCATGTTGGAAATGCCTAGAGAGGCAGCTTCTTTAGGCATTTCCTAGGTCCTCCAGTGCAACACTATGGTAAGTTATGCCAGAAGTTACCATAGCGTCATGTTGGAAATGCCTAGAGAGGCAGCTTCTCTAGGCATTTCCTAGGTCCTTCAGTGCAACACTATGGTAAGTTATGCCAGAAGTTACCATAGCGTCATGTTGGAAATGCCTAGAGAGGCAGCTTCTCTAGGCATTTCCTAGGTCCTCCAGTGCAACACTATGGTAAGTTATGCCAGAAGTTACCATAGCGTCATGTTGGAAATGCCTAGAGAGGTGGCCTCTCTAGGCATTTACTAGGTCCTCTAGTGCATCATTATGACAGCTAGTCCTAGAAGTTACCATAGGGTTGTGCTGGAGATGCCTAGAGAGGCAGCTTCTCTAGGCATTTCCTAGGTCCTCCAGTGCGACACTATGGTAAGTTATGCCAGAAGTTACTATAGAGTCATGTTGGAAATGCCTAGAGAGGTGGCCTCTCTAGGCATTTACTAGGTCCTCTAGTGCATCATTATGACAGCTAGTCCTAGAAGTTACCATAGGGTTGTGCTGGAGATGCCTAGAGAGGCAGCTTCTCTAGGCATTTCCTAGGTCCTCCAGTGCAACACTATGGTAAGTTATGCCAGAAGTTACCATAGAGTTGTGCTGGAGATGTCTAGAGAGGCACCTTCTCTAGGCATTTCCTAGTCCTCCAGTGCAACACTATGGTAAGTTATGCCAGAAGTTACCATAGCGTCATGTTGGAAATGCCTAGAGAGGCAGCTTCTCTAGGCATTTCCTAGGTCCTCCAGTGCAACACTATGGTAAGTTATGCCAGAAGTTACCATAGCGTCATGTTGGAAATGCCTAGAGAGGTGGCCTCTCTAGGCATTTACTAGGTCCTCTAGTGCATCATTATGACAGCTAGTCCTAGAAGTTACCATAGGGTTGTGCTGGAGATGCCTAGAGAGGCAGCTTCTCTAGGCATTTCCTAGGTCCTCCAGTGTGACACTATGGTAAGTTATGCCAGAAGTTACTATAGAGTCATGCTGGAAATGCCTAGAGAGGTGGCCTCTCTAGGCATTTCCTAGGTTCCCTAGTGCAACATTATGGTAGCTAAAGCCAGAAGTTACCATAGAGTTGTGCTGGAGATGCCTAGAGAGGTGGCCTCTCTAGGCATTTCCTAGGTCCTCCAATGATATTCTGTGCGGTTTGCTTTTGCCTGTGGTTTCAAGTAGTCGCGGTAAGTCTGGGAGCGTGTCTCCCACAGGTACAGCGGGCGACCTGTCTGTTTTTGGGAGTGGTAGTGAAGAGAAACAATTTTCTTTTGCTTGTCTCCCCAATAATCCTACACGTAAGAGAAAGGTGGTTGTGAGTTTGTGTGTGAGTGTTTCTGTATCTGTATCTAGAGAGGTACCCTCTCTAGGCATTGTCTGGGTCCTCCAAGGCAACTCTATGGTATTCTAAAATGGAAGTCCCATTATTTTCAATGGCGTACAGTATTATCCACGGTCTCCAGTGTCTGTGGTAAGTCCAGAAACCAAATCTCATGGATATGGGGTCCTGCGGTTTCGTGTATATGCGGTACGTCTGGGAACGTATCAGCTGTAGATATGGAGGGAGGGACCTGTTGTTAATTATTTAGCTGGTCTAGGATTCTGGCCTCTGTTTGGAGGTTGCTATTTGTCTGATGAAATTTCTGTCTCTTTCTTTGCTTCTGTCCGTTTGCAATCCGGTGTTTTTCTGGTCCTGAGCCAGGCTGGTCTCCTGTTGTCTCCATAAACCATCATTCCTCTGTTTCTCATCTCTGAAGCACCAATAACCTCTGAGCCACACCACTCCTCACTATCACCTCCGCCTCATCAACAGCATGGCCATCTCATCGCGTCTGGCTCTCTGGGAGCAAAAGGAAAGTGTCTGCATGGTGCACGGTGCATGATGAAAGACCCTCCCCATGACACCCACCCACCCATGGCATGAATAGTAGTAATAATAATAATATAAAATCTTTGCTTCTTCTATTCTTGCAAATCCTTGATACCTTTCTCCTGGCTGGGGCAAGATTAGGAGAGTTTTGCAAAACTTTTCTCCTGAAAGAGAGGATAGCTTGTCACAGTGCAGGTGTCTCTAAAAATTCCTAGTTTGTGGCCAAACAAATATAACCTTTTCCTGACAAAGCAATTTTGTATTTTTTTCACCACCTAACAGGTGAGGGCACTGTTTCTATGCAAAAATAGGATATTTCCCCTGCAAAAAATGTTGCATTTTGCATCTTTCCCCTGTATACATGGAACCAATATTGTGGGACACATACCATAGAGTCTTCCTAGAAAATGCCTAGAGAGGTGTCCTCTCTAGGCATTTTCTGGGTCCTCCAGCATGATTCTATGGTATTCTATGGCAGTTTGCTATGATAGTAGGACCCCCGTATCCATGGAACCAATATTGTGGGACACATACCATAGAGTCTTCCTAGAAAATGCCTAGAGAGGTGTCCTCTCTAGGCATTTTCTGGGTCCTCCAGCATGATTCTATGGTACTCTATGGCAGTTTTCTATTACAGTAGGACCCCCGTATCCACGGAATCAATATTGTGGGACACATGCCATAGAGTATTCCTAGAAAATGCCTAGAGAGGTGTCCTCTCTAGGCATTTTCTGGGTCCTCCAGCATGATTCTATGGTACTCTATGGCAGTTTTCTATTACAGTAGGACCCCCGTATCCACGGAATCAATATTGTGGGACACATGCCATAGAGTATTCCTAGAAAATGCCTAGAGAGGTGTCCTCTCTAGGCATTTTCTGGGTTCTCCAGCATAATTCTATGGTATTCTGTGGCCGTTTGCTATTACAGTAGGATCCCCGTATCCACGGAACCAATATTGTGGGATACATACCATAGAGTCTTCCTAGAAAATGCCTAGAGAGATGTCCTCTCTAGGCATTTTCTGGGTCCTCCAGCATGATTCTATGGTATTCTGTGGCCGTTTGCTATTACAGTAGGCCACCCGTATCCACGGAACCAATATTGTGGGACACATACCATAGAGTCTTCCTAGAAAATGCCTAGAGAGATGTCCTCTCTAGGCATTTTCTGGGTCCTCCAGCATGATTCTATGGTATTCTGTGGCCGTTTGCTATTACAGTAGGATCCCCGTATCCACGGAACCAATATTGTGGGACACATACCATAGAGTCTTCCTAGAAAATGCCTAGAGAGATGTCCTCTCTAGGCATTTTCTGGGTCCTCCAGCATGATTCTATGGTATTCTATGGCAGTTGTTATTACAGTAGGACCCCCGTATCCACAGAACCAATATTGCGGGACACATACCTTAGAGTCTTCTTTCATCCTGGCATCCAATTGCATGTTTGTCTACATTTCCAAAGCATCTTCTTTCACCTCCTTGATGCTTGCTTTAAGACAACTTAAATGAGGGTAGATTTCCCCCATTTCCAAAATGAAAATGAATTATTGTTGGCTTGGCCCAGCGGCCTTCTCTTTACAAAATCCTGTGAATGGTTTTTGTTGGTTGCAAAATGAATGTTGACAAATTCTCTCCTCTTTTGTTTGTTTGTTTGTTGCAAAATAGATCAGAGAAGAAGACCGGAGTCCACCACCCACATCTCCGCCTCCCCTTTTTTCGGTCATTCCTGGAGGTTTCATCAAACAGCTCGTGCGGGAAACAGAGAAAGAGTCCAAGGAAGCGAAATTGAAAGAAAAAATTGTGTTGAATTCTAAAGAAGATGTAAGTGGGGACTGAACACGAAGACCTAAAATGTTCCCTTGCTATAAATGGTTGCATGTAGGGATGAAAGAGTACAAATTGGGTATCCCTTCTCTGTAATGCTTGGGACCAGAGAGATTTTGGAATATTTGGGAATAATTGCATAAATATAATGAGATATCATGGAGATGGGACCCAAGTCTAAATACAAAATTCATTTATGTTTCAAACACACTTATATACATAGCCGGAAGGTCTATGCACAATATTATGCACAATATTTTGAATAATTTTGTGCATTGCATAGATATAATGTGATATTGTGGAGATGGGACCCAAGTCTAAATACAAAATTCATTTGTGTTTCATACACACACTTATACACATAACCTGAAGGTCTGTGCACAATATTATGCACGATATTTTGTATAATTTTGTGCATTGCATAGATATAATGAGATATTGTGGAGATGGGACCCAAGTCTAAATACAAAATTCATTTATATTTCATACACACACTTATACACATAGCCTGAAGGTCTGTGCACAATATTATGCACAATATTTTGAATAATTTTGTGCATTGCATAGACATAATGAGATATTGTGGAAATGGGACCCACTTTCGAAGCACAAAATTAATTTTTGTTTCATACGCACACTTATACACATAGCCTGAAGGTCTATGCACAATATTTTGAATAATTTTGCGCATGAAACAAAGCTTGTGTCCATTGAACCATCAGAAAGCAAAGGTGACACTATCTCAGCCACCCATGTAGACAATTTTGGACTTTGGAATATTTCAGATTTTGGAATACTTGCATTATCTTGGAGGTGGGACACAAAATTCATTTATGTTTCCTATACACTTCATACACATAGCGTGAAGCTTGTTTTATACACAATATTTTAAGTAATTTTGTGCATGGATTCTGGATAAGGGTAACCTTATTAAGTATTTGAGGGGATGTCACGCTGAGGATGGAGCAAGCTTGTTTTCTGCTGCTCCAGAGACTGGAACACGGAGCAATGGATGCAAGCTCCAGGAACAGAGATCCCACCTCAACATTAGGAGGAACTTTTTGACAGTAAGAGCTGTTCGGCAGTGGAACGCACTCCCTCGGAGCGAGGTGGGGTCTCCTTCCTTGGAGGTCTTTAAACAGAGGCTGGATGGCCATCTGTCGGGGATGCTTTGATCGTGATTTCCTGCGTGGCAGAGGGTTGGACTGGATGGCCATCGTGGTCTCTTCCAACTCTGCAATTCTATGATTCTATGATAACCAAAGAATGTATCTCCATGGCCAGATTTGACTTATCTAGGAACAAACAGAGCTGCTCATGATTGCTTGTGAGAATCTAGTAGCACTTAAAAAAAATCATTTTATTGAACCTTTAGTTTTGCAATCTAAAAAAAACCCCAATCTAGGGAACCCTAATCTAAAAATAACAAGGATAAACATAATAAAAATAGTCTACAAACACGGAAACTCCCCTGTTTCCTTGTATTCTTGTTCTGTATTTTTTTTTATCTTCCTGTATTCCTGTTCTCTCTCTAGCAGCCATCTTGACAATGGCACTGAGCGTTGTTTTCTTTTTCAGCCCCCGGGGAAGCAGGCTGATGGATCCGTGATCAAGGACACCACCAACATTTTGGAAGTGGGAGGAGGCATGGCCAATAACAAAGGTCAAGCGCAGCTGATGCAAGGCAGGTTGAATGGCGAGAAGCACGGAGGGGAAGGTTTGGCTGAGATCCCGGAGCGGAAACCCTCGCCGTTCAAGAGAGCCATCCCGAGGATTGGGGCCAAGCATACTGGGATGCCCGAAACAGCTCCGGCTGCCCCAAAATCAGGAGAGAAATCCCCTTCTGATTCTTCTCCGCTTGCCAAAAGTCCCACGCCGGAGCAAAGCAAAATCAGTAGCGCTAAAGATCCAGGGACGGGCGTAGAACCGGTGAAAAAGGTCCATTCACTTTGGAGCAAACGTTTAGAGAGCCTCGGGAAAGAGAATATGAAAACGAGGACCAAGGAGGAGTCCACGGGGAGGCCGGGCAGTAGGGCGAAAGGGACAAGTAAAGGGAGGGACCTGGTGGAAAATAAGGAGAAAATGGGAGAGACAGGGAAAAAACTGGGAGAAACCAAGGAGAAAATGGAAGAGACAGGGAAAAAACTGATGGAAAGCAAGGAAAAACCAGGAGAAATTGGGAGAAAACTGGGAGAAACCAAGGAGAAAATGGGAGAGACAGGGAAAAAACTGACAGAAACCAAGGAGAAAATGGGAGAAACTGGGAAAAAACTGGGAGAAACCAAGGAGAAAATGGGAGAGAATGGGAAAAAACTGGGAGAAACCAAGGAGAAAATGGGCGAAATAGGCAAAAAACTGTCAGAAACCAAGGAGAAAATGGGAGAGACTTGGAAAAACCGGGGAGAAACCAAGGAGAAAGTGGAAGGGACTGGCAAAAAACTGGAAGAAACCAAGGAGAAAGTGGGAGAGACAGGCAAAAACCTGGGAGAAACAAAAGGGACAGTGGAAGGAACTGGGAAAAAACTGGGAGAAACTAAGGAGAAAATGGGAGAAACTGGGAAAAAACTGGGAGAAACCAAGGAGAAATTGAGAGAAATTGGAGGAAAACCAGCAGAGATGGAGGATAAAGCAAGAGAAAGTGCTCAGGTTGAGGGGAAAAGGCAGCCAGAATCACCCATGGTGGAAACCAAGGAAAAATTGGGGGAAACCAAGAAAACGTTGGCAGGAGAAAGCAAAGACGACCTTGGAGAAAGCACCGATTCTTCGGACAAGGTGAGTTCAATATTCTGAGTCTAGTTGCTAGAAATCCAGTGGCATTGCCTGCACAGGATTTGGCCCTACCTTTCCAGGTCAGGGTTGGGGTTAGATGCAGAGCATGTCCAGACTTAAATTATTTGTTATGGTCACAGACCAGCATAAAGTATAAAATTGGAAAGAAAAGGCAAACCCAAGAGACAGTATGGTGTAGTGGTTTGAGCATTAGACTACGATTCTGGAGAACAGGGTTCGAATCCCCTCTGCTCAGCCATATAAACCCACTGGATGACCTTGGGCAAGTCACACTCTCTCAGCCTCATAGGAAGGAAAGGGCAAACGTCCAGTAAATAAGACACCTTGTCAAGAAAACCTGGGAGGAGGTAGCATAGCATAGTGGTTTGAGGTTTGGTCTACCACTCTGGAGACCAGGGTTCGAATTCCTGCTCAGCCATGGAAACCCACTAGGCAGGTCACATTCTCTCAGCCTCAGAGGTAGGCAACTTGACTATATTTTTCCTAAAGTGAGGTGCCCACAAATGAATGTAGGACCCTAAATTAGAACCGACTAGCACAGAATTCTATTCTTGGGTTCGAATCTCATTCTTTTCTTCTTCCTATACCCAGGTGGGCGAGGAGGACGTGTGGTATGAAACGGAGAAAGTTTGGCTGGTCCAGAAGGATGGGTTCACCTTGGGTAAGAGTTAGAATCATAGAGTTGAAAGGGACCTCTAAAGGCCATCAAGTCCAACCCCATTCTGCCCTGCAGGGATACACCATCCAAGCCCTCTCAACAGATGGCCATCCAGCCTCTGGTCCTAAATAATCTCAACATGATGGACAACTCATGGAACCATAGAGTTGGAAGAGACCTCTAAGCGCCATCTAGTCCAACCCCATTCTGCCCTGCAGGAATACATCATCCAAGCCCTCTCAACACATGGCCAACCAGCCTCTGGTCCTAAATAATTTCAGCACCGTGGACAATTCATGGAATCAGAGTTGGAAGGGACCTAAGGGCCATCCAGTCCTACCCCATTCTGCCATGCAAGAATGCACCATGATGGCCAACCAGCCTTTAATCATAAATAATTTCAGCACCATGGAGAGCTCATAGATTCCTAGAGCTGGACGAGGCCCCAAAGGGCCATCTAGTCCAACCTCATTCTGCCATGCAGGAATACACAATTTAAGCATTCCCAATGACAGATGGCCATCCAACCCTAAACACTTTCAGCACCATGGAGAACTTTTAGAATCATGGAGTTGGAAGGGATCTCCAAGGGCCATCCAGTCCTACCCCATTCCACCATGCAGGCGTGCCCAATCAAAGCATTCCCAAGGGACGGCCATCTAGCCTCTATTCCTAAACAATTTCAGCACCATGGAAATTTCAGAGAATCATAGAATCATAGAGTTGGAAGGGACCCCAAAGGGTCATCCAGTCCAACCCCATTCTGCCATGCCAGGAGATGCAATCCAAGCACTCCTGATAGGCCACCTTGCCTCTGTGGAGGCTCCACCATACTCCGAGTTGTGTCCACTGTAATCCCAATGCCCTTTATATTTATTATCCAATAAATGCATTAAGTCAACCTCCACCCTCATTTTTTCTGCAGCGACTGAGTTAAAACCCGATGTAGGTACCCCAGAACTCCCTCCGGGGATGGTCCGTGTCCGAATGGAAGCTGACGGCTCCATCTTTGAGGTGGAGGAAGAAAAGATCCAGAAGGTGGGTTGGCGGAAGTGAACTAGGGTTGAAGAGGACAGAGGGGGGGGGAATAGTCATTGCTATACATTTCCCAGTCTAATATGGGGTTTACGATATTTGGGAAGCCGGGCTGGGGACGAGAATGTATTGGCGAGAATTTTTTAAAATATCTTTGGCAGTTTTTGCCTGGTATTCCCAGAAAAGTATGGGGAAACTGCTCTCCGCAGAAATACACATGGGCCACGGTTCTCTATTGCGGTCTATGCGGCGTAATTTTACGCAGACATGGAGGAGAAGACCCCGTCTCTTAGGTGTTCCCCAAACTCACCTGCGAAGCTCAGAGCTTCCAGACCCCCAAATTTGGTGGAGAGAAAAGCCAAAGGAAGGAGACAATACTGAGAGTTTTTTCTTCTGAAGTCTCACCTCTCTCTTCCTTAATCCTCACCCCGTAACAGACCAATCCTCCAAGATTCGACTACGCCGAAGACTTGGCGTCACTGGTCAGTCTGAACGAATCGAGCGTCATCAACACCCTCCGCCACCGGTTCCAGTCGCGGCTGGTTTACACCTACACCGGTCCAGACCTGATAGCCATCGAACCGTATTCGTGCACGGCCAACAGCGCCAAAAAGGTACAATTGTCAGGTTGGGGAATGGACCATCTATGGAAGAAAAGGCATTGCAGAACCCGTTTTACCTCCAGATACCTCCATTTCCTTCTAAAGTCCTTCTCAAAATGGCGGCACCAAGTGACATGGTGCCATTTCCAGCAGCCATTTTGAGAAGGACATTTACATGTGCTACTGGTTTTTCCATACTTTGTCAATGATAACAAAGAAGGAAATAGAGATATTTAGGATTGCCATGCTCTCTCTGTGTGTGTGTTTGTGTGTCTGTGTCCCATGGGGATGTGTATGTGAGGTGTGTGTGTGGAAAATTGGCCCCTGACTCTCACACTGTTGCCCACCCCTAGTGTAACGGCATCTCTTGTTGACAGCTATCTACTGTGGCTTTGTTTTTGTCTCAATGTGTGATGGCGGGTGTCAAGAATATTTGCAAACTTTTCTACTACTAGACAAAAAAATAGTGCGTGTCTCTGCACATCAAGAGACCTGTCAAGAAATTGGTTGGCCATTATTTTTTTGCATTTCAGGACTTTTTTAGGTGAAAAATTCATTTGTATACAATTATATTTTTTGCATTTCAGGACTTTTGGGGTGAAATATTCATTTGTATACAATTATATTTTTTAGATTTCAGGACTTTGGGTGAAAAATTCATTCATATACAATTATATTTTTTGCATTTCAGGACGCTTTTGGGTGAAAATTCATTTGTATACAATTATATTTTTTACATTTCAGGACTTTTGGGGTGAAAAATTCATTTGTATACAATTATATTTTTTGCATTTCAGGGCTCTTGTGCGTGAAAAATTCATTTGTATACAAGTATATTTTTTGCATTTCAGGACTTTTTTGGGGTGAAAAATTCATTTGTATACAATTGTATTTTTTGAATTTCAGGACATTTTGGGTGAAATATTCATTTGCATACAATGATATTTTTTGCATTTCAGGACTTTTCTGGTTAAAAATTCATTTGTATACAATTGTATTATTTGCATTTCAGGACTTTTGGGGTGAAAAATTCATTTGTAGACAATTATATTTTTTTGCATTTCAGGACTTTTTGGGTGAAAAATTCATTTGTAGACAATTTTATTTTTTATTTTTATTTTATTTATTTATTTATTTATTTTTGCATTTCAGGACTGTTTTGAGTGAAAAATTCATTTGTAGCCAAAAAATTTGGTGCATAAAAACTTCATTTTCATGGAAAAAAATAACTTTTTTCTCAGAGATCAACACATTTTGTGAAAAACATTTGTGTGAAATACCTTGTTTTCTGGCCAAATGTTTTTTTTTTTAAAGCCTCCAAATCTAGATTTTTTTAATGCACATTTTTCTGCAAAAAATTAAACCTCAATGTGGTTTTTGTTGTTGTTGTTGTTGTTTTTACACAGAAATAGTATATTTTCTGCAAAGTTTTGTGTCAAATATTTTATTTTCTAGGCCAAATCAGGGGGGGGGGGAATTGAAGTCTCCAAAAATAGAAAATTTTTTTTGCATGGTTCAAGCAGTCCAAGTGTCTAAAGCTGAAAATGGATTTGCCAGAAAGATTAGTCTGAAAGCACATGCTGAAAGTTGGAGATCCACCAAGCCAGAGATGGTTGGAGAAGGTTGCATGGAAGCTATAGTTTGCAGCAACCGAACAGCCTGGGCTGAGCTGAGCTTGCAACCTGCAGTTAATATGGCCATTTGTCCTCTTTAGCACAGTGTCTTCCATTTAAAGTGGGCAAGGGCTTTTCCTGACCTTTTGCTCCCAGCACTTTAATTTATGACATCTTTTTTGTCTGCTTCCCATCTGCTTCTGCTGGTGCCATAGCAGGACTTCCAGCCTCCTCCAACTGGGGCCCATCATCCTGGATCTCCTCTCCCCATTCTTCATCCAAGGAGGACTCCTTCAGGTAGGGGAACCTTCAGACATGGGCAGGTTCTTCAGATGTTCCTGAATGCCCGTCTTGCTTTGTCTCTAGGCGTTCAAAGGAAAACGGGATGGCATGTCTCCCCACATCTTCTCCATGGCTCAGAAAGCCTTCTGGAGCATGCTGACTCAACGGCAGGATCAGACCATCATGCCCCTGGGAAGAATGAGTGCAGGGAAGACCACCTGCTGTGAGAATGCCCTCGAATACCTGGTGGAGATGACGGGCAGTGTGGACAACCGAGTCACAGGTATGTCTTTGTCCAACTGGCTCAGTTGGGATCTGAAGGGTAAGGTGGTAGTAGTATTCACCTTCAGAAGGAGTCACCCCAGGCTGGAATGGGTTTCAAATGCAGCCATCTTGGATGAGCCCACCAGCACATTTCATGGGCATCCCTGGTTTATCCACCAGTTAACACTGAATGGGCTAGATCCTGTTGGTTAGTCCCAACAACTGAGGACACATTGAATCTGTGGGTTTTGCTGAAGTGTTGACTCACCATTCAGCAGCTGATTCCATGGGTCTACTCTACTTTGGACTAACCAACTAGGATTGAATCCATGGGATTGGCTGATGTGTTGGCTTACCACCCAAGCACTGATTCCATGGTTATACTCTAGTTTGGACTAACCAACTAGGACAGACCCATTAAATCCATGGGGTTGATTGAAGTGTTGACTCACCATTCAACAACTGATACAATGGGTCTCCTCTAGTTTGGACTAACCAACTAGGACGGACCCATTAAATCCATGGGGTTGATTGAAGTGTTGACTCACCATTCAACAACTGATACAATGGGTCTCCTCTAGTTTGGACTAACCAACTAGGACGGACCCATTGAATCCATGGGGTTGATTGAAGTGTTGACTCACCATTCAACAGCTGATACAATGAGTCTACTCTAGTTTGGACTAACCAACTAGGACAGACCCATTGAATCCATGGGGTTGACTAAAGTGTTGACTCACCATTCAACAGCTGATTCAATGGGTCTACTCTACTTTGGACAAACCCACTAGGATTCAAGCCTGAGTGTGTCTATATTGCACACTTAGATGAATGTTGAGAGGTAGAGACCTCCAAGGGCCATCTAGTCCAACCCCCATTCTGCCAAGCAGGAATACCCAATCAAAGCATGCCCAACAGGTGGCCATCCAACCTCTGTTTAGAAATCTCCAAAGAAGGAGACCACCACACTCCATAGTCCACTTCTGAACAGCTCTTATGGTCAGGAAGTTCTTCCTAATAATGTTTTTGGGGAATCTCTTTTCCTGTAGTTTGAACCCATTGCTCCGTGTCCTAGTCTCTGGAGCAGCAGAAAACAAGCTTGCTCCATCCTCAATAGGACATCCCTTCAAATATTTAAACATGGCTATCAAGTCCCCTCTTCACCTTCTCTTCTCCAGACATTAGTATCTTTTTTGACAAAGTGGGTACCTTTAATTGGCTTTTTGAAAAAGGAGTTGGATATGGTGTTTATTGATTATTTGATTACTAATATGGGTTAATTTTACAGATGAAGTATAATATTTTATCACATAAAAGGGGATGTAAATCTAAAACATGAAAAGAATATACAGAAAGACCCCATGTATCTGACCAGTTAAGGGCTGGATGACTTTCCAAAAGTGGAACCAGGTTGTACTCAATTAGCTCAGCGGAGACAAGAGGAGAAAAGATAAGTTTTTCCTTTCCCAGTTGGCTCAGGCAAAAGCAAACCGCGGCAGCTTCTCCTCATTTATTAATAACTTTTTTTTGCCATTTTTGGCCACATTCTGGTATTGCTTGACCACATATGTCCGGGTTTCCACCTGTGAAAGATTGGAGGGGATGATATTTTGTAAACCCAAGTGTTCTTCATATTTTCTAATTGTTATAATTTGGCAGAGACAGTCCTGGTAAGTCTACTGTGAAGCTGGTTCAGTAATTATATTTCCATATTATTATTGTTATTATTTTGGTAATGTATGTTTCGTAGTGGAGAAGATCCAAGCAATGTTCACCATCCTCTGAGCTTCGGGGTGGTCTTCACCATCCGTAACCCATCGTCCACCTGGTTCTCCATGGTCATGGCAATAGATTTAAAGCTGGTTCAGTAATTATATTCCATATTATTATAATAAATTTTTGTTAATGTGCATTTTGTAGTGGAGAAGATCCAAGCGATGTTCACCATCCTCCGAGCCTTCGGGGCGGTCTCCACCAGCCGTAACCCATCGTCCACCCGGTTCTCCATGGTCATGGCGTTAGATTTCAGTGCCGCTGGCCGCATCACAGCTGCCCACCTCCAGGTAAACACTTTTGGGACCCAAAAAAGGGTATTTTGAGGGTTTTGATTCTTTTTCCAATGTTTTAATCCATTGTTCTAACTGTATGCAATTAAACCACGAAATTTTCATTCCATATAATTTCTCTCTTATACTCCCTTTCTCACTCATCCTATCCATCCCTCTGTTTTGTCTAGTCTTCTTTTCTTTAATTCCTTTCCCATTTTTACCTTCAAATTATTTGGGATTTTTCCCCCCATTATAACCAGTGTGTCATCTTCAATTCATGACAACCCAAACCTCCAATAAATCCTATCATCCACAGCTCTGCTCAGGTCTTCCAAACTCAGGGCATCAGCCGTGGCTTCCTTGATGGAGTCCTTCCACTTCTAATGGGGGTCTTCCCTCTTCCATTCCCCCCCAGCATAATAATAATAATAATTATTATTATTATTTATTTCTATCCCGCCCTTCTGCAATGCGATCAGGGTGCCTTACAATATAAAAACTCCATAATTACAATACCTTAGCCCACCCACCCCTTAAAATAATATTAAATTATAAAGGATTAGAACCATACAATAATTAAAAATATTAAATAATAATAAAATATTAAATAATAAAAATAAACAATAATTAAAAAGAATTAAAACCATACAATAATTAAAAATATATTAAATTAGAAAGAAAATTAAACCATACAATAATTTTAAAATATCCAATTACAGCTCAGAAAGGACAGACGACTTTTGGGTCGGGATAGTTATTCAGGAAAGGGCTGCCGGAAAAGATCCATCTTGACAGCTTTTTTAAAGCTGTCTAAGGTGATAATAAGATGGATCTCGTCCGGCAGGCCATCCCATAATTTTATCTGTATTGTATTTTATTTTTTGTAAGCCACCCCGATTGTTTTAACAGAGGGGCGGGATATAAACAAATTTTATTATTATTATTATAATCTGAATCAATATGCAAAAATTCATAGAATCATAGAATTGCAGAGTTGGAAGAGACCACGAAGGCCATCAGTCCAATTCTTATATTTATATATATTTCCCATATATTTTGCAAAAGTGGGTTCTCAATTCCTTTAATTTCCTTTTTTGAAAAATTACCAAAAATATATATATTCCATATTCTCTTTTCTATTCTCCGTATATTTATCTCTAACCATTCTAAATCTCCCTGTCCGACAATTCCTTCTATAACATATTTTTGGGGGGCACCAGCCAACCTTGGAAAATGTTCAAAAGGACCTTGATAAATAAGAAAAGAGGGCGGAAAGTCATAGAATGCGACAAATGCAGAATGCATTTGCAAGACCTGAGCGTGGCTGTTGGAGGTCTCTCCTTTAGAGGGTCTCCATAAGTCAAAGTAGACTTGACTTGTTGTTGATGGCACACACCCAACAACCCAAATCCTGAAGCCCATGGTCCCTGGTGGGATGTCCAGGGAGAAGATGAAAAATTGCACCCCATGAAGGTCTTCTTAAAAATTGCAAACATCAGCCATGTTTTCAAGGTTGACCTCTTGCTAAATTCTTTCCCTTCCTTCCTAGACGATGCTCTTGGAGAAGATCCGGGTGGCTCAACAACCGGAAGGAGAAAGCAACTTCAACGTCTTTGCGCAAATGTTGGCCGGCCTCGATCTAGATCAGAGGTAGGTTGTTGCAATAGGAAGGTCCTTTACCCTGGATATTTCGGTAAGCCACCTGGGATGTTGAAGCTCCCTAGGAAGTTTTGGGGAGCAACCACCGAGAAGGTCTTGTGAGGTTGGTGGGACAGAGGACTTTTTCCAATTCTGGTGCTCCTGTTTTTAAGACTCCAGACACTTTCTCTGCTACGTTTTAAATTTATTTATTTATTTATTTCAGTACTGCCAATTTTTTTTAAAAAATAGATATTATTTAATATAATGTAAGAAATGTAATTTATTTATTTATTTAATGCAATGATGTAAAATAGTAATGTAAAAGTAAAAGGGTATGACGAATGTTTTCTGCACATTTCTTACATTATATTGAATAAACATCAATGTTTGTTTAATTTGGAAGTACTGAAATACATAAATAAATAAATAAATTTAAAACGTAGCAGAGAAAGTGTCTGGAATCTAGAAAAATGTATTTAAAATGGCAAAATTTAGAATTGCTTAATTCTGGTGCTCCTGTTTTTAAGACTCCAGAGACACTTTCTCTGCTACGTTTTAAATTTATTTATTTATTTATTTATTTCAGTACTGCCAAATAAAAAAAAAAATACATGGATATTATTTAATATAATGTAAGAAATGTATTTATTTATTTAATTTTTTAATGCAATGATGTAAAATAGTAACGTAAAAGGGTGACAAATGTTTGTCGCCCTTTTACGTTACTATTTTACATGATTGCTAACAACGATGCATAGCTAACACACATTGGAAACTGCTTAATGCAGTGTAGATGTGTAAATTTCTATTGCTTTTAAAAAAAAATTGTAAGCCACTCTGATAGCCTTGTGGCTGATGAGTGGGATATAAATAAATATATAAATAAAAAAAAATCATTGCAGAAGACAACATTGTTCCAGAAATTCAAATGTCAGGACGGCGGGCCTCGTTGTTGGACATTATCATTTATATATTCAATAAAAGGGGACCATTTTTCCATGGAGAGTCCTTGAGTGCCTAATTTTTGAAGCTGCAGATATTTTTTCCCCAAACATCCCAAACACAACACCACCAGTCCTGCAATTAAAAAAAGTTTCCCATTTTCCCATTTTTTAAGCAATTTCTAATCTAATTGCAGCAATCAGGAAATAAGATTAGTGTTTTATATGCTGTAAATTTTTGTTCGTGCCCATAAATATCGAAAACAAGGAAAACAGGTTGCAACTCGGTCACAACGAGGAAGTTTACTTCTGGACAGCAGAGGGCGCAAGTGAACTGAGAAATTTTCTCAGAAGTCTTTTTTGGAAGACTGATTAATATTAGAGACAGGGGGCGTGAGGCATAATTTTCTTTTTGAGTTAAAGCAGAAGAAGATCAGATTTGGGGGGAAAGAGACACATGCTGTGGTCCCTTCCTTTTAGCTATTTCGAGACAAAGATCTCATTAGGGATTGGAAAATACAGATAGACCTCTGTATCCATGGGGTTACATTACCAGACTTACCGTGGATACCAGAAATCACAGAGAATAGCAAACTCTATTAAAATTCCATCCCAAGCATACCATGGAGTCACATTGGAGGACCTAGAAGATGCCTAGAGAGGATACCTCTGTAGGCATCTTTGAGGTCCTCCAGTGCAACCTTATGGTTGGTTTCTGGAGCAAGTGTACCATAGAATCATGCTCAAGGACCTAGAAGATGTCTTGAAAGAGCACCTCTCTAGGCATTTTCTAGGTCCTCCAGTGCAACTCTATGGTTGGTTTTTGGAGGAAGTGTACCATAGAGTCATGCTAGAGGACTTAGAAGATGTCTTGAAAGAACACCTCTCTAGGCATTTTCTAGGTCCTCCAGTGCAACTCTATGGTTGGTTTCTGGAGGAAGTGTACCATAGAGTCATGCTAGAGGACTTAGAAGATTCCTTGAAAGAACACCTCTCTAGGCATTTTCTAGGTCCTCCAGTGCAACTCTATGGTTGGTTTCTGGAGGAAGTGTACCATAGAGTCATGCTAGAGGACTTAGAAGATTCCTTGAAAGAACACCTCTCTAGGCATTTTCTAGGTCCTCCAGTGCAACTCTATGGTTGGTTTCTGGAGGAAGTGTACCATAGAGTCATGCTAGAGGACTTAGAAGATGTCTTGAAAGAACACCTCTCTAGGCATTTTCTAGGTCCTCCAGTGCAACTCTATGGTTGGTTTCTGGAGGAAGTGTACCACAGAGTCATGCTAGAGGACTTAGAAGATGTCTTGAAAGAGCTCCTCTCTAGGCATTTTCTAGGTCCTCCAGTGCAACTCTATGGTTGGTTTCTGGAGGAAGTGTACCACAGAGTCATGCTAGAGGACTTAGAAGATGTCTTGAAAGAACACCTCTCTAGGCATTTTCTAGGTCCTCCAGTGCAACTCTATGGTTGGTCTCTGGAGGAAGTGTACCATAGAGTCATGCTAGAGGACTTAGAAGATGCCTTGAAAGAGCTCCTCTCTAGGCATTTTCTAGGTCCTCCAATGCAACTGTATGGTTGGTTTCTGGAGGAAGTGTACCATAGAGTCATGCTAGAGGACTTAGATGTCTTGAAAGAACACCTCTCTAGGCATTTTCTAGGTCCTCCAGTGCAACTCTATGGTTGGTTTCTGGAGGAAGTGTACCATAGAGTCATGCTAGAGGACTTAGATGTCTTGAAAGAACACCTCTCTAGGCATTTTCTAGGTCCTCCAGTGCAACTCTATGGTTGGTTTCTGGAGGAAGTGTACCATAGAGTCATGCTAGAGGACTTAGAAGATGTCTTGAAAGAGCTCCTCTCTAGGCATTTTCTAGCTTCTCCAATGCAACTGTATGGTTGGTTTCTGAAGGAAGTGTACCATAGAGTCATGCTAGAGGACTTAGATGTCTTGAAAGAACACCTCTCTAGGCATTTTCTAGGTCCTCCAGTGCAACTCTATGGTTGGTTTCTGGAGGAAGTGTACCATAGAGTCATGTTAGAGGACTTAGAAGATGCCTTGAAAGAACACCTCTCTAGGCATTTTCTAGGTCCTCCAGTGCAACTCTATGGTTGGTTTCTGGAGGAAGTGTACCATAGAGTCATGCTAGAGGACTTAGAAGATGCCTTGAAAGAGCTCCTCTCTAGGCATTTTCTAGGTCCTCCAATGCAACTGTATGGTTGGTTTCTGAAGGAAGTGTACCATAGAGTCATGCTAGAGGACTTAGATGTCTTGAAAGAACACCTCTCTAGGCATTTTCTAGGTCCTCCAGTGCAACTCTATGGTTGGTTTCTGGAGGAAGTGTACCATAGAGTCATGCTAGAGGACTTAGAAGATGTCTTGAAAGAGCACCTCTCTAGGCATTTTCTAGGTCCTCCAGTGCAACTCTATGGTTGGTTTTTGGAGGAAGTGTACCATAGAGTCATGCTAGAGGACTTAGAAGATGTCTTGAAAGAGCTCCTCTCTAGGCATTTTCTAGGTCCTTCAGTGCAACTCTATGGTTGGTTTCTGGAGGAAGTGTACCATAGAGTCATGTTAGAGGACTTAGAAGATGCCTTGAAAGAACACCTCTCTAGGCATTTTCTAGGTCCTCCAGTGCAACTCTATGGTTGGTTTCTGGAGGAAGTGTACCATAGAGTCATGCTAGAGGACTTAGAAGATGTCTTGAAAGAGCTCCTCTCTAGGCATTTTCTAGGTCCTCCAGTGCAACTCTATGGTTGGTTTCTGGAGGAAGTGTACCACAGAGTCATGCTAGAGGACTTAGAAGATGTCTTGAAAGAACACCTCTCTAGGCATTTTCTAGGTCCTCCAGTGCAACTCTATGGTTGGTTTCTGGAGGAAGTGTACCATAGAGTTGTGCCAGCAGACCTAAAAGCTGTCTACAGAGACCGTATTTTTTTCAGAAGTGGGTAGGTATATCTGTGGATACGGGCCCCACTGATGCAGAGAGCGGGGGGGGGTCTATCTGTTCATGAAAAATGGTAGGAACCCCACCCCACATTTTCCAGATAAAACTGAAAAGACTCCTGGACTGAGAAAAATATTTGTGGCTTGGGACTTATTTTATACAAAATAAGCACGTGGGTTTGTGTGTGTGCAGAAAATAATATTTCTATGAACAAAGATATTAATATTGTGAAAAATTCTGTACCTTGCATGGAAAACTCTGCTATTAGGGTGTTATTCTTCACAAAATTCATTTGGTGGTTGATTTACACAGAAAAAGGGCATTTCTGGCAAGAATATAATAATTTGTATCTAGTAATACTATTTTCAACACAAAAGATTCTGTGCTCAGAATAGAAAAATTCTGCTATTGAAGGATGTCTGCAGAAACTTCTCCTGTGGATAAGAACATTGACAATAAAATGAAAGTCCAATCAATAGGGTTTTGACTTTTTTCTTTTGCATGTCATTTCCTAGCACCAATTCTGTCTGAATAGGAGCACCTGGATTTTGCAACTCTAATTCTGAATTTCCTTCCTTCCTTCCTTCCTTCCTTCCTTCCTTCCTTCCTTCCTTCTTCATCTTCCCCTTCTCTCCCTTCCTTCCTTCTTTTCTTCCTCATACTCCCCTTTCCCTTCTTTTCCTTCCTTCTTCCCTCCCTTACCTTCCTCGTCCTGTCTTCTCTCCCTTCCTCCTTCCTCTTTCTTTTCCTTCTCTTCCTTCCTTCCTTCTTCATCCTCTCTTTTCCTTTCTTTTCCCTCCCTCCTCCTCATTTCCTTCCCTCCCCTTCTCTCCCTCCCTCCCTTCTTTCCTTCCTCATACTTGCCCTTCCCTTCTCTTCCTTCCTTCCTTCCTTCCTTCCTCCCTTCCCTTCCTCATCCTATCCCTTTTCTTCTCTCCCTCCCTCCCTCCCTTCCTCCTTCCTCTTTCCTTTCCTTTCCTTCTCTTCCTTCCTTCCTCATTTCCTTCCTTCTTCATCCTCCCCCTTCCGTTCCCTTCCCTCCCTCCCTCCTCCTCATTTCCTTTTCTTCTCTCCCTCCCTTCCTCCTTCCTCTTTCCTTTCCTTCTCTTCCTTCCTTCCTTCATCCTCCCCCTTTCCTTTCCTTCTCTTCCCTCCCTCCCTCCTCCTCATTTCCTTCCCTCTCCTTCCCTCCCCTTCTCTCCATCCTTCTTTCCTTTCTCATACTCCCCCTTTCCTTCTTTTCCTTCCTCCATCTTTTCCTCCCTTCTTCCTTTCCCTTCCTCATCCTATCCCTTTTATTCTCTCCCTCCCTCCTTCCTTCCACTTTCCTTTCCTTTCCTTCTCTTCCTTCCCTTCCTTCTTCATCCTCCCCCTTCCCTTCCCTTCCCTTCTCATTTCCTTCCCTTCCCTTCAACTTTTCCTCCCTTCCTCCCTCCCTTCCCTATCCTATCCCTTTTCTTTTTTCCCTCCTTCCCGCTTCCTTTTTCTTCTCTTTCTTCCTCACCTCCCTTCTTACTTCTTCATCCTCCCCCTTCCATTCCCTTCCCTCCCTCCTTCCTCCTCATTTCCTTTCCTTCTCTCCATCCCTTCCTTCTTTCCTTCCTCATACTCCCCCTTTCCTTCCCTCCCTTCCTTCATCTTTCCTGCCCCTTCCTCCCTCCCTTCCCCTCCATCCTCTTTCCTTCCTTCTTTCCTTTCCTTCTCTCCACCCCTTCCTTCTTTCCTTCCTCATACTCCCCCTTTCCTTCCCTCCCTTCCTTCATCTTTCCTGCCCCTTCCTTCCTCCCTTCTCCTCCATCCTCTTTCCTTCCTTCTTTCCTTTCCTTCTCTCCATCCCTTCCTTCTTTCCTTCCTCATACTCCCCCTTCCCTTCCTCCCTTCATCTTTCCTGCCCCTTCCTTCCTCCCTTCTCCTCCATCCTCTTTCCTTCCTTCTTTCCTTTCCTTCTCTCCACCCCTTCCTTCTTTCCTTCCTCATACTCCCCCTTTCCTTCCCTCCCTTCCTTCATCTTTCCTGCCCCTTCTTTCCTCCCTTCTCCTCCATCCTCTTTCCTTTCTTCTTTCCTTTCCTTCTCTCCATCCCTTCCTTCTTTCCTTCCTCATACTCCCCCTTCCCTTCCTCCCTTCATCTTTCCTGCCCCTTCCTTCCTCCCTTCCCCTGCATCCTCTTTCCTTCCTTCTTTCCTTCCCTTCTCTCCATCCCTTCCTTCTTTCCTTCCTCATACTCCCCCTTCCCTTCCCTTCCTTCATCTTTCCTGCCCCTTCCTTCCTTCCTTCTCCTCCATCCTCTTTCCTTCCTTCTTTCCTTCCCTTCTCTCCATCCCTTCCTTCTTTACTTCCTCATACTCCCCCTTTCCTTCCCTCCCTTCCTTCATCTTTCCTGTCCCTTCCTCCGTCCCTTCCCTTCCCTCCATCCTCTTCCCTTCCCTTTTCCTTCCTTCCTTCCTTCCTTCCTTCCTTCCTTCCTTCCTTGCTCATCCTCACCACCAGGACAATTCTGCACTTGCATCAGGCGGCAGAGAACAACAGCTTTGGCATCCGACCATGTCTGAAGGTAGGCAGCAGAATCCACATTACCTCGATCTCGGCTCCCGGATTCTTGAATATGAGCCACGGGAAGCCCAAAACTCCAGTCGGTAAAACCTGGGAGCCCTGCGCAACTGTGACCATATTGCTCCAGAGATAATACAGTCAAACCCCATATCCACAGAACCAATACCTGCAGTTTCCATTATCCACAGCTGGAAAAATAGGGACACATACCATAGAGTTATGCTGGAAAAATGCCCAGAGAGGCATCCTCTCTAGGCATCTTCTAGGTCCTCCAACACAACTCTATGGTATGATTGTACCAGAAGCCCTGTATTTTCATAGGGTTTGCTATTATCTACGGTTTCCAGTATCCACGGTAAGTCTGGGAATGGAACCCCTGGGGATATGGGGGGTCCAACTGTGTGTTTTAAAAATTACAAAAAACAACACTGCTTGGAATGGGAGAGATTGTCCAACGAGCCTTTCCAAATTCCTAAATTCTTGGGTAGTATTCAAATCATGGATGGTCCAAAACCAGAAACCCACTGGTTGACCTCGGGCAAGACACACTCTCTCAGCCTCAAAGGGAGGCAATGGTGGAAACCCCCTCTGAGGAAATATGGCCAAGAAAACGGTGGTTCGATTAATGCAGGCTGAAATAGTATTTGCCTTCTTTGCTGCAACATCACACTGCTGGCTCATGTTCAACTTAATGATCAATAATACAGTTGTCCCTCCGTATCCACTGATTTCATATCTATGGGTTTAAGTATTCACGGCTTGAAAATATTCTTTAAAAAATAATAATCCCAAAAGCAAACCTTGATTTTGATATATAAGGGGCACCATTTTGCGATGCCATTGCATATAATGGGATTTGAGTATTCACGGATTTTGGTATCCACAAAAGGGGGTCCTGGAATCAAACCCCAGTGGATATGAAGGGACAACTAATCCCATGGTGCTTTTTGCATGGACTACTGCTAAGCCAAGAATCCCCCATCCTATACCTTTCCTCAAATTCCTCCAATTTTTCTATATCCTTCATTAAAAGAGGTTATTATTATACCTCTTTTAATGAAGGATATAGAAAAATTGGAGGAATTTGAGGAAAGGTATAGGATGAGGGATTCTCGGCTTAGCAGTAGTCCATGCAAAAATCATAGAATCATAGAATTGCAGAGTTGGAATAGACCACGAGGGTCATCCAGTATAATAATAATAATAAAAATATTTCTATCCCGCCCCTCTGCAACACAATCGGGGTGGCTTACAATATAAAAACTCCATAATTGCAGTACCTTAGCTCACCCACTCCTTAAAATAATATTTTAAAATAATTTTAAATTAGAAGAGATTAGAAGAGGTGCCCAGAAATGAACCCAGTACTCCAGAGGAGACCTGACGGGCGGGTTTGAATCCCTGGCCAGCCATAGAAACCCACTGGGTGACCTTAGGCAAGGCACACTCTCTCAGCCTCAGCCACACTCCTCTGAACAAATTCTACTAAGGAAAACCCCATGATAAGATCTCTGTTAAGTCGGAAATGACTTGAAGGTGGACTCCAACAAGATGGAGATATTTCCAGCTTCTTTGACCCAAAGCAAAGCTGAGACTGAAATCTAAGCTGTTTTTTTTTGGAAAGCCCCCAAATATTCTGGAGTTTTGAAGATGCAAGAAACTTCCCTTCCAATCCTGTTTAAAGAAAAGGGGACTTCAAAGAAGACCTGGGGTTGAGGCTAAAAAGAGAAAAGGAGAGGTTTCCACTTTTAAAAAATAAATGCTGGCACTGAGGGGAAAGAAAAAGACAGGGAGGGATGGTGGAGGAGATTACGGAGGAAGGAAATTGACTAATGGGATTCTCGCATCGCCCTTTGATGGGCTGAGGAACGCTGACTCCCTTTTCTTCCAACGTTGATGTTCCTCAGATGGAACCACCTGCTGTTTCGGGTCTCCTTTGATGCTCAAAAGTGACACTTCCACCCAGCAGGGTTGGTTTTATCGGTGGTCGATGGATGCGGTGGGTGGTCCCCACACAGGCAAAGCATCCCAGTGGTTCTCAACCTGTGGGTCCCCAGATGGTGTTGGACTACAGTTCCCAGAAGCCCCCTGAAGTCTCACCTTGACGGCCAGGTGGTCCTCCCAGTCATTAGTGTTGTTGGACTACAGTTCCCAGAAGCCCCCTGAGGTCTCACCTTGACGGCCAGGTGGTCCTCCCAGTCATTGGTGTTGTTGGACTACAGTTCCCAGGAGCCCTCTGAGGTCCCACCTGGACAGCCAGGTGAGCCTCCCAGTCATTGGTGTTGTTGGACTACAGTTCCCAGAAGCCCCCTGAGGTCTCACCTCAACAGCCAGGTGGTCCTCCCAGTCATTGGTGTTGGACTACAGTTCCCAGGAGCCCCCTGAGGTCTCACCTGGACACCCCGAAGTCCTGTGCTGATAATAACCACCTGTCCTTCTTCCTCCGAACAACGCAGGCAGAAGAGAAGCAGACAGCGTTGGCCGCGTTCTCCCAGCTCCGAACCGCCATGGGGACCCTGGGAATTGTGGCACACGAGCAGGAGGCCATATGGCGGGTGTTGGCCGCCATTTACCACCTGGGAGCGGCAGGGGCATGCAAAGGTAAGCCCCCGGAGGACGCAGGAGTCGGCGGACAAAAATAGTTATTTTGCAGCTCTTCTACAAGACAGGTGATGGAAATGTTCGCAGGTGCGAAGTGAGGAAGAGGGACAAAAATAATAGTCCAAAAATGACCGGACAACATGTTTTTTGAGCATTGAGAAGCACTGATGAGAATCTTCACAGTTCAGGATTCGTTCTGCACAAAATTCGCACACTGCTCTTTTGCACAGAAAACAGCATTTTCCACACCGGAATTAATATTTTCAGTGGGCCCTATGCTCCACGGATAGTAAAAAAACCCTGCAGACGGTGCAGTCCCATATTAATTAATGGGTGCCACCATTTTAGTTATGGGCATCGCCATTTTAGGTATGCTGCGGCACTGTTTTAGGTATGGACATCCCAATTTTAAGTATGGGCTCCACCATTTTACGTATGGATGGTACCATTTTAAGTATGTAGGCTGCCATTTTAGGTATGAGCGCCACCATTTTAAGTATGGGTTCCACCATTTTAGGTATGGGTGGTACCATTTTAAGTATGGGTGCCACCATTTTAAATATGTAGGCCACCATTTTAGGTATGTGGCGGTGCCATTTTAGGTATGGGCAGTACCATTTTGCGTAGGCAGGCCACCATTTTATTGATTTATTATTGATTTATTGATGGGAACTACCATTTTGATTAGGCAGGCCACCATTTTATTGATTTATTATTGATTTATTGATGGGAACTACCATTTTGATTAGGCAGGCCACCATTTTATTGATTTATTATTGATTTATTGATGGGAACTACCATTTTAGGTGTGCAGCGGTGCCATTTTAGATATCAGCACCACCATTTTGGGCAGTACCATTTTGCGTAGGCAGGCCACCATTTTATTGATTTATTATTGATTTATTGATGGGAACTACCATTTTGATTAGGCAGGCCACCATTTTATTGATTTATTATTGATTTATTGATGGGAACTACCATTTTGAGTAGGCAGGCCACCATTTTATTGATTTATTATTGATTTATTGATGGGAACTACCATTTTAGGTGTGCAGCGGTGCCATTTTAGATATCAGCACCACCATTTTGGGCAGTACCATTTTGCGTAGGCAGGCCACCATTTTATTGATTTATTATTGATTTATTGATGGGAACTACCATTTTGATTAGGCAGGCCACCATTTTATTGATTTATTATTGATTTATTGATGGGAACTACCATTTTGAGTAGGCAGGCCACCATTTTATTGATTTATTATTGATTTATTGATGGGAACTACCATTTTAGGTGTGCAGCGGTGCCATTTTAGATATCAGCACCACCATTTTGGGCAGTACCATTTTGAGTAGGCAGGGCACCATTTTAGGTGTGCAGAGGTGCCATTTTAGATATGGGCAGTACCATTTTGAGTAGGCAGGCTGCCATTTTAGGTGTGCAGTGGTGCCATTTTAGATATGGGCAGTACCATTTTGAGTAGGCAGGCTGCCATTTTAGGTGTGCAGCGGTGCCATTTTAGATATCAGCACCACCATTTTGGGCAGTACCATTTTGAGTAGGCAGGGCACCATTTTAGGTGTGCAGAGGTGCCATTTTAGATATGGGCAGTACCATTTTGAGTAGGCAGGCCGCCATTTTAGGTGTGCAGTGGTGCCATTTTAGATATCAGCACCACCATTTGGGGCAGTACCATTTTGAGTAGGCAGGCCACCATTTTAGGTAGGCAGCGGTGCCATTGTAGATATGGGCACCTCTATTTTAGGTATGGGTGCCACCATTTTAAATATTCAGGCCACCATTTTAGGTATGTGGTGGTGCCATTTTAGGTATGGGCACTGCCATTTTAGGCATGGGTGGGACCATTTTAAATGCGCCGGCCACCATTTTAGGTATGTGGCGGTGCCATTTTTAGGTATGCAGTGATGATCCATGGATGCGCGAATCCACGGAAATTCACCCCACGGATACGGAGGGCCCACTGTAGAACTGGCCACTTTCCTTCATTGTCCTCAATTTTTTTTCAATCAACCAAGTATCCCAAATTCATTTCCACCTCCATGGAGGGCTTCCATGTCGTTCAATTCTTAGCAATTTCCAATCTTTCAACAACGAGGAGGAAAGCAATAAACTCTTTCTATTTCAATCTTTTATTCCCCGACACAAAAGATGATAAGTGAACGAAGAGTAGGGGGTATAGCCTTTGCATTAATTAATTTGCATTAATTCCCGCTTCGCTGCAATCATTCTAAGCCAGAACTGGGCTATTCTGAGGCAATCCATCACAACCCCTCCAACAATTGGGTGGCATAAATTTTATAATTCTAGCTATACGTACAGGAGTAATAAATATACCATTTGTCAATGAGTTTTCTTTTAATATATCGAATTTTGATCTGAATGGAGCCGACTTCCATATTTTTAGCCCATCAGAGTCAGAGAGCGAAATTTGTAAGTCCGCCTCCTGTCCTGCCTGAATGCCCAAACTTTTCCAAAAGTATCTGTAATTAGCTATTTAGCAATTAAAATTTAATTAAAATTTAATTTAAAATTAGCTATTTAGCTAATTGCAATTTGTCTTTTGAAGGTGTGTTCAGGTATAACACAGAGAGCCTCATTGGGAGTTAATCAACGTAGGGTTTCCCCTATATTTTGGAATTTTGTCACCAGGCCGAAGAATGTACCCATCTCTTCCAACCTTTCCTCCTACATTTTGTTTTCCATCCATCTTACCATCCTCGCTGCCCTTCTCCGAACCCGCTCCAACTTCTCTCTGTCTTTCTTAAAATAAGGTGCCCAGAACTGAATGCAGGACTATTAATTCCCTTGACTTGGATATTATGCTTTGATTAATGCAGACTGAGATCGCATTAGCCTTTTTTGCTGCAGCATCATACTGCTGGCTCAACAACAACAACCATCAACTCCAGTTCCTTTTTGCTTGTAGCACTATCAGCCATGTATCCTCCATCCTATATCTTACCTCATATGTTTTATTCTTCATCCCTCTTATTATCCTCGTTGCTGTTCTCTGAACTCAACCCGACTTGTCTTTATCCTCCTTAAAATACCCAGCTTGTGGGGGGCAATTAGCTAACACACATTGGAAGCTGCTTAATGCAATGTAGATGTGTAAACTGCTATTGCTTAAAAGAATTTGTAAGCTGCTCTGATAGCCTTGTGGCTGAAGAGCGGGGTATTAATAAATAAATTGCTATTGCTTAAAACAATCTGTAAGCTGCTCTGATAGCCTTGTGGCTGAAGAACGGGGTGTCAATCAATCAATCAATAAATAATAAAATAAAATGAAGCACCCAGAACTGGACACAGTACTCCGGATGAGGCCTGACTAGTGCGGAACATAAGGGGACTATGACTTCCCTTGTGTTGGAAACGATGCTTCTATTAGAATCATAGAACCATAGAGTTGGAAGAGACCTCCAAAGGCCATCCAGTCCAACCCCATTCTGCCATGCAGGAACATACAATCAAAGCACTCTCAATGACAGATGGCCACCCAGCCTCTAGTCCTAAAAGATTTCAACACCATGGAGAGCTCACAGAATCATAGAGTTGGAAGGGACCTCCAAGGGCCATCCAGACCAACCCCCTTCTGCCATGTAGGAAGACCCCCTCAAAGCCCTCTCAACAGATGGCCACCTAGTCAGTACCATGGAGAGCTCATAGAACCATAGAGTTGGAAGGGACCTCCAAAGGCCATCCAGTCCAACCCCATTCGGTCATGCAGGAAGACACCATCAAAGCATTCCCAACAGATGTCCATCCAACCTCTGTTTAAAAACCTCCAAAGACTAAGGAGATTCCACCTTATATCATTGATTCATAGAGTTGGAAGGGACCTCTAAGGGCCATCTAGTCCAACCCCATTCTACCATGCAGGAATACACCATCAAAGTATTTCTGACAGATGGCCATCAAGTCTCTGTTTAAAAACCTCCAAGGAAGGAGTTTCCACCATATTCTACTTCCGAACAGCTCTTGCTAATTAGTTCTTCCTAATGTTTAGGTGGAAACTCTTTTCCTAGAGTTTGAACCCATTGCTCCGTGTCCTAGTCTCTGGAGCAGCAGAAAACAAGCTTGCTCCATCCTCAGTAGGACATCCCAACAGATATTTAAACATGGCCATCATCTCAACCTTCTCTTCTCCAGGCTAAACATCCCTAAGCCACTCCTCAGAGGTCATCATGGCTTCCAGACCTCCCACCATTTTGGTCGCCCTTCTCTGGACACGTTCCAACCTCGGATAGTATTTGCCTTCTTTGCTGCAGCATCACACTGCCGGGTCACGACTGGGCTTTGCATCTCTCTCTTTGCTTTCTCCGCTTTCCTTAATTTGCTCGTTGGGAGGATTTTTTGTAGCAATTCCTCACGTTCATCCCAGGTGGCCTCCATGAAACGTGACTATTTTTTATTTCTTCCTGATGACAATTTGGGTAAGATGCCTTGAGTTATATAGCTAGGAGAAACTTCAATGGAGCTGCTGTTTGTGTGAAGACTTTATTAAAAGGTGCAGAAAGAGAGAGAGAAAGAAAGGAAAGGAAAGAGATTCTGATGTTCCTCATAAATTATTTTTAAAGATGTGCTCTAACCTATTCGGAAGACAGCGCAGGATGATTTATGTACTTTGGTTTCAAAGGGCTTCAGTTCGGCTAGGGTGGTTGGAGGAATCTATAAACACCTCCAAAGGTGTGTGTGTTGTATGCTAATTCCTCTCCATTAATCAATTATTTTCAAAAAAAAAAAATTAGGGAAGTCTAACCTCCTTACGAACGTGTCCTTGGAAACCAAGTCTGGTTTATTCTCATCCCTCTTTCAAGAGTGAGATGCATAATTGGAAAATAGTCCTGGAATGGGTTGTTGTTGTTGTGTTGTGGGTTTTTTGTGTTGCATGAGTGTGTGAAAAGAGGGGTTCTGTAAAAATTTTGGGATGTTTTGGGCCCGGAGACTGCCCCCTTTTTCATAGACTCCTTAGCTTAAGAATCATAGAGCTATAAAGTTGGAAGAGACCCCCAAGGGCCATCTAGTCCAACCCCACTCTGCCCTGTAGGAAGATTTATTATTTATTTATTTATTTATTTATTTATACCCCGCTCTTCAGCCACAAGGCTATCAGAGCGGCTTACAAATTGTTTTAAGCATTAGCAATTTACACATCTACACTGCATTAACCAGTTTCCAATGTGTGTTAGCTAACTGCACCCACAAGCTGGGTATTGATATACCATCAAACCTCCCAATAGATGCTCATCTATCATCTAGGCCAAAACAATCCCATGGATAGCGCATGGAATCATAAGAGATGGAAGGGGCACCCAAAGGCCATCTAGTCCAACCCCATTCTGCCCTGCAGGAAGGTATCATCCAAGCATTCCCAATACAAAGCTCCAAAGAAGGAGACTCCACCTTATATCATAGATTAATATTTGGAAGAGACCTCCAAAGGCCATCTAGTCCAACCCCATTGTGCCATGCAGGAATACCCAATCAAAGCTCTCCCAACAGATGGCCATCCAGCCTCTAGTCCTAAACAATTTCAGCACCATGGATAGCTCATGGAGCCATAGAGTTGGAAGAGACACACAAGGGTCATCCAGTCCAACCCCTTCTGCCATGGAGGAAGACACCATCAAAGCCCATTCAGCCTCTAGTCCTAAACAATTTCAGCACCATGGATAGCTCATAGAGCCATAGAGTTGGAAGGGACCTCCAAGGGTCATCCAGTCCAACTCCATTCTGCTCTGCAGAAAGATACACCATCAAAGCACCCCCAACAGATGCCCACCTATCTTCTAGGCCAAATAATAATAATAATAATAATAATAATAATAATTTATACCCCGTCCCTCTGCTAAAAACAATTGGGGCGGCGTCCAACAATTAAAACTCTACAAAACAATTTAAAACACCATGGATAGCTCATGGAACCATAACAGATGGAAGGTACCCCCAAAGGCCATCTAGTCCAACCCCCTTCTGCCCTGTAGGAAATACCCAAACCAAGCCCTCTTGACCGATGGCCATCCAACCTCTGTTTACAAACCTCCACCACACTCCCAGGCAATGTATTCCTAACAGGAAGTTCTTCCTAATAATGTTTAGGTGGGATCTCTTTTCCTGGAGTTTGAACCCATTGCTCCGTGTCCTAGTCTCTGGAGCAGCAGAAAACAAGCTTGCTCCATCCTCAGTAGGACATCCCTTCAAATATTTAAAAAAGACATTTCCATCAGGTTTTGGAGGGAGGCTAGGTCAGAATCACAGTAGCGATTGTGAATACCAAAGTTATGGAATAGTAAATCTAGGTAACCGTTCCGTATTCACGATCTAGGTCACGATCTCAACTTTGTCCCAATTGCGACACTATTACGACCATCATAACTCCTTCCTTTAAGAAAAAAGTACTTAACTAATTAGCTGGCATAGAAATCTGATCATTATATTCATAATCTACAGTTGTCCCTCCGTATCCATGGATTTGGTATCCATGGATCTAAGTATTCACAGCTTGAAAATATTCTTTAAAAATAATAATCCAAAAAAGCAAACCGTGATTTTGCCATCTTATTATATCAGGGACACAATTTTGCGATGCCATTGCATATCATGGGACTCAAGTATTCATGGATTTTGATATCCACAGAAGGGGTCCTGGAACCAAACCCCAGCAAATATGAAGGGACAACTGTATACATGGCTTGAAAATATTCTTTAAAAAATAATAGTCCAAAAAGCAAACTGTGATTTTGCCATCTTATTATATAAGGGATGCCATTTTGCAATGCCATTGCATAGCAAACGTTATAATGAGACTCGAGTATTCACGTTATAATGGGACTCGAGTATTCACAGATTTTGGTATCCACGAAAAGGGGTCCTGGAACCAAACCCTAGCAAATATGAAGGGACAACCGTATTCACGGCTTGAAAATATTCTTTAAACAATAGTAATCCAAAAAGCAAACCGTGATTTTGTCATTTTATTGTAAGGGACACCATTTTGCGATGCCATTGCATACAATGGGACTCGAGTATTCGCAGATTTTGGTATCCACGAAAAGGGGTCCTGGAACCAAACCCTAGCAAATATGAAGGGACAACTGTATTCGCGGCTTGAAAATATTCTTTAAAAAATAATAATCGAAAAAGCAAACCGTGATTTTGCAATTTTATATCAGGGACACCATTTTGCAATGCCATTGCATACAATGGGATTTGAGTATTCATGGATTTTGGTATCCACGGGGAGTCCTGGAACCAAACCCCAGCAAATGTGAAGGGACAACTGTATTTGCGGCTTGAAAATATTCTTTAAAAAATAATAATCGAAAAAGCAAACCGTGATTTTGCAATTTTATATCAGGGACACTATTTTGCAATGCCATTGCATACAATGGGATTTGAGTATTCATGGATTTTGGTATCCACGGGGAGTCCTGGAACCAAACCCCAGCAAATGTGAAGGGACAACTGTATTTTTTAAATGTTAATTTAAAATATCACATTGAGTCTTGTTTCTTCTCAGTTGTTTGTCCCTCACTCCGGTATCGATTTTGATGCCATCTGGCAAGAAAAGAGAAGAGCATGGAGTAGAAAATCAAAGGAATGGCAGATTTAAAAATGCATCAAAGCAAACAGAGAGGGTGTCTCTGTGTTTGTTTTAATATGGATGAAGAAATCCCTGTGTCTTCTCATCCTGACTTTTATTTTTCATAACCTGAGTACATCAAAGTTTTACCACACTCTTGTGCTATTGTTTATTTACTTTTTCAGAGCATTTATAATCCAATTTTTAGTCCCAAAAAGCAGGGGAAGGATGGAGAGCTGTTTACGAGATAAAAACCATAAAATTGAATTTTGAGACACGTCACACAAGGAGTAAGCGCTGGGTTGGGAGGAGGAAAAGAAGCGAAAAAGTTCGGTGCTTATAATGAGCACATGGGTGGAAATGGAAAATGGAGAAAATATATAACTTGATGGCGATCAGTCCTATTGCTGGCCTGTTTCAGCGCTTGGTGGCCAACTTTCTGGTGACAAGGAATGGGGGAAATATTTAAAAATTCACGCACCTCCATTTACGTGGAAGTTTTTGTTAGGGGGAAAGAGGTCTCTCTAGCCATCTGGAGGACCATAGAGTGGTCGCTTACCCATAGTTAGGGGGGGGAAAGGTCTCTCTAGCCACCTGGAGGACCATAGAGTCATGCCGGAGGAGGTCTCTCTAGGCATTGGGGGGTCCTCCAGCATGACTCTATGGTCAACGTCTGCTGGACCATAGAGTCATGCCAGATGCCTAGAGAGGCTTTAAAAATATATTGCGTATTTTGCATTCCTTCCACCGCCACCTGCTCCCGAGATGCTGAGGCCGGTGATATTCTAGGTACTGCTGTTTTAAAATAAGCCATTTCCCTTTCCCAGAAAGCCAAGGTCACCGAGGCCAGCAGAGCTTCGGAAATGAAACCATCCCTTCTCCTCGTTCTCCTTGGCAGAGGATTTAATGCAGGAGCCGGCCAGAGAGTATTAATAGCTTGGTCTATCATTTCCCGAACCTCCGACAAGATGGTGTGCGGAACAGCTTCCGTTCACCTCTGAATGAGAGAGAAGAGCCGCTCCTCATTTATTAATCTCCTTTTTCCTCCTCCTCTGTCTCTTCCCTTCTTTTTCTCCCCTCTACTCCTTCTCTTCTTCCTCCTCTTTTCTCTCCTTGCTCTTCTTCTTTTGTTCCTCCTCCTTTTTGCTCCTCCTTCTCCTTCCTCCTCTTTTCCCTCCATTTTTTCTCCATCCTCCATCTTCTTCTCTCCTCCTCCTCTTCTTATTTCTCCCCCTATTCATTCTCTCCTTCTCTTCCTCCTCTTTTCCCTCTGCTTCTCCATCCTCCATCTTCTTCTCTCCTCTTCTTGTTTCTCTTCCTCCTCCTTCTCTCCTTCTCTTTTCTCTCCTTGCTCTTCTTCCTTTGCTCCTCCTTTTGGCTCCTCCTTCTCTTCCTTTTTTCCCTCTGTTTCTTATTGTTCCATCTTCTTCTCTCCTCCTTCCTTTCTTATTTCTCCCCTACGCCTTCTCTTCTTCTTCTTCTTCTTCCTCCTCCTTCTCTTCCTCCTCCTCCTCTCTTCCTCTTCTTCTTCTTTTGCTCTTCCTTCTCTTCCTCCCTTTTCTTTCCCTTCTGTTTCTTTATCCTCCATCTTCTTCTTTCCTCCTTCTTCTCTTCCCTTATTTCTCCCCTACTCTTTCTCTTCTTCCTCCTCCTCCTCTTCCTCTTCCTTTGCTCCTCCTCCTCTTTCCTCCTCCTTCCTTTTCTTTTCCCTCTGCTTCTTCATCCTCCATCTTCTTATTTCCTCCTTCTCTTCCCTTCTTATTTCTCCCCTACTCCTTCTCTTCTTCTTCTTCTTCTTCCTCCTCCTTCTCTTCCTCCTCCTCCTCTCTTCCTCCTCTTCTTCTTTTGCTCTTCCTCCTCTTCCTCCCTTTTCTTTCCCTTCTGTTTCTTCATCCTCCATCTTCTTCTTTCCTCCTTCTCCTTCTCTTCCCTTCTTATTTCTCTCCTTACTTCTCTTCTTCTTTTTTCTCTTCATCCTCCACTTTTCTCTTCTTCCTCTTCCTCCTTTTTGCTCCTCCTACTTCTTCTTCTCCTCCTCCTCTTCTTCTTTTCCTTCTTCTTCTTCTTCTCCTTCTCCTCTGCCACCCCATGAATGAGAGACCTCCAAGACCCCTTGTTGTCCTCCACCGCTCTGCTCAGGTGTTGAAAACTTAGAGCACCATCCATGGCTTCCTTCATGGAGACTGTTCACCTGGAATGGGGTCTTTCTCTTTTCTTCTTGCCTCCCACCTTCCCAAGCATTATTGTCTTTTCTAGTGAGTCCTATCTTCTCATGATATGCCCAGATTAGTCTCAGTTGAGCCATCTTGGCTTCTAGGTGGAGTTTGGAGTCCATTTTCTCTCTTGTTCCTGTTATGGCATCAAGTCAACTTCAATCCATGGTGACCCCATGGATGATAGACCTCCAAGATACCGTCTCCTCAACAGCCCTGCTCAGGTGTTGCAGACCCATGTCCATGGCTTCCTTGGTGGAGTCCATCCATCTGAATTGGGGTCTTCCTCTTTTCCTCCTGCCTTCCCAAGCATTATTGTATTTTCTCATCAGTCCCATCTTCTCATGATGTCTCCAAAGTACGACAGCCTCAGTTGAGTCATCTTGGCTTCTAGGGAGAGTTTGGGCTTGGTTTGCTCTCATGTTCCTGTTCTATGCCATCAAGTCAACTTCAACCCATGGCGACCCCATGAATGAAAGACCTCCAGGTCCTCCTCTCCTCAACAGCCCTACTCAGGTCTTGCAGACTCATGTCCATGGGTTCCTTGGTGGAGTCCATCCATCTGAATTGGGGTCTTCCTCTTATTCCTACACTCTTCCACCTTCCCAAGCATGGTTGTCTTTTCTAGGGAGTCTTGTCTTCCCATGATATGGCCAAAGTATGACAACCTCAGTTGACCCATCTTGGCTTCTAGGGAGAGTTGGACTTTGTTTGCTCTCTTGTTCTTGTTCTATGCCATCAAGTCAACTTCAACCCATGGCGACCCCATGAATGAGAGACCTCCAAGTCCTCCTCTCCCCAACAGCCCTGCTCAGGTCTTGCAAACTCATGTCCATGGCTTCCTTGGAGGAGTCCATCCATCTGAATTGGGGTCTTCCTCTTAGTCCTACGCCCTTCCACCTTCTCAAGCATGGTTGTCTTTTCTAGGGAGTCCTGTCTTCTCATGATATGGCCAAAGTAGGACAGCCTCAGTTGAGTCATCTTGGCTTCTAGGGAGAATTTGGGCTTGGTTTGCTCTCTTGTTCCTGTTCTGTGCCATCAAGTCAAGTTCAACCCATGGCGACCCCGTGAATGAAAGACCTCCAAGTCCCTCTCTCCTCAACAGCCCTACTCAGGTCTTGCAGACTCATGTCCGTGGCTTCCTTGGTAGAGTCTCTCCATCTGCAATGGGGTCTTCCTCTTTTCCTCCTGCCTTCCCAAGCATTATTGTATTTTCTCGTCAGTCCCATCTTCTCATGATGTCTCCAAAGTACGACAGCCTCAGTTGACCCATCTTGGCTTCTAGGGAGAGTTTGGACTTTGTTTGCTCTCTTGTTCTTGTTCTATGCCATCAAGTCAACTTCAACCCATGGCGACCCCATGAATGAGAGACCTCCAAGTCCTCCTCTCCCCAACAGCCCTGCTCAGGTCTTGCAAACTCATGTCCATGGCTTCCTTGGAGGAGTCCATCCATCTGAATTGGGGTCTTCCTCTCTTCCTACCACCTTCTACCTTCCCAAGCATTATCATCCTATTATTATTCTACTGGAGAATGCCTAGAAAGGCATCCTCTCTAGACATCTTCTAAGTCCTCCAAGGCAACTCTATGGTATGTTTGTACTAGAAGTCTTTTATTTATTTATTTATTTATTTATTTAGTAAATAAAGGGGTTTTTGTATTGTTTCCTCACAAGTATATATATAATACAGTACACTTTTACCAATAAAAAGTAAAAAAAAAAAGTGCATTATGCATCCCCTACTGTGAAGGTACGGTACAATATAGATATATAGCTACATGTATGTATACATTTTGTATTTAAATATTTTTTAAAAACCAGACATGAGAAAACAAGGTTTGCTATTATCCACGTTTTCACTTATTTTTAAAATAATTTTATTATTATTAAAACATTTATATATATATACACATATACATACATACATACATTCTTGATAGATTTCCATCCATTCATTTACCTAACAATTTATGTTATTAAATTATTTATAATATACACAATTGTCACTAATTTGTTCACATTTTCTCTCATTTTCTCTCATTCTCTTCCTCTTTACATACAGTATAACTTCCTTCTTGGTTCCATTTTCCTTCCTATTTTTATTATGCATCTTTCTCTGCCTTTTCTATGTCAGTTCCCTTTTCCCCCCATATTTTTCTTTATTTTCTTCTATCTTTATATGAACTACTTTCCCATTTGTGCTAGGAGGTGACATAGTTGAATAATTGCAAATATTTTCATTTATAAGTCAAGGAAACATATCTGCCATGGATATGGTGAAGGGGGAATGGGGACCCGTATACTTTCCAGAACTATACTTTCCAGAACTATACTTTCCAGAACTATACTTTCCAGAACTATATTTTCCAGAACTATACTTTCCAGAACTATATTTTCTAGAACTATACTTTCCAGAACTATACTTTCCAGAACTATACTTTCTAGAACCATACTTTCCAGAACTATATTTTCCAGAACTATACTTTCCAGAACTATATTTTCTAGAACTATACTTTCCAGAACTACACTTTCCAGAACTATACTTCCCAGAACTATACTTTTCAGAACTATACTTTCCAGAACTATATTTTCTAGAACTATACTTTCCAGAAATATATTTTCTAGAACTATACTTTCCAGAACTATATTTTCCAGAACTACACTTTCCAGAGCTACACTTTCCAGAACTATATTTTCCAGAACTATATTTTCCAGAACTATATTTTCCAGAACTGGCTATTGGAGGACACTTTATGGAAAGAGAGAATGGCAAAAAGGAAAATTTCCAAATTAGTGATCAGCAAGGGAGAGGATTTGGGTTGCTGGGTCCACCTCTTTCTCTTTGTGTGGGTGAATATGCCTTTTAGAACCATATATATATATATATATATATATATATATATTTGGAAAAAAAAGACTTGGCGTATGAAAATATAGTTGCCACAGCATGAAATCGAAGGCAATGCTCAGAGGTGAAATGAAACCTAATTGCTACAATCAGTTTAATTCACTCTCCTCCCTGTCACTTTCTGTCTTTTTTTCTTTCTTTTATGAATGGCTCCTGTCAAATTGCAGCTAATTAGCTCCAGGGTGTTGAACCTGTCGGTTTCCAGCTGCCTTTCCTCTTCCTAATTCTTCCCATTTAAAAAAATCAAAACAAAATAAAAATAATAATGTATGGTTTGGATTTTCTCTTGCGTTCCCTCTAGCTAATATTTTTCTAGTCTCTTTCCTCCTCCTAGAATCATAAAGTTGGAAGGGACCTCTAAGGGCCATCTAGTCCAACCCCGTTCTGCCATGCAGGAATAGCCAATCAAAGCATTCCTGATAGATGGCCATCCAACCTCTAGTCCAAAACAATTTCAGCAGCATGGAGAACTCATAGAGTTGGAAGGGACCTCTAAGGGCCATCTAGTCCAACCCCATTCTGCCATGCAGGAAGACACAATCAAAGCATTCCTGATAGATGGCCATCCAACCTCTAGTCCAAAACAATTTCAGCAGCATGGAGAACTCATAGAGTTGGAAGGGACCTCTAAGGGCCATCTAGTCCAACCCCGTTCTGCCATGCAGGAAGACACAATCAAAGCATTCCTGATAGATGGCCATCCAGCCTCTAGTCCAAAACAATTTCAGCACCAACTTCCATAAAGTTGGAAGGGGACCCCAAGGACCATCCAGTCCAACCCCATTCTGCCATGCAGGAAGACTTAATCCAAGCACTCATAGAATCATAGAATCACAGAGTTGGAAGAGACCTCCAAGGGGCATCTAGTCCAACCCCATTCTTCCATGCAAGAAGATATAACCAAATCATTCCTGACAGATGGCCATCCAGTCTCTGTTTAAAGTTCTCCAAAGAAGGAGTCTCCACCACACTCCATATTCCACTTCTGAACGACATAGGAAGTTCTTCCTAATCTTTAGGTGGAATCTCTTTTCCTGTAGTTTGACCCCATGGCTCCATGTCCTAGTCTCCAGAGCAGCAGAAAACAAGCTTGCTCCATCCTCAGTAGGACATCCCTTCAAATATTTAAACATGGCTATCATGTCCCCTCTTCACCTCCTCTTTTCCTTATGGACTTATGGACATAACGCCTTCATAAATTGCTTTATATGTGTGCAAAACTGAATTGAGCAATTTGTCAATGGGCTTGTCCCCTATTTTTTCAGCCGTGCATAACTGAAACCCATAGATATTGGTTCCGTGGATATGGGGAGGGGGTGAATGATATATTGCTTTCATTGTAAATTAGGTTGTTAGAGGTAAAAATCAATCAATCAATAATCAATCAATCAATCAATCAGAAATGCCTAATGCTTATCAGAAGTACCCAATGCATGTTGGAGCATCCTCGCCAGTACCCGGATATCCACCTTCACAATTTGCTAACCCAGTTTTGTTGCATTTCTGCAATGCATCTACAGATTCATAAAGTTATGGTGATGATGTAGGATTTTGGACCATTTTTCTTGTTATTGTTATTATTCCTGCCTTTTTCACAAAATTTGTATGCATGTAAATCAGACACTGTAGAACCTAGATTGCAGCTCCTAAACCGCCCCGGCTGGAATATTCTTGGCTGTTCCTTCTTTAGCAGAAAATTTGGTTTTTCATGGTGGAATTAGGAAAGGATCCCATCTATACGTTCCTTGTCCAGAGGTTTCTTCAGATTTTCAAATTTTCTCTCTTATTTTTCCTCTTTTCTCCGTTTCAGTTGGAAGGAAACAGTTCATGAAGTTTGAGTCGGCCAACAATGCCGCGGAGGTCCTGGGCTGTGACTACGAGGAGCTCACCACGGCGGTCTTCAAGCACCACCTCCGGCGGATCATCGAGCAAGCCACGGCTGGGACTGCGGGACGCCTCGGCCAAGAGGAAGACCCATCCGACGGTAACGCCCTGGCCTTGGTTGGGTGGCTCAATGTCCACCTTGGTCTTAATTATTATTATTTATTATTTCATTCCTTTATATTCTGCCTTCTCCTGCGAGTGGGACATAGAATTATAGAGTTGGAAGGGACCCCAAAGGCCATCTAGTCCAACCCCATTCTGCCATGCAGGAAGGTACCATGATGGCCACTCAACCTTTAGTCCTAAACAATTTCAGCACCATGGAGCGCTCATAGAATTATAGAGTTGGAAGGGACCCCAAAGGCCATCTAGTCCAACCCCATTCTGCCATGCAGGAAGATATCATGATGGCCACCTAACCTTTAGTCCTAAACAATTTCAGCACCATGGAGCGCTCATAGAATTATAGAGTTGGAAGGGACCCCAAAGGCCATCTAGTCCAACACCATTCTGCCATGCAGGAAGATACCATGATGGCCACTCAACCTTTAGTCCTAAACAATTTCAGTACCATGGAGCACTCATAGAATTATAGAGTTGGAAGGGACCTCCAAGGGCCATCCAGTCCAACCCCATTCTGCCATGCAGGAAGGTACCATGATGGCCACCCAACCTTTAGTCCTAAACAATTTCACCACCATGGAGAGCTCATGGAATTATAGAGTTGGAAGGGACCTCCAAGGGCCATCTAGTCCAACCCCATTCTACCATGCAGGCAGATACCATGATGGCCACCCAACCTTTAGTCCTAAACAATTTCAGCACCATGGAGCACTCATAGAATTATAGAGTTGGAAGGGACCTCCAAGGGCCATCTAGTCCAACCCCATTCTGCCATGCAGGAAGACATAATCCAAGCACTCCCGACAGATGGCCACCCAGCCTCTAGTCCTAAAGAATTTCAGTACCATGGAGAGCTCGAGTTGGATGGGATCTCTAAGGGTCATCAAGTCCATGGAGCGTTGGAAGGGACCTCCAAGGGCCATCCAGACCAACCCTATGCAGGAAGACACCATCAAAGCACTCCCAACAGATGGCCGTCCACCCTCAAAGCCTTAAAAATTTCAGCACCATGGAGAGATCATAGAATCAAAGAGTTGGAAGAGACCCCAAGGGTCATCCAGTCCAACCTCATTCTGCCATGCAGGAATGCACAACCATACCCAGAGATGTCCATCCAACCTCTGTTTAACAACCTCCAAAGAAGGAGACACCACCACACTCCCAGGCAACGTATTCTACTTCCGAACATCTCTTACCATCAGGAAGTTCTTCCTAATGTTTAGGTGGCATCTCTTTTCCTGTAATTTGAACCCATTGCTCCATGTCCTAGTCTCTGGAGCAGCAGAAAACAAGTTTGCTCCATCCTCAGTAGGACATCCTTTCAAATATTTAAAAATGGCTACCATGTCCCCTCTCAACCTTTTCTTCTCCGGGCTAAACATAACCAGCTCCCTAAGCCGCTCCTCATAGGGCATCATGGCTTCCAGACCTCCCGCCATTTTGGTTGCCCTCCTCTAGACACGTTCCAGCTTCTCAATATCCTTCCCAAATTGTGATGCTCAGAACTGGACACAGTCTTCCAGGTGAGGTCTGACCAAAGCAGAATAGAGTGGCACGATGACTCCCCTCGATTTAGACACTAGACTCCTATTGATGCAGCCTAGAATTGTATTGGGGTTTTTAGCTGCCGCATCATACTCTTGGCTCATGTTCAGCTTGTGGTCTAGTAAGATGACTTTTTACAATGAGGACCATTGTCATGGAAGGCCAAAGCATTTCCGACGCATGCTAAACCTCAAAAATAAAGGGGTTTTAGTAGACCCCAAGCTAAACATGATTTAACAGTGTGATGAAGCCCATGTAACACAATGCCCTAAGAAAACAACAGCACCATAGCTGTATCTATTTTAATAATAATAATAATAATAAAATTTATTTATACCCCACCCCTCTGCTAAAAACAATTGGGACGGCTTCCAACAATTAAAACTCTACAGTACTGACTAAAAGCACCACCCACCCCCATAAAGAGACATTAATCAATATAAAATTAAAACCACCTGGCTAAAATCACATTAACAACAAATATAAACAAGGCTAAAAAAAAGACTATTTTGAAGCACCTTGATTTTCTGACTGGACAAAAAGATGCATATTATTATTATTATTCCATCATGCATAATCATAATAATCATAATAATAACACTATAGATTTTCCTTGTTTTTTTTTTTTCCAGGCTGTGAGGCCTCAAGGAAAATCTATGGATGCTGACAGTGAAAGCCTTCGACTTCACAATAATAACACAGCCAAAAAACCCAGGAATCTGTAATTTTAGAATTCTGGAATTTTTTATTTGGAATAAGATCATTCTACCGAAAAATACACCCGACCGCAAAAGGCCGTATGGAGGCAGTTTCTGATTCTTTGCAAATAATTGTAGCATTCATCAATGGTATCCTTTGTTTTTTTGGGTGCAAAAGAGAGAGATTGAGAAAGGGCGAGAGTTATTATTTTTGAAATAATAACAATTAGAAAACCGAGAAGCAAATAAACTAGAATTTCTCTCCCTTCCGAAGCTTTTCCAAAAAGCAGCCTTCTCTTTGTAAACAGGCATTTGAATTGTAAATACCAGATGTTAGAAAGCAGGGAGGTTTTTTTTTTGAAAAAGAGAGAGATTTGCAGAGAAATATCTCAAAATGCAATGTAAGGCAAGACATTAGCAGCCTGCTGAGGTCTGGGAGATGACATGTCGTTCCCTGCCAGCCCTCTTGCTGTTCCTTTTCTTGGCGAAATATCTTTATTTTTCCTTCAAAAATCTCTTTCTCCTCTCCTCTTCCTCCTCACCTGTCACTTTATGCCTCTGTTGCTTGCATTTATTGCATTTTACACCTGGCTGCATGCCTTACCACTGGCATTTTTTTGCAAATCAAGTGCAGACAACTCCTGAAAGGTACCAGCCGATGGCTGGTTTCCGTAGCAACTGGCGTAGGTACCAGGTGATGCCAAAGCGTGGAAATGGTAAAAAAAATTACCTGTCCTCCTTCTTCTGTTCCTTTCTACTTTCTCTCTTCCCCAAATCAGTGCTTTGAAAATGGCCTTCTCTTCCCTCTGTTGGATCTTAGGGCAAGATTTCTTCACAGGAGGTCTGTTTGCCTACCATGGTTGTTTTCTGAGGCTGAGACAGTGTGACTGCCCAAGAACACCCAACAAGGTTCCAGTGCTGAGCAGGAACTTGAACTTTGGTCTCCAGAGCCATAGTCTAACACTCAAACTGCTACATCTTTTCTAACATCAAGATGACTCTGAATTATGACAACCAGATTGCTTCAGAGAAGGTTTCCTCCCCCATTGCCTTCCTCTGAGGCTGAGACAGTGTGACTTGCGTGAGGTCACCCAGTGGGTTTCCATGGCTGAGCAGAAGGGATTTGAACCATGATGTGAATACTCAAGTCCCATTATATGCAAAATGGTGTCCCTGATATAATAAGATGGCAAAAATCAAGGTTTGCTTTTTGGGTTATTATTTTTGTAAGAATATTTTCAAGCTGTGAATACTTAAATCCGTGGATACCAAATCCGTGGATACAGAGGGACAACTGTATATGCAATGGCATTGCAAAATGGTGCCCCTTATATAAGATGGCAAAATCAAGGTTTGCATTTTTGGATTATTATTTTTTAAAGAATATTTTCAAGCCGTGAATACTTAAATCCATGGATACCAAATCCGTGGATACAGAGGGACAACTGTATATGCAATGGCATTGCAAAATGATGTCCCTTATATAAAATAGCAAAATCAAGGTTTTCATTTTTGGATTATTATTTTTTAAAGAATATTTTCAAGCTGTGAATACTTAAATCCATGGATACCAAATCCGTGGATACCAAGGGACAAGTGTATATGCAATGGCATTGCAAAATGATGTCCCTTATATAAAATAGCAAAATCAAGGTTTTCATTTTTGGATTATTATTTTTTAAAGAATATTTTCAAGCTGTGAATACTTAAATCCATGGATACCAAATCCGTGGATACCAAGGGACAAGTGTATATGCAATGGCATTGCAAAATGATGTCCCTTATATAAAATAGCAAAATCAAGGTTTTCATTTTTGGATTATTATTTTTTAAAGAAAATACTTGAATACTTAAATCCGTGGATACCGAATCTGTGGATACGGAGGGACAACTGTACTCCTCATAGAATTTGCTGAGAATAGCTCTTTTCCCAAAAGTATCCGAAGGAGATTTGCAGTATTAGGAAAGAAAGGGAGCCCCAAAAACTCCATATAGTGCACATGAAGAGCCTTTGCAACTTTTCCCGAAGTTTTTAAAAATAATGCACAGAAATGCACATTACTGCTCGTTTGGACATCCGATCCAGAATGCTGCGCATTTTGGATGGGGGCGGAAAAACTCTCCTTTTTTTTTTTTTTTTTTTTGGAGATTTTTAAACAGAGGCTGGATAATGTCCGTCTGTCGGGAATACTCAGATTGTGAAGTCGAAGGTTTTCCATAGGAATTTTTTGGTGGGCTTTTTCCGGGTTGTGAGGCCGTGTTGTGGAAGAGTTTAGTCCAAACATATTGTCTGCGTCCACGGCTGGTATCTTTGGAGAACTTTTTCTTCTAGAATATGGCCTCACATTCTGGAAAAAAAACCATGAAAAAATTAATACTCTGTTGATGTCGGGATGATTTCACTGTAGATTGTATATTGAGCAAGGTTGGGGTTGGACTAGATGTCCTCTTGGTGCCCCTTCCAACTTTCCTAGCATTCTCTGCATCCTGTGGAAAAGAAAACAATTGCATTCACTCCCTTTGTGTCATTCTCTTTTGTAGGTCCCAAGATGACCGCTGTGGAGTGCGTCGAGGGCATGGCAGCGGGACTCTACGAGGAACTTTTCGCCGCGATCGTGTCGCTAATCAATAGGTATTTTATTTTGCAAAATTTAGATTTATAACCCACCTTTCTCCCGTGGTAGCTCAGAGCAGGAATTACAACAAAGAATAGGATATAAAAACAGTAAATGAATTTGCTAAGTGCAGAAATAATACATTTTGACACTGCCATCGGCTCAATCCTATGGAGTTCTGGGATTTGTAGTTTTGGCGAGATATTTAGCCTCCTCTCTCAGAGGGCCCTAGTGCCACAACCAACTACAGATCCCAGGATTCTATAGGATGGAGCCATGAGTGGTGTCAAACTGGGATTATTTCTGCAGTGTGGCAGCTTCCAAAGTTATATTGTTAAGTATTTAAAAAATGGATCCTCCTTGGGAGATGTCTTGGGTTCCAATCTGGGAGAATGGTGGTATGGCCCAGGATTCAGACTCCGAGGATGAGGATGATGAATGCACCGATATAGGATGGGTGACCCTTGATGGCAGTCCATGCAAAAGGGATCTGGAAGTCTTAGTGGACCACAAACTGAACATGAGCCAGCAGTGTGATGCAGCAGCTAAAAAAGCCAATGCAATCCTAGGCTGCATCAATAGGAGTATAGTGTCCAGAAAAAATGAAATGCAGAGATATAGGATAGGTGACACATGGCTTGATGGCAGTTCATGAGAAAGGGATCTAGGAGTCTTAGTGGACCACAAGCTGAACATGAGCCAAGAATGTGATGCAGCAGCTAAAAAAGCTAATGCAATTCTAGGCTGTGTCAATAGGAGTATAGTGTCCAGAAAAAATGCACATATATAGGATGGTTGACACCGGGCTTGATGGCAGTTCATGAGAAAGGGATCTAGGAGTCTTAGTGAACCACAAGCTGGACATGAGCCAGCAGTGTGATGCAGCAGCTAAAAAAGCTAATGCAATTCTAGGCTGTGTCAATAGGAGTATAGTGTCCAGAAAAAATGCACATATATAGGATGGTTGACACCGGGCTTGATGGCAGTTCATGAGAAAGGGATCTAGGAGTCTTAGTGAACCACAAGCTGGACATGAGCCAGCAGTGTGATGCAGCAGCTAAAAAAGCTAATGCAATTCTAGGCTGTGTCAATAGGAGTATAGTGTCCAGAAAAAATGCAATGCACAGATATAGGATGGGTGACACTTGATGGCAGTCCATACGAAAGGGATCTAGGAGTTGTAGTGGACCACAAGCTGAACATGAGCCAGCAGTGTGATGCAGCAGCTAAAAAGGCCAATGCGATTCTAGGCTGCATCCATAGGAGTATAGTGTCTAGATGGTGGGAAGCCATAGTGCCACCCTATTCTGCTTTGGTCAGACCTCACCTGGAAGACTCTGTCCAGTTCTGGGCATCACAATTCAAGAAGGATATTGAGAAGTTGGAACGTGTCCAGAGGAGAGCGACCAAAATGTCCTGCAGGGAGACACAATCAAGTCATTCCCAATAATTGAGATTAGAATCATAGAGTTGGAAGGGACCCCCAAGGGCCATCTAGTCCAACCCCGTTCTGCCATGCAGGAAGACACAATCCAAGCATTCCCATTGGAAAAGCATAGAATCCTAGAGTTGGAAGAGACCCCAAAGGCCATCTAGTCCAACCCCCTTCTGCCATGCACGAATGCACAATCCAAGTACACCCAGCAAATGGCCATCCAGCCTCTAGTCCAAAACAATTTCAGCACCATGGGGAGCTCATAGAACCATAGAGTTGGAAGGGACCCCCAAGGGCCATCTAGTCCAACCCCATTCTAAATAATTTCAGCACCATGGGGAGTTCATAGAACCATAGAGTTGGAAGGTACCCCCAAGGGCCATCTAGTCCAACCCCATTCTAAATAATTTCAGCACCATGGGGAGTTCATAGAACCATAGAGTTGGAAGGGACCCCCAAGGGCCATCTAGTCCAACCCCATTCTGCCATGCAGGAATACACAATCAATACACTCCCAACAGATGGCCATCCAGCCTGTGTTTACAAAGCTCCAAAGAAGGAGACTCCACCTTATATCATAGATTCATATTTGGAAGAGACCTCCAAAGGCCATCCAGTCCAACCCCCTTCTGCCATGCAGGAATACACAATCAAAGCATTCCCAATGACAGATGGCCATCCAGCCTCTGTTTAAAGATCTCCAAATCTGGAGAATAGAGCAACAAAGCCAGTTTGCAAAAAATGTCCAGACTTCAATTTAGGGTCCTTGTTGGTTTCAGCTGGCTTGAATAGCAAAGATCAAAAATCTGTGAAGTATTTAAAATTCTTGGCATGTTAAATCGTTAGGGAGGAGACAAAGTTTCCTTGTCTGTGGAGGAGCAATTCCTAATTTAAGAATAAAATAATAATAAAAATAAGAGCATCATTTTAGCCAGGTCCAATTAGGGGGGGATATTGTCAATGGAAGGTGTTGATATTCGGGTTGGTGACCTTGCTTTAAATCCCGTTGCCATCTGCGTCCATTGTAAACACAAAGGATTTGTCTGTGTGTGTGTATGTGCATTATTATTTTTTTGGCACGGTTGCTGTTATTGCTTTTAAAAAGCTGTGTTTGTGTGTGTGTGTATGTGTATGTGCATTATTATTTTTTTGGCACGGTTGCTGTTATTGCTTTTAAAAAGCTGTGTTTGTGTGTGTGTGAAAGCTTGAAGTTCTGCCAAGAGCGGAGAGCTTGTTTACTGATTAATAATGGATATGACTTTGCAGGATTTGACGTGAAGGTTACCACAACCAGCGTGTTCCAATTAATAAGTCGGACGGAGGAGTTCGGCTAACAAGCTCCACACGCGTACACACAGGGCAGTTTGGCAGTGGTTTTGCTTCTGAGTATATATATATATATATATATATATAAAAGCTTCATTATGGAGTAGACCCCAAGGTCATGTTTTTGTCTCCCGACTCCATCCTAACAAGATGGAGAGTGTAGTAATTGCAAGATGCGTGCGGTTTCAATAGCGGACAGGAGAGTAACAGAGAAGCGGGTGGAGCAATTTGCTTTCCTCTGTGTGTGTATCCGTGCTTTCAAGTCACCTCTCAACTTACCCCAGGAATTTTGTAGGGTTTTGATAGCCAAGGAATCCTCCTCAGTGGTGGATTTGCCTTTTCCTTCCTCTGAAATAGAGTCTCCAGCAACTGGGATTTGTTGGCGGTCTCCCATCCAAGGACTATCCAGGGCTGACCCTGCTTAGCTTCCAAGATTAGATGAGACCTGGTGCCCTGGGCATGTATGTGAGTTATCTTTCAAGTTGCCTGTCGATTTATGGCCACCCCATGAATTTTGTAGGGTTTTCTTAGGCAAGGAATCCTCCTCCGAGGTGGTTTTGCCAGTTCCTTCCTCTGAAATAGAGCCTCCAGCAACTGGGATTTGTTGCCGGTCTCCCATCCAAGGACTATCCAGGGCTGACCCTGCTTAGCTTCCAAGATTAGATGAGATCTGATGCCCTGGGCATTTATGTGAGTTATCTTTCAAGTTGCCTGTCGATTTATGGTGACCCCCATGGATTTTGTAGGGTTTTCTTAGGCAAGGAATCCTCCTCAGAGGTGGTTTTGCTGCCAGTTCGTTCCTCTGAAATAGAGCCTCCAGCAACTGGGATCCCTTGGTGGTCTCCCATACAATTCCTAACCAAATCTGACCTTGCTTAGCTTCCAAGATCAGACCAGATATGGTGCCTTGAGGGAATTTAGACTTATGTGTGCCTATATGTGCCTTGAAGTCTCTTCCTGTTTTATGGCAACTGGGATTTCTTGGAGGTCTCCCATCCAAGTCCTAACCAGGGCTGACCCTGATTAGCTCCCAGGATCAGATGGGATCTTATCTCCAATGCAATCTGGAGCAACTAAAGCCTGAACTCTCCCTAGAAGCCAACATGACTTGAAAGGAGGCTGTTGTGATTTGGATGAACCCTGAGATGATGTGACTGATTGGGAAAGACAATTATTATTTAATTATTGTATGTTTTTAAAAAAATTAATATATTTTTATTTTAATTTAATATATTTTTAATATATTCTAATTTAATATATTTTTAATTATTGTATATTTTTAATGCTTCATAATTTAATATTATTTTAAGGGGTGGGTGGGCTAGGGTATTGTAATTATGGAGTTTTTATATTGTAAGCCGCCCCGATTGCGTTGCAGAGGGGTGGGATAGAAATAAATAATAATAATAATAATTATTATTATTGGGGGAAATGGAAGAGGGAAGACCCCCCATTAGAAGTGGAAGGACTCCATCAAGGAAGCCATGGCTGCTGGCCTGAGTTTGGAAGACCTGAGCAGAGCTGTGGATGATAGGATTTATTGCAGGTTTGGGTTGTCATGAATTGAAGATGACTTGATTGCACATTACAATCTTCATGCTGGGAAAGTTCAGGAAAAACAGAAGAAGGCAGGAACCCAGAAGTGGGATTAAAAAAAATCAATTGAGAGCCATTTACGGGATTTTAAAACAGCAGGAAATAATTGAAAGGGCATAAAAAGCATCCATTTGGAACCAGCCAAAAGGGCTTTACTTCGTATTCACAGTTATATGTGCCCACGCTGTGCGTTTGTGTGTAGGTAGGATATGTTGTACACGTTGTGATGATGCCTTTGTGAGGGCGATGAAAGCCATTAGTTAATTAGCAGCCATTAATTAACAATTACAGGTCAACCCCCTGTATCTATGTAACCAATATCCGTGGTTTCAGTTACCCATGGCTGAAAAAATAGGGACACATACCATAGAGTTGTGCTGGGAAAATGCCTAGAGAGGCATCCTCTCTAGGAATCGCTAAGTCCTCCAATGCAACTCTATGGTATGTTTCGTACTGGAAGTCCTTTATTTTAACAGGGTTTGCTATTATCTGCAGTTGTACTTACAAACAGTAAGTTTATAAGTAAGAGAGGCATCCTTTCTAGGAATCACTAGGTCCTCCAATGCAACTCTATGATATGTTTTATACCGCAAGTCCTTTATTTTAAGAGGGTTTGCTATTATCTGCACTTGCCCTTATAAACAGTAAGTTTATAAGTAAGAGAGGCATCCTTTCTAGGAATCACTAGGTCCTCCAATGCAACTCTATGGTATATTTTGTACCGGAAGTCCTTTATTTTAGTAGGGTTTGCAATTATCTGCAGTTGAACTTACAAACAGTAAGTTTATAAGTAAGAGAGGCATCCTTTCTAGGAATCGCTAGGTCCTCCAACGCAACTCTTTGGTATGTTTTGTACCAGAAGTCCTTTATTTTAACAGGGTTTGGTACTATCTGCAGTTGCCCTTATAAACAGTAAGTTTGTAAGTAAGAGAGGCATCCTCTCTAGGAATCGTCAGGTCCTCTGACGCAACTCTATGGTATATTTTGTACCGGAAGTCCTTTATTTTAACAGGATTTGCTATTATCTGCAGTTGAACTTACAAACAGTAAGTTTATAAGTAAGAGAGGCATCCTTTCTAGGAATCACTAGGTCCTCCAATGCAACTCTATGGTATGTTTTATACCGTAAGTCCTTTATTTTAGTAGGGTTTGCAATTATCTGTGGTTTCTCTTACGAACAGTAGGTTTATAAGTTTATAAGTAAGTTTATGAGTAAGAGAGGTGACCTCTCTAAGCATCTTCTAAGTCCTCCACAGTTTTCAGTATCCACAGCTGAAAAAAATAGGGACACATACCATAGAGTTATGATAGAAAACACATAGAGAAGCATCCTCTCTAGGCAACTTCTAGGTCCTCCAATGCAACTCTATGGTATATTTTGTACCGGAAGTCCTTTATTTTAACAGGATTTGCTATTATCTGCAGTTGAACTTACAAACAGTAAGTTTATAAGTAAGAGAGGCATCCTTTCTAGGAATCACTAGGTCCTCCAATGCAACTCTATGGTATATTTTGTACTGGTTTTAGTAGGGTTTGCAATTATCTGTGGTTTCACTTATGAACAGTAAGTTTATAAGTTTATAAGTAAGTTTATGAGTAAGAGGGGTGACCTCTCTAAGCATCTTCTAAATCCTCCACTGTTTTCAGTATCCACAGCAGAAAAAAATAGGGACACATACCATAGAGTTATGATAGAAAACACATAGAGAAGCATCCTCTCTAGGCAACTTCTAGGTCCTCCAATGCAACTCTATGGTATATTTTGTACCGGAAGTCCTTTATTTTAACAGGATTTGCTATTATCTGCAGTTGAACTTACAAACAGTAAGTTTATAAGTAAGAGAGGCATCCTTTCTAGGAATCACTAGGTCCTCCAATGCAACTCTATGGTATATTTTGTACTGGTTTTAGTAGGGTTTGCAATTATCTGTGGTTTCACTTATGAACAGTAAGTTTATAAGTTTATAAGTAAGTTTATGAGTAAGAGGGGTGACCTCTCTAAGCATCTTCTAAATCCTCCACTGTGTTCAGTATCCACAGCTGAAAAAAATAGGGACACATACCATAGAGTTAGAAAATGCATAGAGATGCATTATCTCTAGGCAACTTCTAGGTCCTCCAATGCACCTCTATGGTATGTTTGTACCCAAAGTGCTATATTTTAATAGGGTTTGCTATTATCTGTAGTTTCACTTTTAAACAATAAGTTTATAAGTGAGTTTATAAGTGTGTAAGTAAGTTTATATGTAAGAGAGGTGTCCTCTCTAGGAATCACTAGATCCTCTAGCACAACTCTATGTTATACTTATACCAGAAATCCTTTATTTTAATGGGGTTTGCTATTATCTGCAGTTTTAATTTATAAATAGTAAGTTTATAAGTAAGAGAGGTGTCCGCTCTAGGAATCACTAAGTCTTCCAACTCAACTCTATGAAATGTTTGTACCAGAAGTCCTTTATTTTGATAGGGTTTGCTACAGTCTGTGGTTTACTTATAAACAGTAAGTTTATAAGTTTATAAATAAGTTTATGAGTAAGAAAAGTGTCCTCTCTAGGCATCTTCTAAGTCCTCCAATGCATCTCTATGGTATGTTTTGTACCAGAAGTCTTTTATTTTGATAGTGTTTGCAATAATCTGTGGTTTCACTTATAAACAGTAAGCTGATAAATAAGTTGATAAGTGTGTAAGTAAGAGAGGTGTCCTCTCTAGGCATCTTCTAGGTCCTCCAATGCAACTCTATGGTATGTTTTGTACTGGAAGTCCATTATTTTGATAGGGTTTGCTATAATCTGTGGTTTCATTTATAAACAATAAGTTGATAAGTGTATAAATAAGAGAGGTGTCCTCTCTAGGCATCTTCTAGGTCCTCCAATGCAACTCTATGGTATGTTTTGTGCCAGTTGTCCTTTATTTTGATAGGGTTTGCTATAATCTGTGGTTTCACTTATAAACTGTAAGTTGATAAGTAAGTTGATAAGTGTATAAGTAAGAGACGTGTCCTCTCTAGGCATCATCTAGGTCCTCCAATGCAACTCTATGGTATGTTTTGTACCGGAAGTCCTTTATTTTGATAGGGTTTGCTATAATCTGTGGTTTCACTTATAAATAGTAAGTTGATAAGTAAGTTGATATGTGTATACGTAAGAGAGGTGTCCTCTCTAGGCATCTTCTAGGTTCTCCAATGCAACTCTATGGTATGTTTTGTACCGGAAGTCCATTATTTTGATAGGGTTTGCTATAATCTGTGGTTTAATTTATAAACATTAAGTTGATAAGTGTATAAATAAGAGATGTGCCCTCTCTAGGCATCATCTAGGTCCTCCAATGCAACTCTATGGTATGTTTTGTACCGGACATCCTTTATTTTGATAGGGTTTGCTATAATCTGTGGTTTCGCTTATAAATAGTAAGATTATAAGTAAGTTTATGAGTAAGAGAGGTGTTGCCTCTAGGCATTGTTAGGTCCTCCAATGCAACTCTATGGTATATTTGTACCGAAAGTCCTTTATTTGAATAGGGTTTGCTATTATCTGCGGTTTCACTTATAAATGGTAAGTCTAAGAATGTATCCCTCATGGATATGGGGGTGACATATACTGTATTAATTAATTAATTAATAATAACGATTAATTATCATCATATACAAATTAATAATGGAGGAAATGTGTGGTTCTTAATGGTTATCCCTCTAACCCATCCCAGGTCCTTCTCTTCAAGCTACCTCTCTATGGCTTCCATCCTGGTGGTGGACACGCCGGGCTTCCACAACCCGCGCCACCAAAAGAAAGAGCGGGCGGCCACCTTTGAAGAGTTCTGCCACAATTACGCCCACGAGCGACTCCAGGCTCTTTTCTACAACAGGACATTCGTGTCAACGCTGGAGAGGTACCGAGAGGTGAGATGTCACACCCGGAAGTCTTTCTTTGCTACTTCCGTTCTCAAAGGAAGCCATGAAGAATTTGAGACATTTTCTTCCTACCATGAGAACAATTTCGGAAATTGGACAGTTTCCAGAGAAAATTCGTAGTTCAGGACTTATTGTGTGCAAAATTCATGTATTGTAAAACAGCCACAGAAAATAATATTTTGCAGGTGGTTTTTTGCACAAAAAAAACAACTGCATGTAAAGTTTGTAAACCCCACAGAAAATAATATTCTGCAGGGGGGGGGTGAACACAAAAAACAACTGCATGTAACGTTTCTAAACCCCATCAACTGCATTTTCTGTGCATAAAGTAATAATAATAATTAATAACTTTATTTTTGTACCCCGCCTTTTGCCTATTAGGTAATCAAGGCAGCTCACAACAAATGGATATAAAAACAAATCCACAACAATAGTAATAACTTAAAACAATTTACCCCCCTTAAAATTACATATAATAGTGCATATATTTAAAATAACTGTAAAATTCACCAGTGACATAAAATAACTACCCTAAAACGTTAAAACTATAGAATCAAAACATCAAAACATAAACATAAAAAGAGGGAGAATCATCCATTAAAATGGTCTACTTTCTGTGCAGAAAATGCAACTTTCTGCAAAAAAAAAAAACCCAGCCTCTTGCAAATTTTGCATGGAACAAGTCCCCAAATACAGCATTTTATCTGCAAAAACAGCTTTTTCCTCCACAGAAAATATTGTTTCTATTTATCCTGTTTTCTGCACGAAAAAACAACCAGATGCAATTTTTGTATCAAATAAATCCCCAACTACAGTGTTTTCTGAGTGGAAAAACAATATCATTATTATACAGTTTTTTGCACAGAAAATTACGTTGTTTGCATTATAAAACATGATTTTTGCACAGAGTGAATTCTCTGACTAAAACTATATCTTTTTTAATTAGATGTTTTGAAAAATGTTTTTTACGTGTGCTTTTAAGAACAGATTTTTGTTAAAAAAACCAAACCTTTTAATAGTTTTTAAAGCTGTACAGTCGGACCTCCGCATCCACAGGAGTTCAGTTCTCGGACTTATCATGGCTACTGAAAAACCTCTAGGCATTTTCCAGCATGACTCTATGGTATATGTGCCTCTTTTTGTCAGTCTGCAGAAAATAGCAAACCCTATTAAAATAAAGGACTTCCGGTACAAACATAGCATAGAGTTATGTTGGAGGACCTAGAAAATGCCTAGAAAGGATGACTCTCTAGGAATTTTCCAGCATGACTCTATAGTATGTGTGCTTCTTTTTTCAGTCTGCAGAAAATAGCAAACCCTATTAAAATAAATGACTTCCGGTACGAACATTCCATAGAGTTGCATTGGAGGACCTAGAAGATGCCTAGAAAGGATGCCTCTCTAGGCATTTTCCAGCATGACTCTATGGTATGTGTCCCTATTTTTTCTGCCGTGGATAGCGGAAACCACAGATATTGCTTCCATGGATATGGGGGTCTGACTGTATTTTATTTTGACATAAAATCATAGAGTTAGAAGAGACCCCAAGGGCCATCTAGTCCAACCCCTTTCTGCCATGGAGGAAGACCCAATCAAATCATTCCCGATAATTGAGATTAGAATCATAGAGTTGGAAGAGACCCCCAAGGGCCATCTAGTCCAACCCCATTCTGCCATGCATGAAAGCCCAATCAAATCATTCCTGATAATTGAGATGACAGAGCTGGAAGAGACCCCAAGGGCCATTTAGTCCAACCCCATTCTGCCATGCATGAAAGCCCAATCAAATCATTCCTGATAATTGAGATGACAGAGCTGGAAGAGACCCCAAGGGCCATTTAGTCCAACCCCATTCTGCCATGCATGAAAGCCCAATCAAATTATCCCTGATAATTGAGATTATAGAGTTGGAAGAGACCCCAAGGGCCATCTGGTCCAACCCCATTTTGCCATGCATGAAAGCCCAATCAAATCATTCCTGATAATTGAGATTATAGAGTTAGAAGAGACCCCAAGGGCCATCTAGTCCAACCCCATTTTGCCATGCATGAAAGCCCAATCAAATCATTCCTGATAATTGAGATTATAGAGTTGGAAGAGACCCCAAGGGCCATCTAGTCCAACCCCATTCTGCCATGCATGAAAGCCCAATCAAATCATCCTGATAATTGAGGTTATAGAGTTAGAAGAGACCCCCAAGGGTCATCTAGTCCAACCCCATTCTGCCATGCAATAATATCCAATCCAAAGAAGGAGACCTCTTGCAAGGTGGCTTGAATCCTGTGCTTGGAAGAAGGTGGGCTATATGTTAATTAATCTATTAATTAGCTTTTTGGCATTCACCCTGGCCACCTTTTCGTCCCTCTGTTGCGGTTGTGAGGCGCGGTTGTTTTGCGAAGAGTGACTCAGGGGGAAAAGACATTTCTAGTCTCACTTCAAAGAGGGTTGTGAAGAATCTCTTTCATCAGATTGTCACAAAGTAAAAGAGACAGGTTTAATAGACACACATACACACTACACACACACAGAGCAGTGTGTGTGTGTCTCGTTTGTGGAGCAAATAAGTTCTTTTGTTCTTTTGCTCCAATCTAAACTCATATTTTTTCCCCTCCTAGGAAAATATCAAGGTCTCTTTTGATGGACCCGACCTCTCTCCGGCTGCCACGTTGGCCATTGTGGACCAAAACTCGTCCCAGGTAATTAAAAATTAAAAATTAAAATTAAAAAATTGTAGTTTAAACATTAATTAATTTTAATTAAAATTAAAAAATGAAGAAGATGGTTGGGGGAAGGTGCAATACTTGGGTGTAGGTTTGTGGGGAGGGTGATGTTACCCCAAATAATAATTCTGCTCTCCACACACACACCACAGATGCATGACTTTGGGAGACCAGGGTTCGAATCTCCCCACGTAGCCCTGGAAACTCCCTTGGGCAAGTCATACTCTCTCAGCTTCAGAGGGAGGCCATGTTGACAAACTTCCTCTGAAATAATTTGGCCAAGAAAACTCTAGAAGAAGCAGTAGGGTGTAATGGTTTGAGTGTTGGGCTAGGAGTCTGGGTTCGAATACTGCTCTGCCAAAAGAAGTCACTGGGTGACTATAAGAGACCAGAGTTTTTGAAGCCCTGCTCAGCCATGAAAACCCACCGGGTGACCTTTGACTAGACACACTCTCTCAGCCTCAGAGGAAAGCCATGTTGGCAAACCTCCTTGGAAGAAATTTGGCTCTAGGAAAGGCGGTTTGGATGTTGCCGCAGAAGTCTGGCAGATGAGAGTTCAAAATCCCCCAGTCCGCTGTGGAAACCCTTGGGGTGAGCCACACTCTCTCAGCCTCAGGCAATAGTAGCAAACCTTTTTTGAATACTGTCGGACACCCGTATTCATTTCCTGGGCTTACTACAGATACCAGAAACCATGAATTACAGCAATAAATAAATAAAGGAAAAGTATACCACCATAGAGTTGTGTTGGAGGACCTAGAAGAACCATAGAGAGGATGCCTCTCTAGGCATTTTCCAGCACAACTCTATGGTATGCATCCCTATTTTGTGTCCTGTGGATAACTGAAACTGTTCCACGGATACGGAGGTCTGGCTGTGTATCTTGAGAGGCAGCATGGGGGAGTGGTTGGAGGGTTGAACAGGCACTCCTCCAGGAGACCCGGATTCGAATCCCTGCTCAGCTTCCTGGAAGCTCTGCAAGCCATACTCTCTCTGAGTACGAAAATCTTTGGAGTCCAATTAGACTTAACTTAGACTTTCGTTTATTTCCGCCTTTCTAGGTCTCGGTTTCACCGGCCAACCAGGGTGACGATCCAAAAGGCCTACTCTGGATCCTAGATGAAGAGGCCCTGATCCAAGGTTCGAATGACAGCACCGCGCTCGACCGCCTTTGCTCTTACTTCGTGAAGGAGGCTGCGAGCGAGGAAGGTAATCTCCTCTTGCGGAGGGAATAATTCGCAAAAGTTGGAAGATCCAGGAAAGTGATATAACAACTAATCCACTGCAAAATTTAGAGGTGAACTGAATTTAGGTGGAGATAGGGTGGAACATCTTGGATAGTTACTCTTAACTTCAGACTAAAACCCGGTGTGGATTCATCTCCCCATTTCCAGCTAATCCTACCCAAAGATAAGAGCTGAACTGAACTTAGGTGGGGATAGGATGGAACACCTTGGATAGTTACTCTTAAGTTCGGACTAAAACACGGTGCGGATTCATCTCCCCATTTCCAGCTAATCCTACCTGCAGATAAGAGGTGAACTGAACTTAGGTTGGGGATAGGGTGGAACACCTTGGATAGTTACTCTTAAGTTCGGACTAAAACCCGGTGCGGATTCACCTCTCCATTTCCAGCTAATCCTACCTGCAGATAAGAGGTGAATTGAACTTAGGTGGGGATAGGGTGGAACACCTTGGATCGTTACTCTTAAATTTGGACTAAAACCCAGTGCAGATTCAGCTCCCCATTTCCAGCTAATCCTAACTGCAGATAAGAGGTGAACTGAACTTAGGTTGGGGATTGGGTGGAACACCTTGGATAGTTACTCTTAAGTTCGGACTAAAACCCAGTGCAAATTCATCTCCCCATTTCCAGATAATCCCACCCGTAGAACTTAGGTGGAGATAGGGTGGAACACCTTGGATAGTTACTCTTAAATTTGGACTAAAACCCGGTGCAAATTCATCTCCCCATTTCCAGATAATCCTACCCGTAGAACTTAGGTGGAGATAGGGTGGAACACCTTGGATAGTTACTCTTAAGTTCGGACTAAAACCCAGTGCAGATTCAGCTCCCCATTTCCAGCTAATCCTACCTGCAGATAAGAGGTGAACTGAACTTAGGTGGAGATAGGGTGGAACACCTTGGATAGTTACTCCTAAGTTCGGACTAAAACCCGGCGCGGATTCATCTCCCCATTTCCATTTCCTCTAATATTTGTTCATTCTGCCTCTTGTGGCTTCGTTTGGCAACAATTCAAAAATGAAAACCAGTAGGGATAAAAAAAAAACACCCACACACAAAACAGACACAAAATACACACGCAATTGCGACTGTTCAATAGCAACTCATTGTCCTTCAGGGCCAGGATTTCTCCGGAAGTGCGAGCAGGCGTCGCAGTTCGAACTCGCCCACCAGCTGGGTCAAGACCCCGTCCGCTACGACGCCACTGGCTGGGTCAACAAGGCCAAGTGGAACCTCTCGGCTGAAAACGCCATCCAGGTCTTGCGGCAGTCGAAAATGTAAGCTCCTCACGCAGGCGAAAATGGAACGGAGATCCCACACATGTTTGCGCATTGGGTGTGTGTCTGTGGGCCTTCAAGTCACCTATCGACTTATGGCAACCCCATGAATTTTGTAGGATTTTCTTAGTTTGCCAGTTCCTTCCTCTGAAATAGAGCCTCCAGCACCTGGGATTGGTTGGCGGTCTCCCATCCAAGTACCAACCAGGGCTGACCCTGCTTAGCTTCCAAGGTCAGATGGGATCTGGTGCTTTTAGGGGATTTAGGCCAGCTGTAGATAGACAGACAGACAGAGATATAGGAAGAAAGAGATGCAGAGATAAAGACATGATAGATCAATTGATTGATTGATTGATCAATAGATAGATGGATATAGGGTGAGAAAGAAATACAGAGGTGGATAGATGAAGACGTGTGTGCTTTCAAGTCACCTGTTGACTTATGGGGACACCATGAATTTCATAGGGTTTTCTTAGGAATCCTGAGATATGCTTTTGCCAGTTCGTTCCTCTGAAATGGAGCCTCTAGCACCTGGGATTTGTTGCTGGTCTCCCATCCAAGCCTTAACCAGGGCCAACCCTGCTTAGCTTACAAGAGCAGATGGCAAATCTGAGGGGATGTAGGCCCTGTGCTATATTGTGTGTGTGTGCGTGTGTTTGTGTGCCTTCAAATCCCTTGTCAACTTATGGCGACGCCATGAATTTCAGAGTTTTCTTAGGCAAGGAATTCCTCCTTTGAAATATAGCCTCCAGCAGCTTTTTGGCAGCTGGTCTCCCATCCAAGTACCAACCAGAGCTGACCCTGCTTAGCTTCCAAGATCAGACAGAATCAGGTGACTTGTGTGTTTGCCTTCAAGTTGTCTGTCGACTTATGGTGACCCCATAAATATTGTAGGATTTTCTTAAGCAAGGAATACTCAGAGGTGGTTTTGCCAGTTCTTTCCTCTGAAATGGAGCCTCCAGAACCTGATATTCATTGGTGGTCTCCCATCCAAGTACCAACCAGTGCTGACCCTGCTTAGCTTCCAAGTTCAGACAGGATCTGGTGCCTTTTGGCTATTTAGGCTACTATGTTTGCATATTGAGATGGGAAAATATTTGAAAATATTTTTTAAAAAGCTTTTCAATAAAACCCACCCATGTTTCTTAGCTGTTGAGAAACCTTGATGAGAAAAATCATGGAATGACAGGAACCTCCACTATTTGGGTGTTATTCTGCACAAAAAAATTATCGTGTGGCTGTTTTGCCCAGAAAATATTTCTGCACAGAAATTGTACTTATTAGGTTTCTGCTTTTCTCTCAAAATTGGGACTCAAGGCATTTTGGTTATTATTTCCTATGCAGCAAATTCTATTTTGTTTCCAAAAAATACCACATGCAAATTTTGCACAGAGTAAGTCTCAGGCAGCAAATTTTTCTTCGAAAACTGCTCCGATTTTTTTCTTCAACTTTCTGGTAGGGGTTACTCGAGTGTCAGGAAGAATGCCTTATTTTGCAAAGGGAAACTTAATAATAAAAGTTGTCATTTCCATCTTGGCTCAACAGAGAGGCGCTAAAAGAACTTTTTCTGGGGCGCTCCAAAATCCCCCTGATATGCCGGTCAGTGGCGGGGCTGGAAGGGAACTCCCAGCAGGCTTTGCAACGCATCGGCTGCGTGCGGAAGACCTTCACCGGCAGCTTCGCGGCTGTGAAGAAGAAGTCTGTGTGTGCACAAATCAAGCTGCAACTGGTGAGTAAATCCAGGGGGTTGGATCGTTGCTTAAAATTTTCGTTATGCTGGAACTAGGAGGGCAGCGCAACCACAAGTACAACACTACCCTCAAAGGTCCTCACAGGGCCTACTTGGTGGCTGGTCGCACTTCGTAAAATTTCCTCCCACGTGAGGTTTGGTGGGCTCTCTTACCACCGGCATGCAATGGGGTCACTAGTGTTGGTGTCACGCACGTGGATCTCCTCCTGCCGTAGCAATCTTAGCAATCTACACAACCTGTGCATGACTGCAGGTTGCTAAAAACCTACATGTGGGAGAGGAAAAAATAAGGTTTGCACGGCTGGACATGGTGTCCAAACACTGTCCGGACAACCAGGTAAAGGCCGGTTTACTACACCACTGATAAGCAAAGACACAGAACAGTCAAGGGAATCAAGGAAGCTTTCAGTCATTTGCTCGCTTTACTATCAAGCAAAACCACAAATCCACAGGTGTAGTCTAATAGACAAAGTCCAGGTCCGGCAAACAGAGTCCAGGTCCAGCAAACAGGGTCCGGGTCTGGCAAACAGAGTCCAGGTCTGGTAAACATAGTCTAGGTCCAGTAAACAAAGTCTAGGTCAGTAAACAGAGTCCAGGTCCAGCAAACAGAGTCCAGGTCCAGTAAACAATGTCAGTCTAGCTCTGGCAAACAGGATCCAGGTCCAGCAAACAGAGTCTAGGTCTGGCAAACAGGGTCCAGGTCCGACAAACAAAGTCCCGGTCTGACAAAGAAAATCTAGGTCTGACAAAGAGAATCTAGGTCTGGAAAACAGAGTCCAGGTCTGGCAAACAGAGTCCAGGTCCAGCAAACAGAGTCCAGGTCCAGCAAACAGAGTCCAGGTCCAGTAAACAATGTCCGTCTAGCTCTGGCAAACAGGATCCAGGTCCGGCAAACAGAGTCTAGGGGAATCAAGGAAGCTTTCGGTCATTTGCTCGCTTTACTATCAAGCAAAACCACAAATCCACAGGTGTAGTCCAAAAGACTAAGTCCAGGTCCGGCAAACAGAGTCTAGGTCTGGCAAACAGAGTCTAGGTCTGGCAAACAGAGTCCAGGTCTGGCAAACAGAGTCCAGGTCCGGCAAACAGAGTCCAGGTCCGGCAAACAGAGTCCAGGTCCAGCAAACAGAGTCCAGGTCCAGTAAACAATGTCCGTCTAGCTCTGGCAAACAGGATCCAGGTCCGGCAAACAGAGTCTAGGTCTGGCAAACAGAGTCCAGGTCTGGCAAACAGAATCCAGATCTGGCAAACAGAGTCCAGTTCTGGCAAACAGAGTCTAGGTCCAGCAAAAAGAGTCTAGGTCTGGCAAACAGAGTCCAGGTCCAGTAAAGAGTCCAGGTCTGGCAAAGAGTCCAGGTTGGGCAAACAGGGTCCAGGTCGGGCAAACAGGGTCCAGGTCTGGCAAACAGAGTCCAGGTCCAGTAAAGAGTCCAGGTCCGGCAAACAGAATCCAGATCTGGCAAACAGTGTCTAAGTCCAGCAAAGAGTCTTGGTCTGGCAAACAGAGTCCTGGTCTGGTAAACAGAGTCCTGGTCTGGCAAACAGAGTCCAGGTCTGGCAAAGAGTCTAGGTCCAGCAAAGAGTCCAGGTCCAGCAAACAGTGTCTAGGTCTGGTAAACAGAGTCTAGGTTCAGCAAACAGAGTCCAGGTCTGGCAAAGAGTCCAGGTCCAGCAAACAGAGTCCAGATCCGGCAAACAGAGTCCAGGTCTGGCAAACAGAGTCCAGGTCTGGCAAACAGAGTCCAGGTCTGGCAAACAGAGTCCAGGTCTGGCAAAGAGTCCAGGTCCTGGAAACAGAGTTTAGGTCCACCAAACAGAGTCCAGAGTCAACACACACAGTCCAGGTCAAACACATTGATGAGGAACATGATGGATCACCAGGTAGGTCAGATCATCTCCGACAACACTTGGAGGTCAGGGCTGCGTACTTATAGCTAACGTAGCTCCTGCTTAGCTAGTTGCTGCTTGCTATAAATACTCTGAGACCACCTCAGGCCCTCTTTGTTGCCTCCATGCTGTGAAGATAGGTAAAGGTAAGTTTGTCTCTGAAGGGGATCAGGACCCTCTGCCAGAGTTCAGACTGCTCTATTGTCTGTCTCTGAAGCTCTGGAACATCCTCCTGCTCTGGTTCAGCCGGTCTTGGCATGTCTATGGCTTCCATCTCTGATTCAGATTCCATCCAGTTGTAATTCAGGCTTCATGTTTTCCTACCGCCTTCAAATTAAATAAGCGTTATCACCTTTTCCAGTGAGTCATGTCATCTCCTGGGTTGTCCCAGATGGTATTGATGGTCTTCTTCTCAGCTTTCTTCGCTGTCCAGCTTTCACAACCATATTGAGAAAGTGGGGATACAATGGCCTAGATCAGTGGTTCTCAACCTGTGGGTCTCCACAGATGTTGTTGGACTACAGTTCCCAGAATCCCTCACTATTGGAGTTGCTGTCTGGTGTTTTGGGGAACTGAAGTCCAACAACATCTGGAGACCCACAGGTTGAGAACCACTGGCCTAGATGATCTTGACTTTGGTTTTCAGTGATATATCTCCACCCTTGAAGATCTTACCGAGTTAGCTTTCCCAGTTGACCATATCCTGTTTTGTTTCTTCTTTCTACATCTGGAAAAGTGAGGAAGAAACCCAAGTTTTGGTCCTTCTTTTCTCCTTCCCTCCTAGGATGCCCTTGCCAATTTAGTGAAGCGTTCCCAGATCCATTTCATCCACTGCCTACTCCCCAGAAGAGAGGTGGACAGACCAGAAGAGATGATTCTGCAGCCAACTATTACAATGCCAACAGGAGAAGCAGCTACAACAGCATGGGACATCCCATCCCTGCGTATCCAGCTCTCTGGGGGACAGATCTTGGATGCCTTGCGGTTGCATAGGATCGGTATGAATGGGTTTTGGGCTCATGTCATAATTGGGGTCTGCTGAGGGACATGGATTCATAGTTTCAATTGCTTGTATCCTGTTGGGTAGACCCAACTGCAGTAGACTCAATAACTGAACTGTTGGGTGGTTAGAGTCAACACAAAGGGAAATCCCATTGATTCATAGTTTATTCCCAACTAGAGTAGGCTCATTGAATCAACTGTTGGGTGATGAGTGTCAACACAAAGGGAAATCCCATTGATTCATAGTTTATTTCCAACTAGAGTAGGCTCATTGAATCAACTGTTGGGTGATAAGTGTCAACACAAAGGGAAATCCCATTGATTCATAGTTTATTCCCAACTAGAGTAGGCTCACTGAATCAACTGCTCGGTGGTGAGAATCATATGGGGAGTGATGGTCTTTCAGGTAACCTGACCACCTGGCCTACAGAAAAATAGCAGGGAGGGCCATCCAGTCCAACCCCATTCTGCCATGCAGGAAGACACAATCCAAGCATCCCCAACAAATGGCCATCAGCCTCTGTTTAAAAACCTCCAAAGATGGAGACTCCACCACACTCCCAGGCAGTGTATTCCTGTGTTGAACAGGTCTTACTATCAAGAAGTTCTTCCTAATGTTGAGCTGGAATCTCCTTTCCTGTTGTTTGAACCCATTGCTCCATGTCCTAGGCTCTGGAGCAGCAGAAAACAAGCTTGCTCCATCCTCAGTATGACATCCCTTCAAATATTTAAACATGGCTATCATGTCCCCTCTTCACCTTCTCTTCTCCAGACTAAACATGCCCAGCTCCCTAAGCCGCTCCTCATAGGGCATCATGGCTTCCAGACCTTCCACCATTTTGGTCGCCCTCCTCTGGACATGTCCCAGCTTGTCGACATCCTTCTTGAATTGTAGTGCCCAGCATTCTGGGGAGGTTTGACCAAAACAGAAACTATAGGGATTTTGCAACACCAGAGCGGAGGACCTGCATTATGTCCAGAAATGGACCAGCACAATTTTTGCGTGGAATTGATCAGTGTCTTTGGGGAGTAGGGGGTGTTCTAGGTGTCTTTTTTTCAGCTTTAGGGTTAGTGGAACACCCTTTCCAATTTTCCACCCTCTCCATGGTGGACTATCCTTTTGCAATCCCACAGGGTACGCGGACCGGATGGTGTTGACCCAGTTCCGGCGGCGCTTCCAGATCTTGGCCCAGCCGGTGATGAAGAAATACACCTCGGCCTACGAGATGACGGACGAGGAGAAGGTATGTTGGTGAGCAGGAGAAATTCCAGCAATGGTGAAATGGGCTACACCAGGGTGTGTTGGGTGGGGGACAGAAGAGGCTGGGGGAATTTCAGCAGAGCATAGGTGCATCATACTCTCAGCCTCAGAGGAAGGCATGGACAAGAAACTTCCTCTGAAGAAACCTGGCCAAGAAAACCTCATGATAAATTCACCTTAGAGATGCCGGTATTTGGAAACGACTTGAAGACACTCAAGGTTAATAGCAAAACACATGGAGTCATGGTGGAGGACCTGGGAAATACCTAGAGAGGATGCCTCTCTAGGCAGTTCCAGTGTAACTCTATGGTAACTTTCAGCAGAAGTTACTGTAGAGTGTCAGCGGAGGACCTAGGAAATGCCTAGACAAGATGCCTCTCTAGGCAGCTCCAGTACAACTCTATGGTAACTTCCAGCAGAAGTTACCATAGGGTGTCAGTGGAGGACCTAGGAAATGCCTAGAGGAGATGTCTCTCTAGGCAGTTCCAGTGTAACTCTATGATAACTTTGATCATACATTACCATAGATTGTCAGTGGAGGACCTAGGAAATGCCTAGAGGAGATGTCTCTCTAGGCAGTTCCAGTGTAACTCTATGATAACTTTGATCATACATTACCATAGATTGTCAGTGGAGGACCTAGGAAATGCCTAGAGGAGATGTCTCTCTAGGCAGTTCCAGTGTAACTCTATGATAACTTTGATCATACATTACCATAGATTGTCAGTGGAGGACCTAGGAAATGCCTAGAGGAGATGTCTCTCTAGGCAGTTCCAGTGTAACTCTATGATAACTTCGATCATACATTACCATAGATTGTCAGTGGAGGACCTAGGAAATGCCTAGAGAAGATGTCTCTCTAGGCAGTTCCAGTGTAACTCTATGATAACTTCGATCATACATTACCATAGATTGTCAGTGGAGGACCTAGGAAATGCCTAGAGAAGATGTCTCTCTAGGCAGTTCCAGTGTAACTCTATGATAACTTTGAGCATACATTACCATAGATTGTCAGTGGAGGACCTAGGAAATGCCTAGAGGAGATGTCTCTCTAGGCAGTTCCAGTGTAACTCTATGGTAACTTTCAGCAGAAGTTACTGTAGAGTGTCAGTGGAGGACCTAGGAAATGCCTAGACAAGATGCCTCTCTAGGCAGCTCCAGTACAACTCTATGGTAACTTCCAGCAGAAGTTACCATAGGGTGTCAGTGGAGGACCTAGGAAATGCCTAGAGGAGATGTCTCTCTAGGCAGTTCCAGTGTAACTCTATGATAACTTTGATCATACATTACCATAGATTGTCAGTGGAGGACCTAGGAAATGCCTAGAGGAGATGTCTCTCTAGGCAGTTCCAGTATAACTCTATGATAACTTTGATCATACATTACCATAGATTGTCAGTGGAGGACCTAGGAAATGCCTAGAGGAGATGTCTCTCTAGGCAGTTCCAGTGTAACTCTATGATAACTTTGATCATATATTACCATAGATTGTCAGTGGAGGACCTAGGAAATGCCTAGAGAAGATGTCTCTCTAGGTAGTTCCAGTGTAACTCTATGGTAACTTCCAGCAGAAAGTTCCATAGATTGTCAGTGGAGGACATAGGAAATGCCTAGAGAAATGCCTCTCTAGGCAGCTCTAGCACAACTTTATGGTAACTTCCAGCAAAAGTTACCATAGAGTTGCACTGGAGGACCAAGGGAAAGCCTAGAGAGACCCTATTATTCAGATGATGGATAATTGAAACCACAGGTGCCAGCCCCCCTCCCTGGGGACAACCTGTACAGTTGGACCCCCGTATCTGCGGAAGCAATATCTGCAGTTTGAGTTATCCACGGGACACAAAATAAGGGACACATATCATAGAGTTGCTCTGGAAAATGCCTTTCTAGGCACCTTCTAGGTCCTCCAACACACCTCTATGGTATGTTTTTGCCGGATGTTTAATAGGGTTTGCTGCTATATGCAGTTTCTGATACACTACTACTACTACTACTAATACTAATACTAATACTAATACTAATAATAATAATTTTTATTTATATCCTGCTCCTCTACAGAACGTAATCAGGGCAGTCTACAACAATTAAAATATACATCCAGACCCTTAATCCCACCCATCCCCAAAGATATAGGGATCTGACCATATATAGTTTATCAATTAAAAACCAGGCTACTTGTGGTTTTCTAAAACCAGATAATCTGCCGATAATAAATATAACACATATGGGATGTTAAAGGATTGGCAGCATGGATTGCAAACCACATTCCAGTTCCTAATGGCTGGAAAATTCAAGTTATTCTACTTCCAAATCTCTGCAAAATTCGTCTCTAATGGATGTCTTGCCGAGTAATTTTGCAAGCTCCGTGGTACAATTTCCCCCCTCCCTTGATTTGAAACCGGGGCTAATTGCTCTTCTTTGGGTAAACCCGATGCCTATTCAGCGGCCGCAACACATCCAGGGGTTGAATTATACATGAGCCCATGCGCCACCGTGGTTGTCGGTGTGTGACACACACCCACACACAGCTCAGTGGAGACATCAGGTTTGAACAAGAGAAGCTCGGCGTCTCTAAAAGGTCAACTGTGCTCTTTAACACTGTGGGAAGATTCGGAGAACCAGAGCAGAAAAATGGAGCCCTGCCTTTCTTTGGGCTTTATAGTTTTCCTCTGCTCTGTGATGCTGACCTCGGGGACTGGGAGGGTCACAGGAGTTTGGAGTCACTTCGGGGCCTTTCACACACACACACACACACACACCCCACACCTCCCCAGAAGTTCTTGAGATGAAGGAAGGCCTGTAGGGTGGATGATAATGTTGTGGCCCAGGATCTGGAACTAGGTTCTTAGTCTGGAGGAGAGACTTAGGCAGCTCTCCCAGTTGAAGAGCAGCCTCAGATGGAGGAAGACGAGTATATATAAGGCTGCCTCTACAACCCCATCCTCACAAGGGCCCCTCCCTCCTCTCACTCCCTCAGCCAATCTCCATCCACATGCAAAATCCCCCTCCACCTCACAATCCACTCCTGCAACTCAATCTGCATCCACGTGCAAAATCCCTCCCCACACACAATCCACTCCTGCCACTCAGTCTGCATCCACGTGCAAATTCCCTCTCCACCTCACAATCCACTCCTGCCACTCCATCTGCATCTGCACCCCCAGCCTCACAAGGGCCCCTCCCTCCTCTCACTCTCTCAGCCAACCACCACCCACATGCAAATTCCCTCTCCGCCTCACAATCCACTCCTGCCACTCATATGTTGCTCTCTCAAGACTACGATCATTTGAGGCATTAAGTGTTGTATCTGAGAAGAACTATAAATCTACAATAACAGCATATGTTATTAATATACAGCCTTTCAAATCTACTATAATGGTTTATGTTACACTGGGTACTGTCTAGTAGTCTTACATATATTCAGATTTAATAGAAATAATAAACAGGGGTAAATGTGTTTTTTTTTAAAACGAAAGATGTAAATTATGTCAAAGCCTAATAACTTGTATTGCTTATGTTACAAAGCATTAAAACATGGTTGATCAAGCTTATTAATACATCGGAAAAATTATTGCGTGAAAATTATATCCCCGAAGACAGAGGCAGCTAACAGTTGTAGCTTCATTGTTGGCTGAGTCTTTTTAATTTTTATCTGGATTTTTTTTCTCTCTACCACCTTTTCTCTGTATTTTCCCCTCTGTAGGCTTTGGAGGAACTGTTCCGTGTTCTGAATTTGGAGAAGAATAGCATCGCAGTGGGACGCACCCAGGTATGGAAAACAACAACAACAATAACAACAACAACAGCCCATTGGTGTTTTGAGGTTGTTTCCTGAGAAAATGGCTGGTTTCAAGTGGTTTCCACGCCCTTCGCTGTCTCAATTTGGCCCAATTCCTCTCTCCTCTTCCTCCTTAGCTTCCTTCAGTGGCTGCAAACTGAGTTCAAAAAGTACAAAAGTTGCACTTAATTAAGGATGGAGAAGAGAGGAAGGAGCGGAGCCTTTATTTTCCCAAGAAGCAAACTGTATCCAAATTGTGTCGGGCCAACTAGCTGAAGGCTTGTTTAATACACAGCTGATAAGCAAAGGCACAGCACAGTCGAGCTAATTAAAGGCCAAGTAATCCATACAGTGTTAAGTCAGGCAATTATTTATCTCTGAGGATTCCTTACCTAAAAAACCCTTTGAAATTCATGGGGTCTGTCCAAAGCCTGTCCGGGCAACCATCCGAAGACTGATTACTACACAGCTGCTAAGCAGAGACACAGCTCAGTCAAGCTAATTAAAGGCGAAGGATCCGGGTAGCATGAAGTCAGATGTTTACTTACCTCTGAGGGTTCATTGCCTAAGAAAACCCTCTGAAGTTCATGGGGTCTGTTCAAACCTTGTCCGGGCAACCATCCGAAGGCTGATTACTACACAGCTGATAAGGAGAGGCACAGCACAATCAAACCCATTACAAGCAATGGCAGCATGAAATCAGACACTTACTTACCTCTAAGGATTCCTTGCCTAAGACAACCCTCTGAAGTTCATGGGGTCTGTCCAAACCCTGTCCGGGCAACCATCCGAAGCCTGATTACTACACAGCTGATTAGCAAAGGCACAGCACAATCAAACCCATTACAAGCAATGGCAGCATGAAGTCAGACACTTACTTACCTCTAAGGATTCCTTGCCTAAGACAACCCTCTGAAGTTCATGGGGTCTGTCCAAACCCTGTCTGGGCAACCATCCGAAGGCTGATTACTACGCAGCTGATAAACAGAGACTCAGCACAGTCAAACTCATTATAAGCAATGGCAGCATGAAGTCAGACACTTACTTTACTAGCAAGCAAAACCATAAATCCCCAAACAAAGTCCAATAGACAAGGTCCAGCTCTGGCAAACAAAATTAAAAAGTAGAATTAAACAGAGGCTGCTGCAGTCTCTCCTGGTTTCTGTTTTTTTCCTCATTCATAACTATTGCCATATTGTGTTGCTTGACCACACACGTCATGGTTTTCTTTCCTCCATCTTTGGTCTAGATTTTAGGTACATAGTCAGACCCTTGTATTCGTGGAGGTTTGGTTCCTCAATTTACCATGGGCACCAGAAACCGCAAATAATAGTGAACCCTATTAAAATAAAGGATTTCCTGTATAAACATACCATAAAGTTGCATTGGAGGACCTAAAAGAAGCCTAGAGAGGACTCCCTCTCTAGGCATTCCCCAGCACAACTCTATGGTATGTGTCCCTCCTTTTTACGCCATGGATAACTGAAACTGTGGATAATAGCAAACCCTATTAAACTAAAGGATTCCAGTGCAAAGATACCATATAATTGCATTGGCAGACCTAGAAGCTGCCTAGATAGGATGCCTCTCTAGGCATTTTCCAGCATGACTCTATGGTATGTCTCCCTCTTTTTTCAGCCGTGAATAACCAAAACTGTGGGTTATAACAAACCCTATTGAAATAAAGAAGGATTTCTAGTTCAAACATACCATGGAGTTGCCTTGGAGGACCTAGAAGATGCCTAGAGAGGATACCTCTCTAGGCATTTTCCAGTATGACTCTATGGTATGTGTCCCTCCTTTTTAAGCCATGGATAACTGAAACTGTGGATAATAGCAAACCCTATTAAACTAAATGATTCCAGTGCAAAGATACCATAGAATTGCATTGGCTGACTTAAAAGTTGCCTAGATAGGATGCCTCTCTAGGCATTTTCCAGCATGACTCTATGGTATGTGTCCCTCCTTTTTAAGCAATGGATAACTGAAACTGTGGATAATAGCAAACCCTATTAAATTAAAGGATTCCAATGCAAATATACCATAGAATTGCATTAGCCGACTTAGAAGCTGCCTAGATAGGATGCCTCTCTAGGCATTTTCCAGCATGACTCTATGGTATGTGTCCCTCCTTTTTAAGCCATGGATAACTGAAACTGTGGATAATAGCAAACCCTATTAAACTAAAGGATTCCAGTGCGAAGATACCATAGAATTCCATTGGCCAACTTAGATGCTGCCTAGATAGGATACCTCTCTAGGCATTTTCCAGCATGACTCTATGGTATGTCTCCCTCTTTTTTCAGCTGTGAATAACCAAAACTGTGGGTTATATCAAACCCTATTAAAATAAAGGATTTCTAGTGCAAAGATACCATGGAGTTGCCTTGGAGGACCTAAAAGATGCTTAGAGAGACATTCTTTCTAGGCATCCTCTAGGTCCTCCAAGGCAACTCCATGGTATGTTTGCACCAGAAATCCTTTCTTTTAATAGGGTTTGATATAACCTGCAGTGCAACTCATTCCCGAGTGCAACTCTATGGTATGTGCCTCTTATTTTGTATATGGAAACTGCAGATATTGGTTCTGCAGATACAGGGGTCGGACTATATATACCTGGATTTAAAATGCCCCCCTCCAAAAATAGCAAATATGACCCTCATGGACCCTAGAGAGTGTTTGTGAAAATTTGGGGATTTGGGTTTTTTTATTTTAATTTATTTATTTGTGGTGGGGTGATGGGGAATATTTGGTCCTCCAAGATCTTATGGAGATCAATGCAGTGCCTTCAACCATGATGTGTATCAAACCTAACCCCACATTTCCACACACACACACTCATGCACCCCAAAACATGGTCCTCAATGCAACCTTTTGATCCGGAGCAGCCGCCCGCCCCGTTCTTGGAAGCAGCATCCCGGGTAGGGCGTGATTTCTTTTTGGTCACCTTCTTGCTTGTCCTCTGCACAGGTCTTCCTGAAGGCCGGCGTCCTCTCGCGGCTGGAGAAGCAAAGGGAGAAGATGGTGTCTCACAACCTCTCTCTCCTCCAAGCGGCCTGCAAGGGCTTCCTCTCCCGTCAGAAGTATAGGAAATTGAAGGTAAATGCATCCTACGTCCCAGAATGCCAGGGTTCTGAGTTCGGATTTGCTTGCAATTCTACAATATGTGCTTTGGTGTACTGGAAATTCACACACTCACTGCTATATGATCACATTTATGGGTGGTCAAGGGATGAATCCGGTGGTCTGCAGCAGAGAAGATGATGGGACATTTCCCTGATGGGTCTCTGCATCCTCCTGTGGTCAGCGCTGCAACAGAATTTTGCTTAATGCAAAAAACTGACCCAAAATCCACTGCTTTATGAGTGGTAAATGGATGCAGAATGTGGTTTATAGAAGAGGAGAGCATGCCAGCCCTTGAGGTGTAGGTTCCATCATCCCCAGCAAAATATATAGGTGGTAGATGGATGCAGCAGGTGGTTTATAGAAGAGGAGAGCATACCAGCCCTTGGCCTGTAGGTTCCATCATCCCCAGCAAAATTTATGGATGCAGCAGGTGGTTTATAGAAGAGGAGAGCATGCCAGCCCTTGAGGTGTAGGTTCCATCATCCACAGCAAAATTTATGGATGCAGCAGGTGGTTGATAGAAGAGGGGAGCATGCCAGCCCTTGGACTGTAGGTTCCATCGTCCACAGCAAAATTTATGGATGCAGTAGGTGGTTTATAGAAGAGGGGAGCATGCCAGCCCTTGAGCTGTAGGTTCCATCATCCACAGCAAAATGTGTGGGTGGTGAATGGATGCAGCAGGTGTTTTATAGAAGAGGGGATCATGCCAGCCCTTGAGGTGTTGGTTCCATCATCCACAGCAAAATTTATGGATGCAGCAGGTGGTTGATAGAAGAGGGGAGCATGCCAGCCCTTGAGGTGTAGGTTCCATCATCCCCAGCAAAATTTATGGATGGTGAATGGATGCAGCAGGTGTTTTATAGGAGAGGAGAGCATACCAGCCCTTGAGGTGTAGGTTCCATCATCCACAGCAAAATTTATGGATGGTGAATGGATGCAGAGGGTAGTTTATAGAAGAGGGGAGCATGCCAGCCCTTGAGATGTAGGTTCCATCATCCCCAGCAAAATGTATGGGTGGTGGATGGATGCAGCAGGTGGTTTATAGAAGAAGAGAGCATACCAGCCCTTGGCCTGTAGGTTCCATCATCCACAGCAAAATTTATGGATGCAGCAGGTGGTTTATAGAAGAGGGGAGCATGCCAGCCCTTGAGATGTAGGTCCCATCATTCACAGCAAAATTTATGGATGGTGAATGGATGCAGCAGGTGGTACTGATAAGCAGTATATAAATATCAATGCTATTGCTGTGATTCGATGCCGAGCTAAAGGGTAAACCATCTAAACACTGATTACTAAACCCAAAAATCACCCTTTCCGTACCACCCAGTAGCTCCAGTTTGGGCCGTGATGGTGAGAAGGCCTTCTAGAAGTCGTGACACCATTCCTGGTGGTTGGATTGGAAACCACCACCTTCTCCAGGCTCACTCCTTGCTCCTCCTTTCAGATCCAGCGCTTGGCCACGCAATGCATCCAGAAGAACCTGGTTGTCTTCCAAAGGGTGAAGACCTGGTCTTGGTGGAAACTGATGTGCCGGATCCGGCCCTTGCTGACCGCCAGCATTGCAGAAAGCCAGCTCCGGGCCAAGGAGGTACGCAGCGGCGTGCATGGGGAGAAAGAGGAGGGTGTATGCATTTGCAAAGCAAATAAGGATATGCATTTGCAAAGCAAATAAGAATAATTCCCAAATAAATTCCAAATAAGAATTATTTTCCCTCCAATGAAATGTTCCTTGAGTCTCCAAATTTCTAGCCTTGTAGGGAGTGAGATATCTGGAAGTGGAGCTCTAAGTGGGAATGGTTTTTTAGTATCTCACTCCCTACAAGGCTAGAAATTTGACATTTTCTCACCTTCCTCTCCTTCCTTCCTTCCTTTTCTTACCTACCTGTCCACCTGCCTGCCCTTCTTCCATGTTTTAAAGGAGGAACTTGCAATGCTGAAGAAGAAACTAGAAAATTCAGAGCTTTCCTGCCAAGAGCTTCGACAGAGCATGGAACATCTGGAAACCAAGGTGAAAAACAGGAAATCCTTTGTGGCCACTCTCTATATTTGTTGCCAGGAAATGGTCCCCTTTAAGGTGTGATTCCTTAAATTGGGTGCATGGGAGGAAGGTGGGTTGCAGAGAGATTTTTGCAGGCAGAGGGCATTGCATTGCAATAAAGGAAGAAACAGAGGTGGGGAGGTTATGGAGGTCCCACTTCCTAATGGAGGGATGTACCACAGCACTGGGAATCAAAACTCTTGGGTTTTGTCAACCTCTGAAACCAGGTCTGAAAGGGACACTGAAGACTAGATGCATGGGTTCATCTACCCACATATTTTGATATGAAGGCTGACTGATGGTTATTCTCTGAGAACGTGGGATCTTTGACAGAGGGCTCCTCTACACCAGCCAAAGAAAATGAACTCCTTGTATCTGCGAGCTCTCACCCTTCCTTCCTTCCTCCCTCTCTCCTACCTTATCCTTCCTTCCATCTTTCCTTCCTTCCCTCCCTCCCTCCTACCCTGTCCTTCTTCCCTTCCCTCCATCTATCCTCTCTTTTCTCCCTCCCTCCCTTCTGTCCATCTACCCTCTCCTTCCTTCCTTCCTCCCTCCATTTTTTCCTTCCTTCCCTCTATCTACCCTCTTTCCTTCCTTCCCTCCCTGCATCTACTCTCTCCCTCCCTCCCCTGTCCTTCCTTCCATCTTTCCTTCCTTCCTTCCCTCTATCTACCCTCTCTTCCTTTCCTTCCCTCTCTGCATCTATCCTCTCCCTCCCTCCCTCCCCTGTCCTTCCTTCCTTCCATCTTTCCTTCCTTCCCTCTATCTATCCTCTCTTTCCTTCCTTCCCTCCCTGCATCTATCCTCCCCCTCCCTCCCTTCCATCTTTCCTTCCTTCCATCCTTCCTTCCTTCCTTCCATCTTTCCTTCCTTCCCTCCTTCTGTCTACCTTCTCCTTCCTTCCTTCTCTCCCTCCCTCCATCTACCCTCTCTTTCCTCCCTCCCTCCCCTGTCCTTCCTTCCTTCCCTCCGTCTACCCTTACCTTCCTTCCTTCACTCCATCTACCCTCTACCTCCCTCCCCTGTCCTTCCTTCCATCTTTCCTTCCTTCCCTCCTTCTGTCTACCTTCTCCTTCCTTCCTTCCTTCCCTCCCTCCCTCCATCTACCCTCTCTTTCCTTCCTTCCTTCCCTCTGTCTACCCTCGCCTTCCTTCCTTCGCTCCATCTACCCTCTACCTCCCTCCCCTGTCCTTCCTTCCCTCCTTCCGTCTACCCTCGCCTTCCTTACTTACTTCCTCCCTCCTTCCTTCCTTTCCTCCCCTGCCCTTCCTTCCATCTTTCCTTCCTTCCTTCCCTCCCTCCATCTACCCTCTCTTTCCTTCCTTCCTTCCCTCTGTCTACCCTCGCCTTCCTTCCTTCGCTCCATCTACCCTCTACCTCCCTCCCCTGTCCTTCCTTCCATCTTTCCTTCCTTCCCTCCTTCCGTCTACCCTCGCCTTCCTTACTTACTTCCTCCCTCCCTCCTTCCTTTCCTCCCCTGTCCTTCCTTCCATCTTTCCTTCCTTCCTTCCCTCCCTCCATCTACCCTCTCTTTCCTTCCTTCCTTCCCTCCGTCTACCCTTACCTTCCTTCCTTCGCTCCATCTACCCTCTACCTCCCTCCCCTGTCCTTCCTTCCATCTTTCCTTCCTTCCCTCCTTCTGTCTACCTTCTCCTTCCTTCCTTCTCTCCCTCCCTCCACCTACCCTCTCTTTCCTCCCTCCCTCCCCTGTCCTTCCTTCCTTCCCTCCGTCTACCCTTACCTTCCTTCCTTCACTCCATCTACCCTCTACCTCCCTCCCCTGTCCTTCCTTCCATCTTTCCTTCCTTCCCTCCTTCTGTCTACCTTCTCCTTCCTTCCTTCCTTCCTTCCCTCCCTCCCTCCATCTACCCTCTCTTTCCTTCCTTCCTTCCCTCTGTCTACCCTCGCCTTCCTTCCTTCGCTCCATCTACCCTCTACCTCCCTCCCCTGTCCTTCCTTCCATCTTTCCTTCCTTCCCTCCTTCCGTCTACCCTCGCCTTCCTTACTTACTTCCTCCCTCCCTCCTTCCTTTCCTCCCCTGTCCTTCCTTCCATCTTTCCTTCCTTCCTTCCCTCCCTCCATCTACCCTCTCTTTCCTTCCTTCCTTCCCTCCGTCTACCCTTACCTTCCTTCCTTCGCTCCATCTACCCTCTACCTCCCTCCCCTGTCCTTCCTTCCATCTTTCCTTCCTTCCCTCCTTCTGTCTACCTTCTCCTTCCTTCCTTCTCTCCCTCCCTCCATCTACCCTCTCTTTCCTTCCTTCCTTCCCTCTGTCTACCCTCGCCTTCCTTCCTTCGCTCCATCTACCCTCTACCTCCCTCCCCTGTCCTTCCTTCCATCTTTCCTTCCTTCCCTCCTTCCGTCTACCCTCGCCTTCCTTACTTACTTCCTCCCTCCCTCCTTCCTTTCCTCCCCTGTCCTTCCTTCCATCTTTCCTTCCTTCCTTCCCTCCCTCCATCTACCCTCTCTTTCCTTCCTTCCTTCCCTCCGTCTACCCTTACCTTCCTTCCTTCGCTCCATCTACCCTCTACCTCCCTCCCCTGTCCTTCCTTCCATCTTTCCTTCCTTCCCTCCTTCTGTCTACCTTCTCCTTCCTTCCTTCCTTCCTTCCCTCCCTCCCTCCATCTACCCTCTCTTTCCTTCCTTCCTTCCCTCCGTCTACCCTCGCCTTCCTTCCTTCGCTCCATCTACTCTCTCCCTCCCTCCCCTGTCCTTCCTTCCATCTTTCCTTCCTTCCCTCCTTCTGTCTACCTTCTCCTTCCTTCCTTCCTTCCCTCCCTCCCTCCCTCCCTCCCTCCATCTACCCTCTCTTTCCTTCCTTCCTTCCCTCTGTCTACCCTCGCCTTCCTTCCTTCGCTCCATCTACTCTCTCCCTCCCTCCCCTGTCCTTCCTTCCATCTTTCCTTCCTTCCCTCCTTCCCTCTACCCTCGCCTTACTTACTTACTTCCTCCCTCCCTCCCTCCTTCCTTTCCTCCCCTGTCCTTCCTTCCATCTTTCCTTCCTTCCTTCCCTCCATCTACCCTCTCCTTCCTCCCTTCCCTCCCTCCCTCCCCTCCATCTACTCTCTCTTTCCTCCCTCCCTCCCTCCCCTGTCCTTCCTTCTTTCCATCTTTCCTTCCTTCCCTCCTTCCGTCTGTCCTCCCTTCCTCTCTCCTTCCTTTCCTCCCCTGTCCTTCCTTCCATCTTTCCTTCCTTCCTTTCTTCCTCCCCCTCCCCTGTCCTTCCTTCCTTCCATCTTTCCTTCCTTTCCTCCTTCTGTCTACCCTCTCCTTCCTTCCTTCCTTCCTTCCCTCCATCTACCCTCTCTTTCCTCCCTTCCTTCCATCTTTCCTTCTCTCCTTCCTCCTTCTTTCCTCCTTTTTGCTTCCATCACTTCTGGCATCTTCTCCATCGGCCTCTTTCCTGCCCTCTTTCTTTACCTCCTGTGGCTAAAAACATCTCATGTTCCATAATATCCCCCCAGCTGAGAAATGGAAGGGGAAAAAAGAAAGCAATTTTATATATAAGTCAGCGTGTTGCCTTTTCCCCACTCCCATTTCTGGAACATTCTGTGGGCGTTAAAATGCCCCCTTTTTAAGCTGACGCAGCTTTTAATTGCCTTGGCGAGAGGGGGGGTGGAAAACCTGCCTCTTTATTCCATTCAGCAATCCAGGCCCTGCTCCAAAGTTGCACCAGAGAGTAACGTGGGTTTTGCAGAAGCAATAGCTGCCATTGCTTGGGGTTTCGTCTCAGCCTTGCATCCCAGGAAGTGGGAAGGGAAGGCTTTGCAACTGTCTTGATTTGGCCGTGGAAAGGTGGAAGGAGTCGGGCATGTCCAACCTGGTGAAGAGAAGGTGGAATAGGTGATAGGATTTCAACCTTCAAATCCATCAAGGTTGGCCCCAAAGAGGAAGAGGGGCAGGTTTGTTCTCTGCTGCCCCAGAGCGTAAAAACGGGTCTAACTGTTTTAAGTTACAGGAAAGTAGATGTTGGTTGAACTGGACAGTGGAAGCAGTTCAGGAATGGAACCCATTGCTTTAGAGAGGTGGTGGGGTCTCCTTCTCTGGATGTTTTCAGAAATAGTCCAGATAGATCCCTGGAGAATAGAATCATAGAATCATAGAATTGCAGAGTTGGAAGGGACCCCAAGGGCCATCCAGTCCAACCCCATTCTGCCACGCAGGAAATCTTGATCAAAGCATCCCCGACAGATGGCCATCCAGCCTCTGTTTAAAGACCTCCAAGGAAGGAGACCCCACCACACTCCAAGACAGAATCATAGCATGGTAGAGTTGGAAGGGACCTCCAAGGGCCATCCAGTCCAGCACATTCGAACACGCAGAAATCACGATCAAAGCATCCCCGACAGATGGCCATCCAGCCTCTGTTTAAAGACCTCCAAGGAAGGAGACCCCACCACGCTCCGAGGGAGTGTCTTCCACTGCCGAACAGCTCTTAGCTGGAGAATCCTGCATTGAGTGTAAGGGGTTGGATAAGGACGAGAGGATGGGTGGGCATCTGTCTCTTGGGAGTGCTTTGATTGGGTCTTCCTGCATGGCAGAAGAGGGTTGGACTGGATGACCCTTGGGGTCTCCTCAGCACCATGGAAAACTCATAGAATCCGAGAGTTGGAAGAGACCACGAGGGCCATCTAGTCCAACACCTTTCTGACAAGCAGGAAGACACAATCGAAGCCCTCCCAACTGATGGCCATCCAGCCTCTAGTCATGAACAATTTCAACACCATGGAGAGCTCATAGAATCCTAGAGCTGGAAGGGACCCTCAAAGGCCATCCAGTCCAACCCCATTCTACCATAAAGAAACAATCAATCCAAGCCCTCCCATCTGATTGCCATCCAGCCTCTCATCCTAAACAATTTTGGCACCATGGGGAGCTCATAGAATCATAGATTTGGAAGAGACCCCCAAAGGTCATCCAATCTCACCCCCTTCTGCCATGCAAGAATACACAATCCAAGCACACCTGGTAAATGGCCATCCAGCCTCTAGTCCTAAACAATTTTAGCACTACAGAGAGCTCATAGAACCATAGAGTTGGAAGGGACCTCCAAGGGCCATCCAGCCCAACCCCATTCTGCCATGCAGGAAGATGCAATCAAATCATTCCCAATGACAGATGGCCATCCAGCCTCTAGTGCTAAACAATTTCAGCACCATGGACAGCTTATAGAATCATAGATTTGGAAGAGACCCCAAGGATCATCCAGTCTCACCCCCCTTCTGCCATGCAGGAATACACAATCCAAACCTTCCCATTTGATGGCCACCCAACCTCTTGTCCTAAACAATTCCAGAGCTCATTGAATCCTAGAGTGGGAAGAGACCCCAAAGGTCATCCAGTCCAACCCCATTCTACCATGCAGGAATACCCAATCTAAGCCCTCCCAACTGATTCCCACCCAACCTTTCATCCTAAACAATTTCAGCACCTTGGATAGCTCATTGAATCCTAGACCTGGATGAGACCCCCAAAGGTCATCCAGTCCAAACCCATTCTGCCCGGCAGGAAGACATAATCAAAGCACCCTTGAACAGATGGCCATCCAGCTTCTGTTTAAAAACTCCACCACACTAATATTATTTTTGTGTTATTGTTATGGCCTTTTGCGGTCGGGTGTATTTTTCAGTAGAATGGTCTTATTCCAATAAAAAATTCCTAACCCCTTAAATTCCTAGACATAGGCAATGGATTCCACTATCAAATTCTCACAAATTCTCACCAAGACTCTCTGCCATGTTTCCTGCTATCCAAATCCAACCCCATTTGCACCCAAGTTTCATTTTCCCACTCCTCGCCACATTGAGGTCTGTAGGAGTCGCGTCCAACAGCTGCACTAATAGCTAGACATGCTCCGGTTCATGCTTTATATGACTAGTACATCTCTGGATGGACAAGGTGCAAATAAAGCTACACGGTGGATGGAGTTTGGAGCAGAGACGGTGGATTTCAGAGATGCCTTTGGCACTTCACGCGTTCTTTTCAAAAGTCTTCTTGCAAAGGCTCCTGACCGCTGTCTTCCCCCTCGCGCTCTCTCTCAACTTCTCTCTTCCAGTTCTTCCTTCTGAATAATGAACAACGCCTTTGATGCTCACCTGGGATTGCGCAGAAAGGACAGCTACTATTTAGTCCCATTAATAGACTGCTCTTTGTCTTCGGCACAGCGGTGCGGAAAGTGTGATTTGCAGAGAGTAAAAGGACCCCTTGCAGAGTTTGGGGACTGAGTGCAGAATCAAGCCCCTGGAAGCATCTCCATAGAGTTGGAAGGGGCACAAAGGGCCATCTAGACCAACCCCTGCCAAAGCATAGACTCCAAGGGAAGAAACTCCAAGGGCCATCCAATCCAACCCCATTCTACCATGCAGGAAGATACAATTAAAACACCCCTGACAATTGCAATTAAAGCCCACCATCAAAGCACCCCCAACAGATGGCTGTCTGGCCTCTAGTCCTAAATAATTTCAGTACCTTGGGGAGCTCATAGAATCATAGATTTGGAAGGGACTGCTAAGGGTCATCTAGTCCAACCCTACTCTGCATTGCAGGAAGACACCATCAAAGCACTCCCAACATATCACCATCCAGTCTCTAGTTCTGAACAATTTTAGCACCATGGAGAGCTTATATAATCCTAGAGCTGGAAGAGATCCCCAAAGGCCATCCAGTCCAACCCCATTCTAACATAAAGAAATCCTAGTGTTGGAAGGGACCTCCAAGGGCCATCCAGTCCAACCCCATTCTACCATGCAATTAAAGCACCCCTGACAAATGGCTGTCCAGCCTCTAGTCCTAAACAACTTCAGCACCTTGGATAGCTCATAGAATTATAGAAGGGACCTTTAAGGGTCACACAGTCCAACCCTATTCTGCATTGCAGGAAAACACCATCAAAGCAATCCTGACAGATGGCCATCCAACCTCTCGTCCTAAAATATTTCAGCACCATGGATAGCTCATAGAATCCTAGAGTTGGAAGGGACCTCCAAGGGCCATCCAGTCCAACCCCATTCTGCCATGCAGGAACACACAATCCAAGCATTCCCAATAGATGGCCATCCAGCCCCTGTTTAAAAACCTCCAAAGAAGGAGACTCCACCACACTCCCAGACAATGCATTCCATAGAATCATAGAGTTGGAAGGGATCTCCAAGGGCCATCCAGTCCAACCCCATTCTGCCATGCAGGAAGACACAATCCAAGCATTCCCAATAGATGGCCATCCAGCCCCTGTTTAAAAACCTCCAAAGAAGGAGACTCCACCACACTCCCAGACAATGCATTCCATAGAATCATAAAGTTGGAAGGGGCCTCCAAGGGTCATCCAGTCCAACCCCATTCTTCCATGCAGGAATACACAATCAAAGCCCTCTGGACAAATGGCCACTCAACCTTTGTTTCAAAGCATCCAAAGAAGGAGACTCCACCATACTCCATATTCCAATGCGGAACAGCTCTTACTGTTCTTACCCAGCTTCTAGTCCTAAACAATTTTAGTACCATGGAGAGCTCCTAGAACCCTAGACTTGGAAGAGACCCCCCAAGGGTCATCTAGTCCAACCTCTTTCTGCCATGCAACAATGAAAGCAATTAAAGTATCCAACCTGAGTTGAAAGACCTCCAAAGAAGGAGACTCCACCACACTCCCAGGCAGCAGCATATTTCACATCCAAACTGCTCTTAAAGTCAGGAAGTTCTTCCTAATCATAGAATCATAGTGTTGGACGGGACCTCTAAAGGACATCCAGTCCAACCCCATTCTGCCCTGTAGGAAGACACACAATCAAACCCTCCTAATATCTGACCTCTAGTCCTAAATAATTTTAGCACCATGGAGATCTCATAGAATCATAGAGTTGGAAGGGGTCTCCAAAGGCCATCTAGTCCAAACCCTTCTGCCCTGAAGGAATACACCATCAAAGCCTTTTGGACAGATGACCGTCCAGCCTCTGATTAAACACTTCCAAAGAAGGAGACTCCACCATGCGCCGAGTCCCAACGAGCAGGAATACACATTTCCTGCTAAGCTTTTTTTTGAAAATACAGCAGCGTTTGGGGACTTTTTGGCCATACGGCAAAATGATGTGGGGGCCCATTTGGACAAATCATATTCTCCTTGAATTCTATGAGGAGTATTTTCACCATATAGACGAACCCCAAGTTTTCCATAATCCTTCCATGGGATGAACAGAAATAAGGAGAGAGTTTGCTCCAGAGTGAGCGGCAGGCGGCAAAAGCTTATGACCTGTTCACGTAGCAAATAAGCCCCGCTGTGCTGTCCGGAGTCTAGTGGGAACTATACTCCATTAGAGCCTTCTCCATTTTTTCTCCCAACACCCTCAATTAGCAATCCTCCCCGATCAGATTCCTGTTTTGTGCGTACTCCAACTCTCTGCACACTTGTCTCACGTTCAGCGATTTTTGTTTGCCAAGCCTCTTTTCGGCAATTAATTAATTAGTGCTATAATTATGCCTCGAGCACCCTGGAGATTATCAAATTGTTTCAGGTTTTCCAATAAACCCAGGGAAAGAGGATTTGCAGGAGCAAGACTCCAGGAAAAAAATTATCCTTGGCGTTAAAGCGTCGCCCGCTGTTGTGGCTTACGGGCTCTCCAAACGGAAGGGAGCTTTCGCCAAGACATTTGCAGGAAAGCCAAGGAATTGTTCCATTTTCTCCGTCTTGCTTCCAAGAAGAAGAACAGGAGAAATGTTGCCAGTTCCTCAAAGAATCATAGAACGCCATTGAAAATAATGGGACTTCCGGTATAAAATACCATAGAGTTGCCTTGGAGGACCTAGAAAATGGCTAGAGAGGATGCGTTTTCTAGGAAGACTCTATGATAACAGCAAACACCATTGAAAATAATGGGACTTCCAGTTTAAAATACCATAGAGTTGCCTTGGAGGACCTAGAAAATGGCTAGAGAGGATGTGTTTTCTAGGAAGACTCTATGATAACAGCAAACACCATTGAAAATAATGGGACTTCTGGTTTTAAATACCATAGAGTTGCCTTGGAGGACCTAGAAAATGGCTAGAGAGGATGCATTTTCTAGGAAGACTCTATGGTAGGTGTGGTGTTTTGTGTCCTGTGGATAACTGAATCAGTGGATAATGAATCAGTGGATACAGAGGTCCTGCTGTACCATAGAGTTGCCTTAGAGGACCTGGAAAATGGCTAGAGAGGACACATTTTCTAGGAAGACTCTATGGTAGGTGTGGTGTTTTGTGTCCTGTGGATAATTGAATTAGTAGACAATGAATCAGTGGATACGGGGGTCCTACTGTACAATGAACCCTTAGAAAGCAAAGGTGACACTATCTCAGCCACCCATGTGGACAATTTTGCATTTCGGAATACAGCTCACCCCCTCATTTCCATGGAGGCAAGATCCATAGTTTCAGAAACAAAATTGAGGACTCAAACCATAGAGTTGTGCAGGGAAATGCCTAGAGAGGCATCCTCTCTAGCCATCTTCAAGTTCCTCCAATGCAACTCTATGGTGTTTTGGTACAAGAAGTCCTTTATTCTAATAGGGTTTGCTATTATCAGTGGTTTCTCTTATACACAATAAGTCCCTTGCAAATTTGTATTTCAATGTTCATTTTTCTAGATAGGGAACTCAACCTATATTTTGATGCTGGTGGTTGAAATAATTCATTTTTTTGGAGTCTCTACTACATGACTTGCACCATGAATTAATTTTAATTTTTAATTTAATTATTTTTAAATGAATTACTTTGAGATGAATTACTTTTGAAAAGTAACTTTGGGGTCCTCCCCATGGTTCTCGGGGGAGGAGAGGGAGAGACCAAAGCCGCCATCTCACCTGACGTTACTCTATCCGCAGGTCATAGACCTCACGACGGAGCTGTCGGATGAGCGCCTGAAAGGGGAGGTCGCCTGTCGAGTTTTGGATGGCGAGCGAGCCGAAAGGTTGCGAGGGTCACGGGAGATCAAAGAGCTACAGGTACGGGATGGAGGGGCATTGTGCAGTGTGTGTGTGTTTGTGAAGAGGTTAGTGGAAGCGTTTGGGTGCATCTTCCAGGGATGAAACCTTCCCAGTTCTTTCTTTCATTGGCAAGAAGGAATAATTTTTATAAAAATTTGTATTTCCGAACAGCTCTTACTGTCAGGAAGTTCTTCCTAATAATGTTTAGGTGGAATCTCTCTTCCTATAGTTTGTACTCATTGCTCCGTGTCCTAATCTCTGGAGTTGCAGAAAACAAGCTTGCTCCATCCTCAGTAGGACATCCCTTCAAATATTTAAACACAGCCATCATGTCTCCTCTTGACCTTCTCTTCTCCAGGCTAAACATACCCAACTCCCTCAGCCGCTCCTCAGAGGGCATCATGGCTTCCTCAGTAGGACATCCCTTCCAATATTTAAACATGGCCATCATGTCCCCTCTCAGCCTTCTCTTCTCCAGGCTAAACCTACCCAACTCCCTTTGCTGCTCCTCAGAGGGCATCATGGCTTCCTCAGGAGGACATCCATTCCAATATTTAAACATGGCCAGCATGTCCCCTAAAACAAGCTTGCTCCATCCTCAGTAGGGCACCCCTTCCAATATTTAAACATGGCCATCATGTCTCCTCTTGACCTTCTCTTCTCCAGGCTAAACATACCCAACTCCCTCAGCCGCTCCTCAGAGGGCATCATGGCTTCCTCAGTAGGACATCCCTTCCAATATTTAAACATGGCCATCATGTCCCCTCTCAGCCTTCTCTTCTCCAGGCTAAACCTACCCAACTCCCTTTGCTGCTCCTCAGAGGGCATCATGGCTTCCTCAGGAGGACATCCATTCCAATATTTAAACATGGCCATCATGTCTCCTCTTGACCTTCTCTTCTTCAGGCTAAACATACCCAGCTCCCTCAACTGCTCTTCAGAAGGCATCATGGCTTCTTCAGTAGGACATCCCTCCAAATATTTAAACATGGCCATCATGTCCCCTCTCAGCCTTCTCTTCTCCAGGCTAAACCTACCCAACTCCCTTTGCTGCTCCTCAGAGGGCATCATGGCTTCCTCAGGAGGACATCCCTTCTAATATTTAAACATGGCCAGCATGTCCCCTAAAACAAGCTTGCTCCATCCTCAGTAGGGCACCCCTTCCAATATTTAAACATGGCCATCATGTCTCCTCTTGACCTTCTCTTCTCCAGGCTAAACATACCCAGCTCCCTCAACCGCTCTTCAGAAGGCATCATGGCTTCTTCAGTAGGACATCCCTTCCAATATCTAAACATGGCTATCATGTCCCCTCTCAACCTTCTCTTCTCCAGGCTAAACATGCAAAGCTCCCTAAGCCACTCCTCAGAGGGCATCATGGCTTCCACATCTCCCACCATCTTGGTGGTCTATTTTCTCTTATGCTTGAGTTCTTCTTCTGATGGAGCTGTGGATTGTAACAAATAAATAAATGAGATGAATATCCAGAACGGGGCACCATATTCCTCCAGGGGAGAAGATCTGACCTCAGAGGGTGTTGGAGTCTCCTTCTTTGGAGGTCTTTCGACAAAGCTTGGGTGGGCATCTCTCAAGATTATGTATTCGTGCGTGGCAGAAGTGGGGTTGGACTAGATGGCCTTTGGGGTCCCTTCCACCTTGAAGATTCTCTCATTCTGTGAATGCTTGTGTAAAAATTGCAGTATTCTCTCAATTGTTCCTCTGTTTCAGAGTAAGCATGACAAACTCCAGAAGAAATTGGAGGCTGCGGAGAAACAGCTGGAAGAAACCCAACAGCAGCTCGAACTTCGCAAGATTGCCGCTGGGAGCTCCGGGAAAGGTAGGAAGGTCCCATTAACATGTGCATTAACATGTGAATGTTGGAAGGCCCCATTAACACGTGCATGTAGGCCCCTGCGTCACAAAATGGCCGTGCCCCCTTCCACGCGCCCCTTTCGTTGAGGTCCGGTTTTCCATTTTTTGTATACCTCCCTCCCCACTGGTTTTAAATAAATGCTTAAATTTCTTTCCTTAAACTGGCTTATATTTGGATAATTATATGGTGGTAATTTGTTCGGTAGGAGCCAGCATGGCGTAGCGGTTTGAGTGTTGGGCTACGGATTTTATCAGACGAGGGCAAATATGGCGTCATCTGAGAGTCTGTAGCCCAACACTCAAACTGCTACACCATCATAATGATGCCTAATGAACCTGAAAGTGCGCCAATACCGGACAGCGTGCTTTCACGATTATGTGTTGAAAATAAGGTTTTTTATTGATGGGCCAAGCTATCAATAGATCAGCCGTGGTGTTTTTTTGCTGGCATTAAGAGCGCTTGGAAGTGTGCACCATTTTCCTCTCGCGATTACAGCGTCAATGGGCAGAACACTTCCGGTTGAGAATCCCGTACGATCCTGCGTAGAAATGGGGAGAGCTGTGTGTTACTAGTGGAAAATAATAATCAGTCGGGGGGGGGGGGGGAGTCATCGTTTAATATATAGTAGGACCCCGTATCCACTGGGGATTGGTTCTGGAGATGCCCGTAGATACCAAAAACCATGGATAATAGTGAACACCATTGAATATAATGGGACGTACGGTTTAAAATACCATAGAGTTGCCTTGGAGGACCTAGAAAATGGCTAGACAGGACACATTTTTCTAGGAAGACTCTATGGTAGGTGTGCTGTTTTGTGTCTCGTGGATAACTGAATCAGTGGGTAATGAATCAGTGGATATGGGGGTCCTACTGTACCACAGAGTTGTCTTGGAGGACCTAGAAAATGGCTAGAGAGGACACATTTTCTAGGAAGACTCTATGGTAGGTGTGCTGTATTGTGTCCTGTGGATAACTGAATCAGTGGGTAATGAATCAGTGTATATGGAGGTCCTACTGTACCACAGAGTTGCCTTGGAGGACCTAGAAAATGGCTAGAGAAGACACGTTTTCTAGGAAGACTCTATGGTAGGTGTGCTGTATTGTGTCCTGTGGATAACTGAATCAGTGGATAATGAATCAGTGGATATGGGGATACGGGGGTCCATTGAACCCTTAGAAAGCAAAGGTGCCACTATCTCAGCCATCCATTTTGGAATACAAGTCACACACATACACACCCATTTCCATGGACACACGATCTGTGGTTTCAGTTATTCAAGGGAAACAAAATTGAGGAGCCATACCATAGAGTCATGCTGGAAAATGCCTAGAGAGTCATCCTCTCTAGCCATCTTCAAGGTCCTCCAATGCAACTCTATGGTGTTTGTTTTCGGTTGCATTTCATAGTTGATTTAGTTAGGTGTGGTTCTCTTTTTTTTAATGAAATGAGGGTGACATGCCTTATTATTATTAATATTATTATTATTAATTTCATTATTAATTCATCAGTCTTTGTATTCCCCCTACTCATAGCATCATAGAGTTGGAAGAGACCACAAGGGCCATCCATTCCAATCCCATACTTCCATCCTCCTCATTATGATTATTATTATTTGGGGTGATTTGGGGTTACGAAAGCAGAGTTTCGTGGCCCCGTTTGGCCCGTGGACCGCATATTACACCCTCCCCACGCTTCGGACGTGATCTCCGGCTTCGGTTCCTCAGCCCCACGCGCCCTCCTTTCTTGCTGTCTCTCTGCTGTCACCCCCAATTGCTTCTCCGGAGCGACACCTGTCTCCCCGCGTCCTGAAAGGAGAGGCGCGTCAAGGAGGGAGCGTGTCACTTCGTGTAAAAGCTGAGCCGAAAACTTCTCTCGGCCACCCCGGAGGGTTGGCGCTCCAGATCTGTCAACAGCAGCCAATTTCTCAGCTGATGTTTGCGGTGGTGCATGAACAGCTAAGGTTATTTATTGCAAAGGTTATTGAGCAAACGAAAAAGAGGAAAAGGCAGAGGTGTTGTTGCAGGGAGGGATTGCACCCCCAAATAGGAATTCGGACTCCCCGTGACATTTACCCGAAATTTCCCCATCCATGAATTTCTAGCACGGCAGAGAGTGAAACAAGCCAGAATGGTGGAATGGTTGGAGCGTTGGAGAGCAAGGTTCGAATCCCTGCTAGTCCATGGAAACCCAGTGGGTGAGCTTGATTAAGTCACACTCTCTCAGCCTCAGAGGATCGCCATGGCAAAACACCCCTGAAGAAACAGATTACAGTAGGACCCCCATATTTACTAAGGATTATTTGGGGGGGGGCATGGATACCAAAAATTGTGGATAATAGTGAACATCATTGAAAATAAAGGGACTTCTGGTTTAAAATGCCATAGAGTTGCCTTGGAGGACCTAGAAAATGGCTAGAGAGGACACATTTTTCTAGGAAAACTCTATGGTAGGCATGCTGTTTTGTGTCCTGTGGATAATTGAATCAGTGGATAATGGATCAGTGGATACGGGGTCCTACTGTATAATAAAAAAATACAGTGGGACCCTCGTATCCACTGGGGATTGATTCTCAGGGGGGTATGGATACCAAAAACTGTGGATAATAGTGAACACCATTGAAAATAATGGGACTTCCGGTTTAAAGTACCATAGAGTTGCCTTGGAGGACCTAGCAAATGGCTAGAGAGGACACATTTTCTAGGAAGACTCTATGGTAGGTGCGCTGTTTTGTGTACCGTGGATAATTGGATCCGTGGATATGGGGGTCCTACTGTAGCACAGAGTTGCCTTGGAGGACCTAGAAAGTGGCTAGAGAGGACACATTTTCTAGGAAGACATTATGGTAGCTGTGCTGTTTTTTGTCCTGTGGATAATTGACTCAGTGGATAATGAATCAGTGGATACAGGGGTCCTACTGTACCACAGAGTTGCCTTGGAGGACCTAGAAAATGGCTAGAGAGGACACGTTTTCTAGGAAGGCTCTATGGTAGCTGTGCTGTTTTGTGTCCCATGGATAATTGACTCAGTGGATAATGAATCAGTGGATACAGGGGTCCTACTGTAGCACAGAGTTGCCTTGGAGGACCTAGAAAATGGCTAGAGAGGACACGTTTTCTAGGACGACTCTATGGTAGTTGTGCTGCTTTGTGTCCCATGGATAATTGAATCAGTGGATAATGAATCAGTGGATACAGGGGTCCCACTGTATTTTCTCTCTCTCTTTTAAGTTCTTTCTCTACTTTTGAAGAAGTTTAAAGTATAGTCGGACCCCCGTATCCATGAAACCAGTATCTGTGGTTTCAGTCCCTAAACATGGAGACATCTTAGAAAATGCTTAGAAAATCCCAGGTTGGACTGGATGACCCTTGGGGGTCTCTTCCAACTCTATGGTGTGTAAGTGTGAGAAGGACCCTCATGGTGCATGAAACTGTTTCGAATATCCAGCAAATCCACCCCTAAGATCCTGTTTCTCTGAGCAACGCTGCATCTCTTTTCTCCAGGTCTGTTTTAGCTGCTAAAAATAATAACGTTTTCAAGCGGCTTCAGGTTTGCAGCCTGCGCTACGCATGCATTTCCAGTTTGGAAGCCCCGGGGTTGGTGGGATGTCAGCGGGCATCGTTACAACTGTCCGACTAATTTAGTTCAACGGGTTTAGATTTGTCGCCAGGCCTGCGTTCCTTTTCTAGCAACACAGAAGGAGAATTTTCCTCCAAATTTATTCCTTCCCTTCCTTGACTTGCACCAAACTGAGATAAAGAGAGTTGGTCCTATTTCAACTTTTATCTTATTATAATATTTACCATATAATATAATAATAATTCTTATATTGTTGTTGTTGCGTGCTTTCACGTCATTTCTGACTTATGGTGACGCCAAGGGGTTTTCTTGGCAAGATTTGTTCAGAGGGTTTTTTTGCTACAATAATAATAATACTATTAATAAAATTTATTTATACCCCACCACTCTGCTAAAAACAATCGGGACGGCTTCCAACAATTAAAACTCTACAATGCTGACTAAAAGCACCCCCCATAAAAAGACATTAAACTATATAAAATTAAAACCAGCTAGCTAAAATCACATTAAAAACAAATATGAACTAGACTTTTAAAAAAGGGCCAGGAGACGTAGCTCCTGAGGCCGGGATCTAATCAAGAAAGGCCTGCCTTCTTTTGTGGCCGAGAGAGTGTGACTTGCCCAAGGTGATCTAGTGGGTTTCCATGGCTGTGGGAATTCTCTTTGAATTAATAATAATTATAATAGTTTTTCCTTGGTTTTTTTTTCAGGCTGTGTAGTAGTAGTAGTAGTAGTAGTAGTAATAAATTTAATATAATACAATATAACAATATTATGATTATAATATTATAATTATAATTATATAATTAATTATAATATTATATTTAATAATATTAAATGTGTCCACCTGGGTAAGTCTTCCTTCTTGTTCCTCTCTCCAACATAGGTTTCTAGTGACCCTTTCTGCCCTCAAAGTAGATTGCTGGGAAATATAGTTTCCAGATCCTTCACTTGGCACGAAAGCTAAGGATTTTGTATAACGTAGTACGGGAGGAGATCTTTGGGGTGACACCAACTCCAGACTGGTTCTGAGAACGTTTTGTCCAGAATTGATTTGGATGGATCTTGGGATGTTTTTTCTTCTCTCTCAACAGGTGAGGAGTGGTGGATGCGCCTGGACTGCGCCGAAACGGAGATTGGGTTTCTTCGGAAGAGGATCGCGCAGCTGGAGGAACGGCTGGAGATGGAGCAGAAGTCCAAGAAAGAGATGGAAGAAAAGGTAGGCCTTGGGGTTGGAGAAGAGGCAAGAGACACGACACGGCAACTAGGGTGGGGTAGATTTGTTTTGTCGCTCAGCATGAAGGTCATACAGCCCTACGGTACGCGTGATCATGACGGTAAGAGTTGTTCTGCAGTGGACTATGGAGTGTGGTGGAGTCTTCTTCTTTGGAGGTTTTGAAACAGAGGCTGGATGGCCATCTTTTGGGAATGCTTTGATTGTGTCTTCCTCCAAGGAAGAATGGGGTTGGACTGGATGGCCCTTTGGGGTCCCTTCCAACTCTATGAATCTACAAGCTCTCAATGGTGCTGAAAATGTTTAGGACTCGAGGTTGTATGGCCATCTGTTGGAAAGGCTTTGATGGTGTACTCTTTCATGGCTGAATGGGGTTGGACTAGATGGCCCTTGGAGGTCCTGTCCAACTCTATGATTCTATGAGCTCTCCATGGTGCTGAAATTGTTTAGGACTAGAGGATGGATGGACATCTGTTGGGAACTCTTTGATATGTCTCACTGCATGGCCGAATGGGGTTGGACTGGATGGCCTTTGGGTTCCCTTCCAACATGGTTCTATAAGCTCTCCATGGAGTGGTTGATTCTTAGAGATCCTATCCAAGTTGAGCTCTCCATGGTGCTGAAATTGTTTTGGACTAGAGGCTGGATGGCCATCTGTCAGGAGGGCTTGGATGGTGTCTCCCTGCATGGCAGAATGGGGTTGGTCTGGATGGCCCTTGGGGTCTCTTCCAAATCTATGATTCTAATCTCAATTATCGGAAATGATTTGATCGGGCTTTCCTGCATGGCAGAATGGGGTTGGACTAGATGGCCCTTGGGATCTCTTCCAACCCTATGATTCTAATCTCAATTATCGGAAATGATTTGATTGGGCCTTCCTGCATGGCAGAATGGGGTTGGACTAGATGGCCTTTGGGGTCTCTTCCAACTCTATGATTCTATGGAATGCATTGTCTGGGAGTGTGATGGAGTCTCCTTTGGAGGTTTTTAAACAGAGGTTGGATGGCCGTCTGTTGGGAATGATTTGATGGTGTATTCCTGCAGAGCAGGGGTTGGACTAGATGGCCCTTGGGGGTCTCTTCCAACTCTACAATTCTATGATTCTTGAGTAGATGTCTTCAGATGAAGTATGGCAACATGGGCCTTCCTCGAGGTGGAGGGAAGAGTGATCACCCAGTGGGCTCCTGTGGCTGAGGGAGGATTCGAACCCTGTCCTCCAAAAGTCTAGTCCAATGTTCAAACCACTGCACCGCATTGTCTCATTATGTGTGTGTGTTTGTGCCTTCAATATATTTCCATATGTCAACCCTAAAGCTACCAGCCTGTCATGGGATTTGCTTGGCAAGATTTGTTTGGAAAAGTGTTCCCTTTTCCTTCCTCTGAGGCTGAGAGAGTGTGACTCCCCCAAATCTCCATTCTCCACCTAGAATACTTTATCCATTTCTGGGCAAGATTTGGTACTACTGGGTTGAAATAGTACAAGGTTGGAGTAGCTTCCCAGGAGAATTTTTTAGTCCCAAATGAACCCAGATATCCTTTAGGAGATATGTGGGGTCATTCTCACAATTTTAGGCCTTTTTTAACAACAGGAAGTGAGTGGAAGACACTTCCTGTTTGAAAAAAGGACTCGCGGGGGGCCTAGACTGACCTCAAATGGCACTGGAATGGAATGGAAAAGCCCCATAAACTATCTTGAGGACATTTCGGGGTAAGAATAATTTTTTTTGAAAAATTTCAGGAAAATATTTTTTGACCCCCGAGACCCCATGAGGGCAGCACTTGGTCACATTTGTCCCACCCGTGTTTTGGCCGAACTAGAGGACTGTAATGCCTTTGCTCTGCTTTCCTGTGTGAACGAACTTTCCGTTTCGCTGTAGCCGCCCGAATTTTGCAAAACCTGGCATGAAAATTTTATTTCCCCCGAATAGATTCCAGAGTTTGCTTTTCCAAATGAAGCAGAGCTCAAAGAAATGGAATTTTTTTGGGGGGGGGGAGCATGCATGGAAAAATAAGCCCCTAAATTCGTAGTATATTAAAATGTAATGAAGCTTCGCCCGTCCCCGAGAGCCCCGGTGAAGGCAAACAACGTATTTGCATTCAGAGCCTTGTCTGGAATTACAGGCTTCGTTAATTCAAGTTGCTCTGCTTATTTAAAGTGACTCCTTAATAGCATTTTGCTGCTTGGAGGCACTTGCTCTGCAACGAGGTGGAGGAAGGGGAGGTGATTCCAGAAACTTGACCTTCATTTTTGTGTTTGTGGGTTTTTGTGCGCGTGTGTGTGTGTGTGTGTGTGTGTGGTCTTAGCAGAAATAGACCATGAGGTTGAATTTTCCCATATTTAAGTTGCCTCAAAGCAATTCAGAGAGTTTGGACTTATAGAATCATAGGATCCTAGAGTTTGAAGAGACCATGAGGGTCATCTAGTCCAACCCCATTCTGCCATGCAGGAATACCCAATCAAATCATTCCCGATAATTGAGATTAGAATCATAGAGTTTGAAGAGACCATGAGGGTAATCTAGTCCAACCCCATTCTGCCATGCAGGAATACCCAATCCAAGCATTCCCGATAATTGAGATTAGAATCATAGAGTTGGAAGAGACCATGAGGGTCATCTAGTCCAACCCCATTCTGCCATGCAGGAATACCCAATCAAATCATTCCCGATAATTGAGATTAGAATCATAGAGTTTGAAGAGACCATGAGGGTCATCTAGTCCAACCCCATTCTGCCATGCAGGAATACCCAATCCAAGCATTCCCGATAATTGAGATTAGAATCATAGAGTTGGAAGAGACCCCAAAGGTCATCTAGTCCAACCCCATTCTGCCATGCAGGAAGGCCCAATCAAATCATTCCCTATAATTGAGATTAGAATCATAGAGTTGGAAGAGACCGCAAAGGTCATCTAGTCCAACCCCATTCTACCATGCAGGAATACACAATCAAATCATTCCTGATAATTGAGATTAGAATCATAGAGTTGGAAGAGGCCCCAAAGGTCATCTAGTCCAACCCCATTCTGCCATGCAGGAATACCCAATCAAATCATTCCCGATAATTGAGATTAGAATCATAGAGTTGGAAGAGGCCCCAAAGGTCATCTAGTCCAACCCCATTCTGCCATGCAGGAATACCCAATCAAATCATTCCCAATAATTGAGATTAGAATCATAGAGTTGGAAGAGACCCCAAGGGCCATCTAGTCCAACCCCATTCTGCCATGCAGGAAGACACAATCAAATCATTCCCGATAATTGAGAATGGAATCATAGAGTTGGAAGAGACCATGAGGGTCATCTAGTCCAACCCCCAGTCATGCAGGGATATATACAAGTAAAGCAATCCTGAGAGATGGCTGTTCATCCAAGAATCACAGCGCCATAAATTTGGAAGGGACCTCCAAGGGCCATCTAGTCCAACCCCATTCTGCCATTCACCCTCAAAGCCCTCCCAACAGATGGCCATCCAAACTCTAGTCCTAAATAATTTCAGCTTACTGGTTTTCTCTTGCGTTTGCTTCTCACGCTTCCGTTTATTTCGTCCTCGCAGCTGAACGTGGCTCAGAAAGCATACGAAGGCGCTCGGCGGACCGCCCAGCAGCTGAAACGGAAATGCAAGCAACTGACATGTGATTTGGAGGACACGCGAGTGCTGATGGAAAACCAGCAGAGCAGAAACCATGAACTAGAGAAGAAGCAAAAAAAGTAAGGCTTTTGTGGTGTGGTTGGGATGAAACGGGAAAATTCATCCATTTCCTGGTTTGAATTTGGAATTCCCGACTCCTCGAAAAAAGTTGCACGGGAAGAAATATGGCATATTGAAAATTCCCACAACTTGCAAGGATTTTTGTTGTTGTTGTTCCTGGCACAACATAAATTTCTCAGTTTCTGAAAACTGTACAAGAATCTTTGCACAATTCAGGACTTATTGTGTGCAAAATTCGCGTGCGGATGTTTTGCACAGAAAACAGCATTTTCTGCACAGAAAACAGCATTTTCTGCACAGAAAACAGCATTTTCTGCACAGAAAACAGCATTTTCTGCACAGAAAACAGCATTTTCTGCATAAATATTTCTTCCTGAGCAGAAAATGCTGATTGGAGATTTGCAATGAGAAAAATTCACATGAGGGTGATTTGTATCTTCTGCGCAAGAAGTAATATTTCTGCTGAGAAATATTTTCTTCACAGAAAATTCAGCTTACTGTACAAATATATATATACAGTATGTATATATATATATATATATATATATATACACACAGTATATGTGTGTATATATATATATATATATACACACAGTATATATATACATAGTGTATATATATATATATATATATAGTGTGTGTGTGTGTGGATATATATATATATATATATATATACATACATATATGCCATTTTCTACTCATAACATCGTCATGCTAATTTTGTACAGAATAAATCCGAAATTTCAGATAGTCTTCTAAAATGGTGTGGATTGCAACACCCAGCATCCTTCACTATTGGTGCTATGCTGGCTTGGGGATGATGGGGGGTACAGTCCCACAACATAGGAAAGAACTCATAATTCCAACATCATATTAGTTTTAATCCATTCGTTTTCTTATTGATGTCTTCCTTTCTCCCCATCCTTCTTCTTCTTCCATTGCGCACAATGAAAAATAAAAATGGAAACACCGACAACCGCAACGAAAGGTTTGACATGCAGCTAGCGCAGGCTTTGGGCGAATCCGCCTTTGAAAAATGTCTCCGGGAGAAAGTGACACAGGAAAACACCGGTCTACAGTTTCAATTGGGAAAGATGCAGCGAAGCTTAGAGGTGAGGAAAGAACGAGAGAGAGAGAGAGACCATCGTTTGGCTCTTTTTCGTGCAAACTCTTGTGCAAACTCTTGTGCAAAATGTCAACCTCTTTTCTCCTACCGTGCAACTACAGAGTGGCAAATAGAGTGTGTTGCCCCCTTAAATGAAATTATGCCTGCCCAAAAATGAAATTTCCCCTCCAGTCTCCAAATCGCTAGTCTTGCAAAGAGGGAGGAAGACACCCATCTAAACATAATTAAAAGTTAATAATATTTCTTAACGGGGGGGATATAGAGTGTCATAGAGTAATTAAAGGGGTGGTGAAAAAGGATTTAGAAGAAGTAGAAAATGAGACGCTTTAGTAAATTTTGTTCAGATTAGAGAAAAGAAACACACACACACACACATATATGCAAAATCCATCTCCACCTCACAATCCACTCCTGTCACTCCATTTGTGGCCCAGATTGGGACCCAGGCAGTCAACTGGCAGCAGCGGCGGGATGACGCTGCCACCGCCGCAACAGAACGGTAATTGGCAGCGGCGGCGGCAGAGCAACGGAGCGCAAGTCATCCTTAGCAATTCCAGGGAAATGGGAGGAGGAATTTAAATCCACCGTCCTACCTTACAGGGTTGTTGTAAGGTCTACCGGCCATTTTGGAGGAGATTTTTTAACGGCGTATGGTATGCCAAGTCCAGCTAGTAAATGTATGATCATATTGTGGAAACAAATGATATTTGGAAAATATTGAATACCAGGTGAAATAAATTTGAAGTCAGATTATATAAAGAGAGGCATTGAAGGAAACTTGATAAGATAAATAATATAAGTTGTGCAAAAAGGTAATAGCTAAAATGAGAATTATTATTAAATATAAGTAAAAGAAAAAAAGAAACACACACACAGACACACCTTGGCGTCTTTTAAGCACTAAGTTAAAACATAGTTTTTTATTAACATCTTTGAGGTATCAAACTGGAACATTTCTGCAGTGCAGATGCACCCTTTGCTTTAAATACCTAGCTCGCAACAGTGTCTTATGCACACACACAAAGGGAATTTTTTCACAGAGAAGTACCTAAAACATGCAAAATCTCAGGGTAATAATATCCTTTCTCATTGAGAAGATTTATGACTGTTCTATACCCCCTTATTCCCTTCTGCCCCTGCAGGAAAAAGAATTGGAAAACGCCAGCCTCAACCAGCGGATCGAGGTGCTAAGCGCCCGGGTGAAGGAGCTCAGCTCATCCAATGGCCTGGATCCGAACGCGGTGGCCGCTCTTCGGAAAAAGGTCTGGGATTTGGAAGAAAGTTCTTCCAAGCAGGAGAAAGAACTGAGACTTCAAGCAAACAGCATCGAGCAGCTGGAACAGGTAGGCAGAAGGACACAGTTGGATTTCGGCATCCTTTCCAATTTTGTGATCGAAGACTTGGTAGATTAGGGGTATGCTGTGGATGTAGTATATCTTAATGGCTACAAAATGGCTGCACTGATTGGAGATGATGGGACTATCAGCCTGTCCTTTCCAATTTCGTGATAGAAGACTTCGTAGATCAGGGGTATGCTGTGGATGTAGTATATCTTAATGGCTACAAAATGGCTGCACTGATTGGAGCTGATGGGACTATCAGCCCATCCTTTCCAATTTCGTGATCGAAGACTTGGTAGATCAGGGGTATGCTGTGGATGTAGTATATCTTAATGGCTACAAAATGGCTGCACTGATTGGAGCTGATGGGACTATCAGCCCATCCTTTCCAATTTCATGATCGAAGACTTGGTAGATCAGGGGTATGCTGTGGATGTAGTATATCTTAATGGCTACAAAATGGCTGCCCTGATTGGAGCTGATGGGACTATCAACCTGTCCTTTCCAATTTCGTGATCGAAGACTTGGTAGATCAGGGCTATGCTGTGGATGTAGTATATCTTAATGGCTACAAAATGGCTGCCCTGATTGGAGCTGATGGGACTATCAACCTGTCCTTTCCAATTTCGTGATCGAAGACTTGGTAGATCAGGGGTATGCTGTGGATGTAGTATATCTTAATGGCTACAAAATGGCTGCACTGATTAGAGCTGATGGGACTATCAGCCTGTCCTTTCCAATTTCGTGATAGAAGACTTCGTAGATCAGGGGTATGCTGTGGATGTAGTATATCTTAATGGCTACAAAATGGCTGCACTGATTGGAGCTGATGGGACTATCAGCCCATCCTTTCCAATTTCGTGATCGAAGACTTGGTAGATCAGGGGTATGCTGTGGATGTAGTATATCTTAATGGCTACAAAATGGCTGCACTGATTAGAGCTGATGGGACTATCAGCCCATCCTTTCCAATTTCGTGATCGAAGACTTGGTAGATCAGGGGTATGCTGTGGATGTAGTATATCTTAATGGCTACAAAATGGCTGCACTGATTGGAGCTGATGGGACTATCAGCCTGTCCTTTCCAATTTCGTGATGAAGACTTGGTAGATCAGGGGTATGCTGTGGATGTAGTATATCTTAATGGCTACAAAATGGCTGCACTGATTGGAGCTGATGGGACTGGGAGCCCAGCAACATCTGGCAGGTCACATGATGCTCACCACTGGTTTTATAAATGCGGCAACGGCAAATTAAGTATATGCAAATGCCAGTAAATCACTCATGGCCGCCATGTTTACTAGCGGACATGCAAAGTTTATGGGGACAGAAAAACCATTAGGACAAGTTGCAGCTGCTGCTAAATGTCATTAGTACACACAAAAAATCCTAACCTTTCCAAATTCTGGGCAAATTTCAGCCTCAGTGCCTCCCTCAATTTGCCCTCCAAAAGGAATAACATTCACCATCCCTTGCAGGGTTGTTGTGTGAATTAATTGCATCTTTCTTGGTTTCCTCGTCAGCTTCACTTAAGGCTTGAGCTGGAGATCGAGAGGATGACGCAGCTGCACCAGAAAGAACTGGAAGACAACGAAGAAGAACTGGAAGATGTCCGCCAGTCCTGTCAGAAACGGGTACGGGGGAAATGAAAAGTTGGCACTTTTGTTGAGATTTGTTGAGTCCAAACGAATATTTCCTCCCATGCCTATTTTGGATGGTGGAAGGATGAAACCTCCATGTGTAGGCAGAGTCTAGCTGCAGTTTGAGAGCCAGTTTGCCTCCTGTCTCTGAGTTCCTGAGGAACATGAAACCCAGTACCAGTTGGGGATACTGGGAATTGTAGTCTCTGGCTATAGGGGAGCCTCATTCACCCAGTGTTACAAGTTGGAGGGCATGTCTTTCTGTTGTCCAAATTTATTGTAATTTGAAGGGATAGGCTTTGCTGTTTACCAGCCAGACCCAGAAAAAAACCAGAGGAAAGAAGAAGAAAAACAGCCACCGAAAGGGAAAGTATTTTTAACATACATCAAAAAAGTCACAGACAGAATAGGGAAGCTGGTGAGGAAACACAACCTCCAAATAATCTATAGACAACCAGAAAAATCCAAGAAATCTACACTCAGCAAAGGACAAAAGAGTCCCTCTCACAGCTGCAGGAGTTTACCGTATCCCATACAGCTGTGGACAAGTTTATATAGGCACCACAACACGCAGTGTGCAAACACGAATCAAGGAACACAAGAGATGCTGCAAACTGGGCCAGCCAGAAAAATCAGCAGTAGCAGAACATGTTATATACCAACCTGGACACAAAATGCTATTTAAAAAGATGGCTGTGTGTGTGTGTGTGTGTGTGTGTTTTGCAGCTGCGGCAACTGGAAATGCAATGTGAGCAAGAGGTGGAAGAGAAGCAAAGGATCCTCCATGAGAAACGAGATTTGGAAGGCCTCATCGCCACTCTCTGTGAGCAGGTAAGGAGAGATGCCTTTGTCCACTTCTATCACTTATAATCTACTTTGCTCCCAGTACCAGACTGGAGGAGGTTTAGAGCAAAGATGGAAACAAAATCCAGCTTATAATTCACAAAGAAAACCCACCAGGAAGCAAGTCTGCGTCTTGACTTGCTAACTTGAGCTAGGTCTAGCTAGCAAGGGGGCCCAGCTTGGTAAACATGAGAAAGCCAATTAGGGATCCTAGTTTACCCCAGTGACAATGGCATTTCAAAATCCACCAGGAAACAAAGAATGAAATAAGCACTCCGGGTGAAACCATTAATTTAGGAGGATTTACAATAAGAATGTCATTTTTGGCTAAAAATAATTTCAGCTGTTTTTGCTAGTCTGGGGCTTTGATGATCACCTGGAGGTCTCCAGAGAACCAAAATTTTCAAAATCCCAGGTGCAGCATTCCACTTTCCCCCACCCCTGACTTGACAAGTCAGGCCTTACATTACAATAAGTGATGTCATGTGACTTCCTGTTCTGGGTTTTGGCTCCAAGATGGCTGGTATTTCCATGGGTCTACTGGAGGTCTCCAGGGGTCCCAAAATGAAGTCCTCAGGGCCTGATGTAGGGTTTGTTTGTACTCCACTCCAGATTGGTCACCGAGACTTTGATGTGGAGAAACGACTCCGGCGCGATCTGAAGAGGACCCATGCTCTGCTGGCCGATGTACAGCTCCTCCTGGAGACCCCGGGGGCAGAATCAGGCCCAGCAGGGGGCAAAGAGGAGCTGGAGAAACTCAGGAGCCAGGTGAGGAACCATGCTTTCTAGACAATCAGGGAACCAAGGGTGTCTAGGGTCAAGTCCTATTACATGGGACAAGTGAAGAACCAAGCTCTCTGACCAATCAGGGAACCAAGGGTATCTAGGATCAAGTCCTGTTACATGGGACAGGTGAGGAACCATGCTTTCTGGCCAATCAGGGAACCAAGGGTATCTAGGATCAAGAGCTGTTACATGGGACAGGTGAGGAACCATGCTTTCTGGCCAATCACGGAACCAAGGGTATCTAGGGTCAAGCCCTGTTAGATGGGACAGGTGAGGAACCAAGCTCTCTGGCCAATCAGGGAACCAAGGGTATCTAGGATCAAGAACTGTTACACGGGACAGGTGAGGAACCCTTCTTTCTGTCCAATCAGGGAACCAAGGGTATCTAGGATCAAGTCCTGTTAGATCGGACAGGTGATGAACCATGTTTTCTGGCCAATCAGGAAACCAAGGGTATCTAGGATCAAGAGCTGTTACACGGGACAGGTGAGGAACGATGCTTTCTGGCCAATCAGGGAACCAAAGGTATCTAGGATCAAGTCTTGTTACACGGGACAGGTGAGGAACCATGTTTTCTGGACAATCAGGGAACCAAGCACATCTAGGAAACTTAACTCTCATAGGATCCTAGAGTTGGAAGCGATGCCAAGGGTCATCTAGTCCAACCCCCTTCTGCCATGAAGAAAGACACAATCCAAGCATTCCCGACAGATGGCCATCCAGCCTCTAGTCCTCAACAATTTCAGCACCATGGAAAGCTCATAGGACCATAGAATTGGAAGAGACCTCCAAAGGCCATCTAGCCCTTCTGCCCTGCAGGAAGACACAATCAAAGCCCTTCCAACAGAAGGCGGCCCAGCCTAAACAATTTCAACACTATGAAAAGCTCATAGGACCATAGAGTTGGAAGAGACCCCCAAGGGCCATCTAGTCCAACCCCTTTCTGCCCTGCAAGAAGACACCCTCAAAGCTTCCCGGACAGCCATCCAGCCGCTGCTTACCTGCATGCATGGATCAAGTAGTTGAAGATATTCGCCCCTGGCGTAAGGGAAACTGCGTCTCCCACCACCTCAAACTCCCCTCCATAATTGAGCATGCCATCCATGCGCATGGAGACCATTCTTGCATAATGTCAGGTTGTGCATGGCTGGCCCAGATGTGGGGATTTTTCTTCTTTTGCAAGACCTGAACATCTCCAACCTGTGTTTGTTTTTATTCTCTCCACCTTCTTTTTCTCAAAGAGCCTTCGGTTATAGACAAGCGCCTGTCTCAGGAAGCGTTTAGGATTTAATTAAGGCAATTAGTTAAATAGATTGTTTCTCCGTCTTTATTTCCACGGCATGGGCTAATTAGTCCCTCCTCGGCAGCGTGTTTTTGCTTTTTCCGCGCCTACGCTTCAGTTTTTTGGGGGGGGTCTTTTTTTTTTAGAACATCTGTTGTAAGAAGGAAGGAGACACACAGAAGATTAGGGGGTTTTTAATTGAAGTTGTCTGGTGTGTTTCGGTGCAAAACCTGCCCTTAGAAAACGCAGCGGCTGATTTTCTCGGGTTTTATGCTCAGGCTGTTGTTTCGCTTAGAAAGAATATTTTTTTCAGGGTGGGATGAAACTGTAGGGGAAAATTCAGTGGGGAGAAAAAAAGGAATCAAATATTCAAGATGCAACATTGTTTAGATGTTTCTCTGAAAAATGGAGAACAAAACTAGGGAATCTTGCTTCTTCAGACTGCAGCTCCCATAATCCCCTAGCAAAGCATGGACAGTTAGGTTGATAATAGTTTGATTTGGACATATCATGGACAGTCACCTTTTTCCATATGATGATTGCTAATATCAGGGTTCAGGCAAAGTTCTTTGATCTGGACTGCAATGTCCACAATCCCCAAGAAAAGCATGCCCAGTGCACTTTTCTAGATGATGATAATGATGATGATTGTTTATGTCAGAGTTCAGGCAAAGTTATTTATTTTTTCTGGACTGGCACACCCAAAATCCCCCAGCAAGCCTCTCCAGAAAACTTTTCCAGGCTATTATTCTCTTCTATAAAGGTGACCAGGGTTCGAATTCCTGCTCAGCCCTGCAAAGCCACTGGGTGACCTTGGGGCAAGTCACACTCTCTCAGCCTCAGAGGAAAGCAATGTTTGGAAACCTCCTCTGATGAAATATGGCCAAGAAAACCCTAGGAAAGACTAGTGTGGTGTTGTGGTTTGAGTGTTGGGTTTAAGACTCTAGAAGACCAGGGTTCGAATCTTCACTCAGCCCTGGAAACCCACTGGGTGACCTTGGGCAAGTCACACTCTCTCAGCCTCAGAGGAAAGCAATGTTTGGAAACCTCCTCTGATGAAATATGGCCAAGAAAACCCTAGGAAAGACTAGTGTGGTGTTGTGGTTTGAGTGTTGGGTTTAAGACTCTAAAAGACCAGGGTTCAAATCCTCACTCAGCCCTGGGAACCTACTGGATGACCTTGGGCAAGTCACACTCTCTCAACCTCAGCGGAAAAGAACGGTGGCAAACCTACTCTGAACAAATCTTGCCAAGGAGAGAGTTGTCCTAAGTCCAAATCAACTTGAAGGCCAACAACAACAACAATAACAATATACTCCCCACTCTCTGGACTCCTGTGGGATTGCATTGGCCTTTTGGGCTGCTGCATCACGCAATTGCTGCATCACATGATTGATACATCATGCTATTGCTGCATCGCACAGTTGCTACATCACGCAACTGCTGCATCATGTGATAGTTGTATCACGCAATGACGGTCTACTAAGACCCCTCAAACCCTTTTCCTGTGTATTGCTTCCAAGCCAGGTACCCCCCCATCCTATATTTGCGCATTTCCTTTTTCGTACTTGATAATGAACGCCACGCAGTCAGAGCAACTCTAAATCGGTCAAACCCCCCCCCCCAAAAATCCCAAAACCAAACACATCTCCACAATCCCCAAAAGGAGAATTTTGCATTGATAGAGTCATGAGAGAGTTAAATGCCAATTTAGTGATACCAGCTTTCCATAGCTATTAAAATAAATAATTCCACCTTGCCTGTTTCCACTGAAAGCAACAACGCCGTTCTAGCGGCGAAAGCAATTACCATCGAGCAGACATCTGTAATTGAGATAATAATTCTGAGCAAATTGCTTCTCCGGGGTTGCACCATGCAGCTGTTTCTACCTGGCTTGAGGGCAGAAGGTACGGAGATCAAAACCTTCCCTGGTGAAGAATAAATGAGTGTTTTGGAGGGGAGGGATGCACCCACCGAAATTTTTTAAGGATGCAAATCTTGGCTTATTTCACTCCTGCATATAGGAATGTGTAATGAGAATGGCTAGAATCCTGTACTGGCTGCTTAATTAAGCATATTTAATTAAGAAACCTCTCTTGGGCCACCTGATAGAAACCGAGAAGGTTCTGTACCTCCCTTGATCCCACCAAACGAGCCCAAGAAGGTAGTGGGATGGAGAGAAGAAACTCCCCCAAAGACCCTAGAAGACTCCTATGGGGAGTTATGGTCCTTCCGATGGGGAAGGAGATCCAAAGTCTGGGAGCCACAATTGAGAAGGTCCTGTACCTCCATAGTTCCCACCAAAAGATCCTGAGAAGGTGGTGGGTCCAGAAGGGACTCTCCCAAAGACCCTGGAAGACTCCTATGGGGAGTTATGGTCCTTCCAATGGGGAAGGAGATCCAAAGTCTGGTAGCCACCATTGAGAAGGTCCTGTACCTCACTAGTTCCCACCAAAAGAGCCTGAGAAGGTGGTGGGTCCAGAAGGGACTCCCCCAAAGACCCTGGAAGACTCCTATGGGGAGTTATGGTCCTTCCGATGGGGAAGGAGATCCAAAATCTCAGAGCAGCCATTGAGAAGATCCTGTACCTCACTAGTTCCCACCAAAGGAGCCCCAAAAAGTGATGAGATGGAGAGAAGGACTTCCTCCAAAGACCCTAGAAGACTCCTATGGGGAGTTATGGTCCTTCCGATGGGGAAGGAGATCCAAAGTCTGGTAGCCACCATTGAGAAGGTCCTATACCTCCCTAGTTCCCACCAAAGGAGCCTGGGAAGGTGGTGGGTCCAGAAGGGACTCTCCCAAAGACCCTGGAAGACTCCTATGGGGAGTTGTGGTCCTTCCGATGGGGAAGGAGATCCAAAGTCTGGTAGCCACCATAGAAGGTCCTGTACCTCCATAGTTCCCACCAAAAGATCCTGAGAAGGTGGTGGGTCCAGAAGGGACTCTCCCAAAGACCCTGGAAGACTCCTATGGGGAGTTATGGTCCTTCCGATGGGGAAGGAGATCCAAAATCTCAGAGCAGCCATTGAGAAGATCCTGTACCTCACTAGTTCCCACCAAAGGAGCCCCAAAAAGTGATGAGATGGAGAGAAGGACTTCCTCCAAAGACCCTAGAAGACTCCTATGGGGAGTTATGGTCCTTCCGATGGGGAAGGAGATCCAAAGTCTGGTAGCCACCATTGAGAAGGTCCTATACCTCCCTAGTTCCCACCAAAGGAGCCTGGGAAGGTGGTGGGTCCAGAAGGGACTCTCCCAAAGACCCTGGAAGACTCCTATGGGGAGTTGTGGTCCTTCCGATGGGGAAGGAGATCCAAAGTCTGGGAGCCACCATTAAGAAGGTCCTGTACCTCACTAGTTCCCACCAAAAGATCCTGAGAAGGTGGTGGGTCCAGAAGGGACTCTCCCAAAGACCCTGGAAGACTCCTATGGGGAGTTATGGTCCTTCCAATAAGAAGGGAGCTCCAAAGTCTGGGTAGGGATTCGAAGTCTTGTCTCGCTACCTCTCTTATGCCAAATGCTAGACCTTATGGTTTTTAAAAACATGCAAAATGGAGAAATGGTAAAGACAGGCAGATAGGTGTGAGTGTGTAAAGGAAATAATGTGTACAGGAAACAAGGTGAGGAAGGTTGAGCTTAACAATCAATCTCCTTAAGTCCTTTTCTGGGATTCAGGGATGTGTTTGGCCTTTTAGGAAAATGGCAAATTTTCCTGGCACTCAATATACAGAGGCGTTAAAATGTTCAGCATCAGGCAATAAACTAGGAAGCTGCATATATATATATATATATATATATATATATATATAATTAGCAGCTGTCGAAAAGCCACCTTTTGTGTGTGTGAATTGCAAAGTGCGGTTTACGCCGTTTGAAAAGAAAGGGAGAAATTGGAAGGGGGGAGGCAATTTGTGAGTTCTGCCTCCTTGAATCAAACCCAACCTGCGCAAATTACAAGCGATTCACGTCATCTGGCAAATTAACGAGCCGGGCTCCAACCAAGCGCCGGCCAGGAACCAAGTCCAGGGTGTGTGCCTGTACGTGTGTGAATGTTGGCACCAGAGAGTGGCTCTTTGGTGTGAGGTGGAAAAGCAACGATTTTTCTTCTCCTCCTTATCTTCTTCCCCTTCCTCCTTCCTCTCCTCCTCCTCTACTTCCTCTTCCTCTTCTACTTCCTTTCCTTTCCCCCTCTTCTTCCTCATCCTCCTTTTTCAACTCCTCCTTGTCTTCTTCCTTTTCTTTTGCCTTTCTCTGTTCCCTCCTCCTTTTCCTCTGTCTCTTCTTCCTCTTCCTCATTTACTTCCTCTTCCTCCACTTCCCCTCCTCTTCTTCCTTTGCTAAATTTACTTTCTTTCTTTCCCTCCTCCTACACTTCCCTTTCTTCTCTCTTTTATCCTCTTTCCTCTTCCTCCCACTCTCTTTTCATTCCTCCTCCTCCTCTTCTTTCCTTCCCCCTCGTGTTCCACATCATCCTTCCTCCCTTCCTTTTTCTCCTCTTCCTCCCATCCTCTTTCTCTTTTCCTTCTTCCACCTCCTCTTCCTCTTTCCTTCCCCCTCATGTTGCACATCACCCATCCATCCATCCATCCTTCCTTTCTCCTATACTTCTGCCTTCTTCCTTTTCCTTCTCCTCCTCTTTCCTCTTCCTCTCATCCTCTTTCCCTTCCTCCTCCTCCTCTTCCTCTTCCCTCCCCCCTTGTCTTGCACATAATCCTTTCCTCCTTCCTCATCCACTTCCCCTCCTTCCTTCCTTCCTCTCCTCTTTCCTGTTCCTCCCACCCTCTTTTTCTTTTCCACCTCCTCTTCCTCTTTCCTTCCCCCTCATGTTCCACATCATCCATCCATCCATCCTTCCTTTCACCTATACTTCTGCCTTCTTCCTTTTTCTTTTCCTCCACTTTTCTCTTCCTCCCATCCTCTTTCCCTTTCTCCTTGTCTTGCACATAATCCTTTCCTCCTTCCTCAACCACTTCCCCTCCTTCCTTCCTTCCTCTCCTCTTTCCTGTTCCTCCCACCCTCTTTCTCTTTTCCTTCTTCCTTCTCTTTTCCCTCTTCCTCTTCCTTTTCCACCAGATTATCCCACCTGGGAATAGAAGGGAACAGATACGATTGCAAAAGCACAATTTTGCTCCTTCCTCTCTGAGATCTTCTCTCCTTGTTTTGCCAGCTAGACAAATATTTCCTGCTTGTACCGGAGAGGAAGAGATGCAAAATGTGTGTGTGTGTGTTCAGAATTTGGCATCCCACAAAGGCCCTCAGGAGAGATGTAGTTGTAACTCGGCAGAGTCGTGATGGGCCTTAATAGCTTTTGGGAACGCTCCACGATGAGCGATAGGTAAACAAATATTGCTGGAAGGAAAAAAGATACAGAGAAAAATATTTAACGGGGCCAAAAATGCTTTTCTCTCCACAGTTGGTGGGATGTTTGAGTTACAACCCATGCAGTAGCTGCTTCTCTCTGCTTTGTATTTTAATTAATTAAATTTATTTATTTTTGTATATATACATATTTTATTATTATTATTTTTCCCGGCAGTGGGAAGAGAGCACAGCCCGATGCACCGAGGCCCAGAAATCGCAGAAGATGCTGGCGCTGGAATTGGAAAACCTCCACACGGAGATGGAGAACATCAGCAGGAACAAGAATTTGGTAAGGATGTCACCCTTCGCTGCGCAAAATGAATCATTTTGACCGTTATCTTCCCACTGTGAGGAAATCTTCCAAAAAATGTTTTTTCAAAGACTCTTCATAACTCACAATGCAGAAAAAGACCTCAAAGAGGCCATAACCGGCGGACCGTTCATGCCAAAATAGACATGTTGCCCAAATTGCGTGCAAGGATCCCATTAGTGCCCAAATCTTGACATGATGTGGGGATTATTTAATTGGCTCAAAATGGCAGCAAGAGGCCGCATAATGGCGGGATCTTTTAACCAATGTATGCCGATAATCTTCAAGGAGATTATCAGATGACCTCTTTAAAACATTCTTTTGCCGGCATAAAAAAATACCCATTTTTATGCTAGCAAAAGAATGCTCCCTACCGCACTTCCTTTCCTTTTCCGGCAATAAAAAGGAAGTGAATGAGCTCTGTTCACTTCCTCGTTCGAAATCCCGCGACACTTCGTCACATGGGAAATTTAAAAATAAAGTTGCAACGAGCACCTAGACACACTTAAAAAGTCTCAAGTAACCCGGGGAAGGTCATAAAAAGAGCGCAACGTGCCTGGATGTCCCAATCTCACCCGGACGAGTTCGCGCCGGACTGGTTTTTGACGCTGCATTCCCAAGAGTTAAATGGCCCAAGGTTTTGCATGCTGGTAATGGCGGCACCAAATCGCAACAGGGGATCTATTGATGGCTCACCCCATAAATAGGACGAAACGCCATAATGACACCAGCGGAATGCAAAAAGACACCATCGTCTGATATTGGCGTCCTTTTGCGTTCCTCTGACATTATTGTGGCACCACATTAGACTTGTCTGATAATCTCCCAAGCCAGAACATACAATTAAATGGCTTTTATTGAAAATTAATCTTAATAGCATTCACACAGACAGTCAGGCTTCAAGAAATCATTTTGGTGAAATTTATATTGGATAATTCCCCTGAACGGGTGAGATTTTTAGAGTGGAATACTATGTCTCCCGGGGTTTCCCAGGACTAGAAAAAGGATTCTCTGGAAGAGTTAATGATCGTTAATGGGTGATATCTTTGGAATCAAATGGAAGCAGGTAATGTATTGTTTGAGGAGATAGGGAGAGGAAAAATCCATTTTGCAACCATTGAGGACTCTGCTATTTTTGAGTGGATTAGTGGATGACTCACCTTCAGAAGGTCTGGACCTGGAAATGACTTTTCTTGGGAATTTGTAGACCTGGAAATATGTAATTTGTAGACCTGGAAATATGGAAATACATAGACCTGGAAATGACTTTTCTTGGGAATTTGGACGGCGGCCCCTCCCTAGATTATACGTCTTCCACTTTGGCATTTGGGGAGTACCTGCCAACCTCATGGAAGGCCACATAAAGCCAAATTATTAAATATTGCCAATTATGCGATATTCCAAGATGGAGTCTATCAGGGTAGGTAACAAACCCAATAAACCTATGACTGTATCCCAACATATTGGAGCCTAAGGAATCACAATGAATTCATAAATAAACTAATAACACACACACACACACACAAAACCAATCTACTAACTGATATATTTCGTAGAGGCAACCCCCAAAATAGTAAATTGATTTGCACAAGATTTTTTTTTTAAACATAGAAAACAATTTCTGCTTTTGCAAGTCATGGCTCCCAGCTGGACCATTTCTCATACACAACCCCCCCCACACACACAAAATAAATTTATTTGTGCAAGGTATTTATAAAAGAGAAAAAGCAGTTTCCATTTTTCTATGGCAAGGGTCCCATTTTGTATAGGAACACCCCCAAATCTATCTATCTATCTATCTATCTATCTATCTATATTGATTTGCACAAGGTATTTATAAGAGAGAAAGCAGTTTCCATTTTTCTATGGCAAGAGTCCCATTTTGTATAGGAACCCCCCCAAATCTATCTATCTATCTATCTATCTATCTATCTATCTATCTATCTTGATTTGCACAAGGTATTTATGAGAGAAAGCAGTTTCCATTTTTCTATGGCAAGAGTCCCATTTTGTATAGGAAACCCCCGCCAAAAAAATCTATCTATCTATCTATCTATCTATCTACAGTATATTGATTTGCACAAGGTATTTATAAGAGAGAAAGCAGTTTCCATTTTTCTATGGCAAGGGTCCCATTTTGTATAGGAACCCCCCCAAATATATCTATCTATCTATCTATCTATCTATCTATCTACAGTATATTGATTTGCACAAGGTATTTATGAGAGAAAGCAGTTTTCATTTTTCTATGGCAAGGGTCCCATTTTGTATAGGAACACCCCATATATATATATATATATATATATATATTAGAAAGCAATTGCCACTTTTTGCAAGCTAAGGGTCCCAGGAGGACCATACCAAAAGACCACCCTAGAAGACAAAATGCACTTTACAGGCTGAGAACACTGTAGGAAACTTGGCTGTTAATTTTAGCCCTCTTCCTTCCACACCCAGTGTCTATTTTATTAATTAATTTTATTTCTTAAAATTTCCATATCCTCTCTCCAAGAGATGTGAGGACTTGTGTGAACCCCATCAGGTTCTCAAAAGGTTTCATGAATGGCCACATTTTCTGTTGGTGTGCTGAGATGATTGCAACTTTGGTGCCAACCAGGTCAATTTGGGGTCTTCTCCTCTGTTGCAGGTTGATGAACAGCTCTACCAACTCCAGCACGAGAAAGCGGACCTCCTCAAACGCATCGATGAAGACCAAGAAGATCTGAATGAGCTGATGGAAAAGCACAAGGCCCTCATCGCTCAGGTGTGGGGGAAGGAAATGCAGATGTGTCTTGTTTGAGGTTCAAACCATAGACTCAGAACCCTAGGGTTGGAAGGGTCCTCCAAGGGCCATCCAGTCCAACCCCATTCTGCCATGCAAGAAGGCTCAATCCAAGCCATCTCAACAGATGGCCACCCAGCCTCTAGTCCTAAACAATTCCAGCACTGTAGAGAGCTCATAGGACCATAGAGATGGGAGGAATCTCCAAGGGTCATCCAGTCCAACCCCATTCTGCCATGCAGGAAGACGCAATCAAAGCACTGTGGAGACCATAGAGATGGAAGGGATCTCCAAGGGTCATCCAGTCCAACCCCATTCTGCCCTGCAGAAGGACACAATCAAAGCACTTTGGAGACCATAGAGATGGGAGGGATCTCCAAGGGTCATCCTGTCCAACCCCATACTGCCATGCAGGAAGACGCAATCAAAGCACTGTGGAGACCATAGAGATGAAGGGATCTCCAAGGGTCATCCAGTCCAACCCCATACTGCCCTGCAGAAAGACACAATCAAAGCACTTTGGAGACCATAGAGATGGAAGGGATCTCCAAGGGTCATCCAGTCCAACCCCATTCTGCCCTGCAGGAAGACACAACCAAAGCCCTCCCAACTGATGGCCACCCACACTCTGGTCTTAAACAATTTCAGCACCACGGAGAGCTCATAGAATCATAGATTGGAAAGGATCCCAAGGGCCATCTAGTCCAACCCCCTTATGCCATGCAGGAAGACACAATCAAAGTACCCTTGACAGGTGGTCATCCAACCTCTAGTCCAAAACAATTTCATCAACATTGAGAATTCATAGAATCATAGAGATGGAAGAGACCTCAAAGGCCATCCAGTTTAACCCCCTGCAATGCAGTTATACACAATCAAAGCATTCCCAACAGTTGGCCATCCAGCCTCTAGTACAAAACAATTTAATCAACATTGAGAGTTCATAGAATCATAGAGTTGGAGGAGATCTCCAAGTGTGATCCAGTCCAACCCCATTCTGCCATGCAGGAAGACATAATCCAAGCCCTCCTGACAGGCCAACCAGCCTCTAGTCCTAAACAATTTCAGCACAATGGAGAGCTCACAGAATGATAGAGTTGGAAGAGACCTCAAGGGCCATCCAGTCCAACCCCATTCTGCCATGCAGGAAGACACAATCAAAGTCCTCCTGACAGATGGCCATCCAGCCTCTGTTTACAAACCTCCAACAAAGGAGATTCCACCTTATATCATAGATTCATAGAGTTGGAAGAGACCTCCAAAGGCCATCTAGTCCAACCCCATTCTGCCATGCAGGAATACCCAGTCCAAGCATTCCTGACAGATGGACATCCAGCCTCCTCCAAAGAAGGAGACTCCACCATACTCCATAGTCCACTGTCCAACAGCTCTTACCATCAGGAAGTTCTTCCTAACGTTTAGGTGGAATCTCTTTTCCTGGAGTTTGAGTCCATTGCTCGATGGCCATTGTAGTCCCTTCAAACTCTTAAGTTTCTATGATTTGCTAGAGGCCTTCCATGTGGTAGCTCTTTTGGATCACTAAGGACCTTTGCAAATTGGAGGCCATCTCCCGAATTCCTCCATAGGTGAAAGAACGGAAGCCATTCACAGAAAGTCAAGTCCACCCCAGCATTTATATCCCTCTCTTAGAACTTCCTCCATCAAAGGTTTGCTTCTTAAATTGCATGCCAGGTCTATGGAGCCGGCATCTAGGTGGCAATTCCTAGCAATGCAAAAAAAGAGGAAAATCTAGCGCTCTGATCTTCAAAGACCACCTACTGCCCTCATCTTTTTTGAACTCTTTTCCCCTCCTATTGTGAACGTTGTGTGTGTGTCTCTATGTGTGTGTGTTTTTGTGTATAGTCTGCAACAGACATTGCTCAGATCCGGGAGCTTCAGACACAGTTGGAAGAGCTAAAGAAAGAGAAACACAACCTGCAGGAAAAAGTAAGGAGAATTCATGTCCTTTGAAGCTCTCGAAATATTTGGATAATGCACAAAAGGCTGAGATTGAATGCCCCATGTTGGGGGGACTGACCCAAATTTGGGCAGCCATTTTAGGCTACATCTTTCACATTTTCCAAATCCGGGGTGTGGTGTGCTTTCCATTTCAGGATTCAAAAGATCTACCCAAGTTGCTGAATGCTAAATTGCCTCCCAAATCAGTTCAGCACCTTGGATCGGTCTTTTCCAGGTCTGGAATAAAACCCACAATGAATGCACTGCACCCATAGAAACCAGGTGCCTCCATTTTGTATCCTGGATTGGACGCAAAAGTTCCCAGGTCCTTCTGAGCAAAGATGTAGGTAATTCTCCTTGAATACTCTACTCCAAGGAAGTGATGAGTAATTTTTAGCAATTTCTTTTCCTCTGTGAGAAAGCGTTTGAAAATTGTACTATTTTCGTAGACTGCAATTTGGATGAAATTTGTATGTGGCTGTTTCATGCAAAAAACAACATTTTTTGTGGTTGTGTTCTTTGCAGTACACATACACACATATAGGTTTGAACAAAATTACTATTTTCAATACTGAAAAAGCTGTTTTGTGCATTAAAAAAGCCATGTGTGTATTTCGCGCATCAGTCCAGGATTCAGGGTTTCTCAACACTCAAGAAACACATTTCATGCTCATTTTGTGAATATTTCTGAATATTCTTCATAAGTTTCTTTGGATTCATTATGTGGAATTTATCTTAATGGCTTCATAACTAACTGAAAGCAACTGCGCAATGAAGATTAAAGAAACTGAAATATTCAAAAACAATATCGAAAAATGGTGAAACGTGTTTTTCTCAATATGAAGGAACTTGGATAAAAAGAATTCTGTACTTATGAGAATCTTCACAATTTGAGATTCTACATAAAATTCAAGGTGGTTGTTTTACACAGAAAGGGTGGTTTTCTACATAAATGTGTGAATTTTTGCGCAAAATGACTCCCAGATTGCGAATGTTCAGTCTAACCTGTGTTTAGACTGAAGGAGGGCTGTTTTGCTTTATTTTAACAACAGGACGTGAGCAGAAATCCTGGGCCAAAATTGGAGCAGTGGAAATATCCCCCATTTTGGGACAAAAATTTGGAAAAAAGAAAGTTTTGGGTACCCCCCCGGCAAGACTTCAAACATGACAGGAATACCTTCCACACACCCTATAATGTGATTTAGGATATAAAAAATTGGGGAAATGATACAAAAAAAAAATGGGTGCAAAAAAATTGGGCACAGCTTTGTGGTCCCTACAAAAATTGTGCAATTTAGAACTCAGGACTTGCATTGAAAACTCAGGACTGGAAGCAAAGGAAAATGGCAGGAATTTAGAGGTCAAGGTTTCTCATTTTTGGACTAGTTGCAGGTCTCCCAGGCCCGGGTGGTCTACTTGGAGCAAGCGATGGTGGAGCGCTCCATCGTGAGCCGCCAGGAGGCCCTGATTTGTGACTTGGAAAACAAGATGGCGTTCCAAAGCGTCCAGATCAAGCGCTTTGAGGTAAGGGCCAGGGGGGAAAGGAGTGGTCAGTCTTAGGAGTCATTCACATGGAGGAGAGGTAAAAATCCAGAAGAAATTCAGACTGCCTTGGCCTGGGGATGATCACTTGTTGTTTGGTCACTTGTTTGTTTGTAAAGGATGACTCATTGCCAGTGTTTCCAAGATGGCGTTAGTGCATACCTCCATGATGGCATTGAGTACGTGGGGCTTCGCTTAATCCTATCTAAGTAATATGCCACGTAAAATGAAACAATCCGGTCAAAGGGTGCTCAGCAGTGGCTCCTCTTCGTCTTGGAAAGATGTGACCAGTGGGGTGCCACAGGGTTCTGTCCTGGGCCCAGTGCTATTCAACATCTTTATCAATGACTTGGATGAGGGAATTAGGGGCATACTTATCAAATTTGCAGATGACACCAAATTGGGAGGAGTAGCTAATACCCTAGAGGACAGGATCAACATTCAAAATCACCTGGATAGACTGGAGAGCTGGGCCAAAGCTAACAAAATGAAATTCAATACGGAGAAATGTAAAGTACTGCATTTAGGGCGGAAAAATGAAATGCATAAATATAGGATGGGAGAGACCTGGCTGAATGAGACTACGTGCGAAAGGGATCTAGGAGTCCTAGTAGACCACAAGTTGAACATGAGCCAACAGTGCGATGCGGCAGCTAAAAAGGCCAATGCGATTTTGGGCTGCATCAATAGAAGTATAGTGTCTAGATCAAGGGAAGTAATAGTGCCACTCTATTCTGCCTTGGTCAGACCTCACCTAGAATACTGTGTCCAGTTCTGGGCACCACAATTCAGAAAGGATATTGACAAATTGGAGCGTGTCCAGAGAAGGGCGACTAAAATGGTGAAAGGTCTGGAAACAATGCCTTATGAGGAGAGACTTAGGGAGCTGGGTATGTTTAGCCTGGAAAAAAGACGGTTTAGAGGCGATATGATAGCCCTGTTTAAGTATTTGAGGGGATGTCACGTTGAGGATGGAGCAGGCTTGTTTTCTGCTGCTCCAGAGACTGGAACACGGAGCAATGGGTGCAAGCTCCAGGAACAGAGATTCCACCTCAACATTAGGAGGAACTTTTTGACAGTCAGAGCTGTTTGGCAGTGGAACGCACTCCCTCGGAGCGTGGTGGGGTCTCCTTCCTTGGGGGTCTTTAAACAGAGGCTGGATGGCCATCTGTCGGGGATGCTTTGATCAAGATTTCCTGCATGGCAGAATGGGGTTGGACTGGATGGCCCTCGTGGTCTCTTCCAACTCTGCAATTCTATGATTCTATGATTCTATGAAGATATTATAACATACTGTAAAAAATAAATACACATATCACAAAGGTCTTATGGGGAGACCTCCAGTCCTTAAAAGTATAAAAGCCTTGTTTAAAGGCTATTAACAGAAATAAATTGCAAATTTGCACAATATGGAAGTCCTTAGGAAGACAGATGAGTGGAATAAATCAGTTGATATGAAAGAATAAAGGCTGTTGATGCCTATTGCTTGGTAATCCACTGCTGTTAGTAGCCAGACACATTTGTGGCTGAAGTTTTTATCAGAATTTCCTTAATTTTATCCACTCCTTGAAGAAGTCCTCCATCTGACCTCATTTTTGGTTGACCCTGGTCTACTAGACCCTGTGAATTATTGCCAATTATGAAATATTACAGGTTTCAGGATGTAAGGCCAAGTAACAGGCCTTCCACGCCATCCTAAACAATTACCCTCAACCGTCTTCTTTCTTTCTATCTCTTCCTTGCCTTCAACTGAACCATTTTTGGGCATTTGCATCCTTCTCAACAGATGCTGGTCCTCCGTCTCCGTGATAGCATAATCAAGATGGGCGAGGAGCTGGAGAAGGCCAAGGAAGGAGAAGTCCGGGAGAAGGAGAACACGAGCTACTACAAGATGAGGATGGACGAGATGAAGGCAGACATGAAGGAGTTGGCCGAGCGGGAGCTGGAAGCCAACCGCAGGCGTGTGGAGCTGGTAGGACTTCCATGTGTGTTTAAGGCAGGGGTGGACAACTGTACCCAATCCCACAAAAAGATCAGTTGACTCCCTCTGGAGAACATGGGAGGCATTCTTGCCATGTCCTTTGGCCTTCATGGGCCATTGCTGGCCGAGAGGAGGTCTTTTTTAAACAACAGGAAGTGGGAAGAAGTCACTTCCTGTTTTGAAAAAAGTCTTCTCCTAGGCTTGATAGGGGACGTGGGCATTTTCATCACAGATGTGTGCCTTCCTGAGCCATTTTAGGCCCAGGAGAGGCCTTTTTTAACAACAGGAAGTATGCAGAAGTCATTTCCTGTTTTGGAAAAAAGTCATCTCCTAGGCTTAATAGGTGACATGGGCATTTTCATCACAGATTTGGGCCTTCTTCGGCCATTTTAGGCCCAGGAGAGGCCTTTTTTAACAACAGGAAGTGTGGAGAAGTCATTTCCTGTTTTGGAAAAAAGTCATCTCCTAGGCTTAATAGGTGACATGGGCATTTTCATCACAGATTTGGGCCTTCTTCGGCCATTTTAGGCCCAGGAGAGGCCTTTTTTAACAACAGGAAGTGTGGAGAAGTCACTTCCTGTTTTGAAAAGTCCTCTCCTAGGCCTAATAGGGTACATGGGGGGCATTTTGATCATAGATTTGGGCCTTCCTGGGTCATCTTAGGCCCAAGAGAGCCTCTCTTTAACAGCAGGAAGAGGGTGGATGTCACTAAAAATGGTGTTTGATCTTTATGTTTTAAATGCTTTAAAAATTATCAGCATCACAGTCCACCCAGTGTTACACACTGTATCCATGGGGGATCCATGTTCCAGCCTTTGCTCAAATACTTGAAACTGTGGATAACAGCGGACGCCATAGCATTTTTCTGGAGGACCTAGGAAATGCCTAAAGAGGACACCTCTCTAGGCTTCTCCAGCATGACTCTATGGTAACTTCTGGCAGAAATTGTGAGTTGTGCTAGAGAAACTAGGAAATGCCTAGAAAGGATACCTCTCTAGGCATCTCCAGCATAACTCTATGGTACCTTCTGGCAGAAGTTGTGAGTTGTGCTGGAGAAACTAGGAAATGCCTAGAGAGGACACCTCTCTAGGCATCTCCAGCATGACTCTATGTAACTTTTTTTTAAAATGGGGAAAGCTGCAAAAAGTTTTCCTGCAAAGTTTTAGGCATTTTTGTCCCCACATCCTTCTGTATTGATGCAGGATCTCATTAAGACAAATCATATTCTCCTCAAAAACTTTGAGGAGTATTTTCGCCATATAGACAAGCTCTGTGCTCCTGCTGATGTTGATACAGCCTGCAACTACATTGGCCTTTTCAGCCGCTGCATCACAATATCGCCTCACTTTTGGAGTCTAACACCTTCTAGATCCTTTTCATAAGTCCCGCTTTCAAGCCAGGTGTCACCCATCCGATATTATTTGCGCATTTCATTTCCCCTGCCTAGATGGAGCACCTTATGTTTATTATCCTTGCTGAAATCCACGGTGTTGCGCTCCGAAGCCTTGGCGAAGTCGCTGAAACCAAGCAAATGTAAATCAAGGCACCTGAGATGGAGACAGTTTTATGTAATTTTTAAAGAGCAATATTTCACCTCCCTGAAGGAATGCAATTTAGGCACTTTTTAGAAACGTCGCCGCTGCGCTCCAAAGGCTGCCGCTGTTGACAGGCGTAGACATTCTCTCTAATTGTAGAAAGTTGTTATCACACAAAAGCCTTAGCTGGTTTTTTTCCCTCCTCACTTGAGTAGCTTTCTGCTTTCTCTCGCCTTGGCAAAGCTGTTTCTCGCTCCACACGCTTTAATGGTTTCTCAGTTTGCGCCGCTGGTGTTTCAAATGAATGGCAGTGTAATGATTCTGTAGAACTTCTTTTTAAAAAGGAAAAAAACTGAATAAAGGTGTGGACCTTGATTTTTGTATTCCTGCATGGCAGGGGGTTGGACTGGATGTCCCTTGGAGATCCCTTCCAACTCTATGATTCTATGATTCTTTTCACTAAAATTGCAAGAACGAGGAGAGAAGGTGGAAAAATTAAGCAATTTTTAAAGCACTGGTTTCCCCTTGCAACACAGGTGAGAGGAAGGAAGCCATCTCCTTAGAATTAAGATTAAGCTGAGAGAGAGAAACCATGGAAGATATACCTGGAAAAGTTTTCTACTGTCCCATGTCCAACCACTTTACTTTTATGAATAATTTCCTTTCTTCTAGTAATAGCTATCTGGTTGTGGAATCCGTTGCTGCCTCGTAGTGTGGTGGACTCTTCTTCTTTGGAGGTTTTTAAACAGAGGCTGGATCGACATCTGTTGGGAATGATTTGATTGGGTATTCCTGCATGGCAGGATGGGGTTGGACTAGATGCCACTTGGAGGTCCCTTCCAACTCTATGGCTCTGTGGAATGCATTGCCTGGGAGTGTGGTGGAGTCTCCTCCTTTGGAGGCTTTTAAACAGAGGTTGGATGGCCATCTTTCAGGAGTGCTTTGATTGTGTCTTCCTGCATGGCAGATCGGGGTTGGACTGGATGACCCTTGGAGGTCCCTTCCAACTCTATGATTCTATGGAATGCATTGTCTGGAAGTGTGGTGGAGTCTCCTTCTTTGGAGGCTTTTAAACAGAGGCTGGGTGGACATTTGTCGAGAGGGCTTTGATGGTGTCTTCCTGCATGGCAGAATGGGGTTGGACTAGATGGCCCTTGGAGGTCCCTTCCAACTCTGTGATTCTATGAGCTCTCCATGGTGCCCAAATTGTTTAGGACTAGAGGCCATCTGTCAGGGGTGCTTTGATAGTTCCTTCCTAAAGGGGGTTGGACTGGATGGCCCTTGGAGGGCCCTTCCAACTCTATGATTCTGCTGTTTCTCCCTTCTCTTCCTCCTCTTTCTTTTTTCTTTTTATCCCTCCTCCTCTTCCTCCCTGTCCTTTTTTTCTTCTTCTTCCTTTTCTTCTCCTTCACCTTCTCCATATTTTCTTCCTCCCCATTTCTCTTCTCCTTCCTCTTCCTCGTCTGAAATAGCCAAGTTTGCATTTGCTGCAAAGCCAAGGGGGGTGATGCTTTGTAGAGACCACAGCATGTGTGTGTCTATATTTTGTCTCTTTCCCTCTGTGTGTGTGTGTGTGTGTGTGTGTGTTAATTAGGTCAGTTGTGAATGGTAGACATGAGGTGTGTTTGTTTGTTGGGGGGGGAAGACATGCAAGGTAGAGAATCCATATAATTAGAAAAGATATCGAACAAAACACTCAGCAGAGAATCTCTCTCACTTGCATGGGAAACAGCATTTTCTAAGCAGGAAGCAAATTTTTCCAAGCAGAAAAATAATATTTCCATGCAGGAGTATTACTTTTTGCACAGAAAAAAAATGCTGTGCAAATTTTGCACAGAATTATGAATAGGCTAAAAAAAAACCTGTATGGTTTTCAAAGTCTTTCTTGCAGCAGGAAGAAAATTGCAAAATAAAAATTATTCGTTCCTTGCAGACCCAGACTGTACAACCCCTGATCCCCTCCTCTAAAGAAGACACATACACTCAGTTTGAATAACAAATGGTATTGAGTACAAAATAAGGAAAATGGGTTAAGTACAGGTTAGTAGATAATTTTGGCAATAAAAAGGCCGCAACTTGCAGATGGCTGAGCAATTGTATCCTCGGGCAGCAGCCATGAATGACGGTGATGCCAGGAGAGAAAATGGTTAAGAAAAGGGAGTTTCATGCTACAGCTATTATGCAAGGAATAAAATGAGTTTTTATCGCTCAGCGGTCCTTTTCGTCTTTCTTTCTCTGAAAAAAAAAGACCTTTTCTCTCTTTGGCAACCATTACCTCGGAGTCTCATTCATCAGCCCAACCCAGCCAGGGGGCTTTTTTTTGTGAAGGATAAAAGGGGTTTGCCCCTGAATTTGGAGACGTTGGCGGTCTCGTGTGGGTTTTGAGCATAAAAGAGACAACAATGGCTCAGCGAGTGCAGAAGAAAGCATATGAAATTAGTCTCCATTTGGATTTTCAGTATCCCCTCCTCTACGTCTACAGATTTTCTCCCAACTCTAGGTTAATTTATTTGCCTTCACCCACCCTCCTTGTCACCGTTTCTGAATTGCAGAATTAGCCGAAATGCATCCCTGTGAGACAGGGTTGGGAAGAAACTTGCTAAAGAAAAAAAGAGATTTTGGTCTATGTGTGTGTGCAATTGCACACCAGGAGTTGAGCAGGACACAGAAGTGCAATTTAAGCTCCAAAATTGTGCTCACTGCTAGCTTGAATTGCATTTTTGGATTCAGTTTCTCCAGGAGTGCATTTGTGCATTTAAGTCTTGCACCCGAGACACACCCATTCTGCAATATGTTAGATCTGGACACACGGACACATGCCTTCGTTACCTCCCAATTGGACTAGGAAATGCACAGATATAGGAGTATGGTGTCTAACAAAACGCATTTCAAAAGGGAGAAATGTAGGCTATTACACTTGGGCAGTAAAAATGAAATGCAGAGATATAGGATGGGTGACGCTTGGCTCGATGGCAGTACATGCAAAAGGGATCTAGGAGTCTTAATGGACCACAAGCTGAATATGAGCCAAGAGTGTGATGCAGCAGCTAAAAAGGCCAATGTGATTCTAGGCTGCATCAATAGGAGTATAGTGTCCAGAAAAAATGAAACACAGAGATATAGGATGGCTGACATCTGGCTTGATGGCAGTATATGCAAAAGGGATCTAGGAGTCTTAGTGGATCACAAGCTGAACATGAGTCAGTAGTGTGATGCAGCAGCTTAAAAGGCCAATGCAATTCTAGGTTGCATCAATAGGAGTATAGTGTCTGGAAAAAATGAAACACACAGATATAGGATGGGTGACATCTGGCTTGATGGCAGTATAGGCAAAAGGGATCTAGGAGTCTTAGTGGACCACAAGCTGAACATGAGCCAGGAGTGTGATGCAGCAGCTTAAAAGGCCAATGCAATTCTAGGTTACATTAACAGAAGTATAGTGTCTAGTTCCAGGGAAGTAATAGTGCCACTCTATTCTGCTTTGGTCACACCTCCCCTAGAATACTATGTATTCTGGGCACCACATCTTGAAGGATATTGACAAGCTGGAACATGTCCAAAGGAGGATGACCAAAATGGTGGAAGGTCTGGAAGCCATGATGCCCTATGAGATGGAGTGGCTTAGGGAGCTGTGTATGTTTAGAAGAGAAGGTTGAGAGGGGACATGGTAGCCATGTTTAAATATTTGAAGGGATGTCCTATTGAGGATGGAGCAAGCTTGTTTTCTGTTGCTCCAGAGACTCGAACACGGAGCAATGGGTTCAAGTTACAGGAAAAGAAATTCCACCTAAACATTATTAGGAAGAACTTCCTGACTTTAAGAGCTGTTGGACAGTGGCATACACTGCTTGGGAGTGTGGTGGAGTCTCCATCTTTGGAGGTTTTTAAACAGAGGCTGGATGGCCATCTGTCAGGAATGCTTTGATGGCGTATTCCTGCAGGGTAGAGGTTGGACTAGATGGCCCTTAGAGGTCCCTTCCATCTCTATGATCCTATGAGCTCTCCATGGTGATGCAATTGTTTAGGACTAGAGTCTGGATGGCCATTGGCCAGGAGGGCTTATGATGATGATCCAGGATACAAAATGGAGGCACCTGGTTTCCATGGGTGCAGTATATTCGTTGTGGGTTTTATTCCAGACTTGGAGTCTGGAATAAAACCCAGAACGAATATACTGCACCCATGGAAACCAGGTGCCTCCAAAGACTGATCCAAGGTGCTGAACTGATTTGGGAGGCGATTTAGCATCCAGCAACTTGGGTAGATCTTTTGGATCCTGAAATGGAAAACACACCATGCCCCGGATTCGAAAAATGTGAAAGATGTAGCCTAAAATGGTCGCCCAAAGTTGGTCACCCAAAGTCGTCTTTCCTTGTGGTGGTTTCTCGCGAGATTGCGCCAAAACCTGTCAAAGAGACGTCTTCCATCATTGTTAAATTTCTAGTCAATACTCTATGATCTTCTATCAATAAACCTGATTTTTCTTACGAGGCACATTTTCGAGGTATGCTGAAATTGAGGAGGAATAGAGCACATTATGCATCTTTAGAAATGCGCAATTATGTCAAAACGCCCACATCCTCATCCACGCACTTCATCTCTACTTGGAATCCGCCCGCCGCTGCCGTGGCCGACTCCCGTCTCAACATTAAAATATCTTTCATACGCAGAACAACTGCCTCGACACTTCCACGTAACAGGTTTTCAAATAAACTGACACAGTTCGGAGTAATAACCATCATCGCTTAACATCTCTTGAATGCCAAGTGGAACATCTTTTGATTGGCAGGTTCTCCTAATGCTGGTTTCCGCTCCGGAGCGAGAAATTTCTACCTGCGAGTCCCTTATAAATAAAATGAAATATGCGAGAACAAGTGCTACCAATCCAGAGGATATCTGTGGCATCATAGAATCTGAGAGATGGAGGGGACCCCCAAGGGCCATCTAGTCCAACCCCCTGCTGTGCGAGAATACATGATGAAAGGACTAGAAATAGATAGATGGATCATTATCACTTCCCTCAGTCTAGATACTATACTCCTATTGATGCAGCCTAGAATCGTATTGGGTTTTTAAGCTGCTGCATCACAATGCTGGCTCATGTTCAGCTTGTGGTCCACTAAGACTCCTAGATCCCTTTCGCATGGACTGCCATCGAGCCAGGTGTCACCCATCCTATATCTCTGCATTTCATTTTTTCTAGACACTATACTCCTATTAATGCAGCCCAGAATCGCATTGGCTTTTTAAGCTGCTGCATCACAATGCTGGCTCATATTCAACTTGTGGTCCACTAAGACCCCTTGATCTTGGCTCAAAGCATTTGGAAGTTTCCATATCTTTGACCATCTTCTCTGGACACATTGTCCAAAACTAAACTGTGGTGCCCAGAATGAAAAACAGTATTATTCTAGGCAATGGGCATTGTTACTAAATTACTTGCTTTTCTGGTTGAAAAAACTGCTTATAGGTCTTTGCTTTTGTGTGTGTGTTTTGCTTTTTAAAAAATACAAATATATAGTGTTGCTCTCAATTGTGATAGGGGGTGGGCAGGAATGCTGCCAACATCTTCCCACGCCATTGCGCCTCACGCTTTTTTTGGCAGGCGGATTTTCTGAGATGTCAAGAAGAGAAAGGAAATAGAGAGGGACAGAGCCAGGGAACTGTGATGAATTAAATCACAACCTCCTGGTTCCAGCAAAAAGAGGAGGGGAGGATATGGTTTTAATAGCTGTTTTGATACGGACGACCAGAAAAGCATGAGTTTATTTCGAATCAATAAGGTTATTCGCCTTTCTGGTCGCCGATTTGCAAATTGGCAATTGCGGCATCCGCTAGATCTGTCCGACGTTGTTGTATTTTTCCTCCTGGGAGATGCTGTTGGAATAAAATGGGCCACACTTTCCTCCAAGGTTTCTGTTATTCCTCAATTTTGATTTAAATTGTTGGCGATTCCAAAAGGAGATGGTTTCACCTTCCTGTAAAAGAGAGAAAGAGAGAGAAGTTAGAATCAAAGGACCATAGGGACCTCCAAGGGTCATCCAGTCCAACCCCATTCTGCCATGCCAACAGAAGGCCTTCCAGCCTCTAGTCCAGAACAATTTCAGCACCGTGGAGAGCTCATAGAACCATAAAGTTGGAAGGGACCTCTAAGGGCCATCTAGTCCAACCCCATTTTGCCATGCTGGAATACACAATCAAGCCTTCCGGACAGATGGACATCCAGACTTTCATCCTAAAATATTTCAGCACCATGAAGAGCTCATAGAGTTGGAAGGGACCTCCAAAGGCCATCCAGTTCAACCCCATTCTTCCATGCAGGAATATCCTATTGAACCGTTTCTGACAGAGAGCTCATAGAATCATAGAGTTAGTTGGAAGGGATCTCCAAAGGCCATCCAGTCCAACCCCATCCTGCCATGCAGGAACAGACAATGAAAGGATGCCTGACTGATGGCCATCCAGCCTCTAGTCCTAAACAATTTCAGCACCACAACTCATAAAATCATAGAGTCAGAAGAGACCCCAAAGGCCATCCAGTCCAAATCCATTTTGCCATGCAGGAAAACACCATCAAAGCACTCCAAACAAATGGCCATCCAGTGTCTAGTCTGGAACAATTTCAGCACCATGGAGAAATCAAAGAACCATAGAGTTTGAAGGGACTGCTAAAGGTCATCCAGTCCAACCCCTTTCTGTCATGCATTTATTGTATTTATAGTTTTAAAAGTGATTTTAGATTAGTTGTTTTAATTTATATTTGTTTAATGTTTTTTTATGGGGGAAGGTGGGAGTTGGGGTGTTTAGGGATTTTATTTGTATTGTATTTTAAATTTTGTAAGCCGCCCCGATTGTTTTAACAGAGGGGCGGGGTATAAATAATAATAATAATTATTATTATTATTATTTATGCAGGAATACCCAGTCCAAGCCCTCCTGACCAATAGCCATCCAGCCTCTAGTCCCAAACAATTTCATGGAGAGCTCATAGAACCATAGAGTTGGGAGGGATCTCCAAGGGCTATCCAGTCCAACCCCATTCTGCCATGCAGGAATACCCAATCAAAGCATTCACACAGACAGTCATCCAGCCTCTGTTTAAAAACCTCCAAAAAAGGAGACGCCATCATACTCTCAGGTGGACTATTCCACTTCTGAACAGATCTTATGGTGAGGAAGTTCCTCCTAATAATGTTTAGGTGGAATCTCTTTTCTTGTAGTTTGAACCCATTGCTCCGTGTCCTAGTCTCTGGAGCAGCAGAAAACAAGCTTGCTCCATCCTCAGTATGATATTCCAGCTACGAGGTACTGCGTTTCCCTCACCCCTCATATAGACTAGTCCTCCATCTTGGAAACAACGCACATCTTCTCCTGTCTCTAGACTCTGTGATTTCACCATCTCCTAGTCCTGCCTTGGAGTTGTTTCATCCCCATTCTGTTGATTACGGCTTTTCGCCGAGATGTTGGCATTTTGATGGGCGTTCGGTGACACTGCGGCAATTCAGCAAATGGCCCTGGGCAGCATTTAGAGGAGGGGAAATTGTTAAAAATAGCCTTTATACATTTTTTAAAAAATGGGCATGTATTAGGCAGGCAGGATTCATCTGCCAAAACCACATCAGCACTTAAGCAATTGAATGTCTTGAATCCTGATTGGATTTACCAATGAGAGGAGACTCATTAAACCCGCAGCCAAAGAGCAAGTAGTGCTTAATTGTTAGTCCCAAAAGCATTTCTGTATTTACAATGCAATGTCAACCCCGTGGATTCAAATGTTAGTCCCAATTTTAGAATGAGGCTCATTCCATTAATCGTTCAATGGCACAGGTAAGTTCCTGCCATTCTATAGGTCTAGTCTAGGTGGGGAAAATGTAGGATATGACACTTGGGCACTAGTAAAAATGAAATGCACAGGTATAGGGTGGGTGACACCTGGCTTGATAACAATGCATGCAAAAGGGATTTAGGACTCAGTGTACATGAGCCAGCAGGGTGATGCAGCAGCTAAAAAAGCCAATGCGATTCCAGGCTGCATTAAAAGGAGTCTAGTGTCTAGCTCGAGGGTATTTGCATGTGGATGGTGATTGGTTGAGGGAGTGAGAGGAGGGAGGGGCCCTTGTAAGGCTGGGGGAGGTGTAGATGCAGATGGAGTGGCAGGAGCAGATTGTGAGGTGGAGGGGGATTTTGCACATGGATGCAGATTGAGTGGCAGGAGTGGATTGTGAGGTGGAGGGGGATTTTCCACGTGGATGCAGAGTGAGTGGCAGGAGTGGATTGTGAGATGGAGGGGGATTTTGCACATGGATGCAGATTGAGTGGCAGGAGTGGATTGTGAGGTGGAGGGGGATTTTGCACATGGACGCAAAGTGAGTGGCAGGAGTGGATTGTGAGGTGGAGAGGGATTTTGCACATGGATGCAAAGTGAGTGGCAGAAGTGGATTGTGAGATGGAGGGGGATTTTGCACGGATGCAGAGTGAGTGGCAGAAGTGGATTGTGAGGTGGAGGGGGATTTTGCACACGGATGCAGAGTGAGTGGCAGGAGTGGATTGTGAGGTGGAGGGGGATTTTGCACATGGGTAGTGATTGGCTGAGAGAGCGAGAGGAGGCCAGTTAGCACAGTGGGAAAGGAAACATACCCAAGAGTTTTATATATATAGATGGGACTTGAGCATCCACGGATTTGGGTATCCACGGGGAAGTGGGTCCTGGGACGAAATCCCATTCAATACCAAGGGCCCACTGTACAATCTATAAAATCTGGTGGGCTAAATAACTATTGGTTAACTATCACCCCCTGACTTTCCTTCGTAGTACCACCATCCAACCGTTCTTTTCCCAAAGCTGTAAATGTATCTGACCATCCCTGGTAGAAACCGTGACTTCGTTTCTTCCAACACTTATTAACAAGGACAGAAAAATGCAAACACAATTAATGGAATCATAGAGTTGGAAGGGCTCTCCAAGGGCCATCCAATCCAACCTCCTTCTGCCATGCAGGAATACACAATCAAATCATTCCCGTCTAATGGCCATCCAATGCAACTCTATGTAATTTCTGCTGGAAGTTACCATAGAATTGTGCTGGAGATGCCTAGAGAGGGAACGTCTCTAGGCATTTCCTAGGTCCTCCATAGAATCATAGAGTTGGAAGGGTTCTCCAAGGGCCATCCAATCCAACCTCCTTCTGCCATGCAGGAATACACAATCAAATCATTCCCGTCTAATGGCCACCCAGTGCAACTCTATGTAATTTCTGCTGGAAGTTACCATAGAGTTGTGGTGGAGATGCCTAGAGAGGGAACCTAGGAGGACCCTGGGGGACTGTGAAGTACTGATATTGGCAGGAAAGGGTTGCAATCCTGACACATAGCCAACTAGCAGAAACACAATGACAACATTATCTGGCTTCTTCTTCCCCGCCGCCAGGAGAAGCAAGTGGACGAATTATCCGCGGTGCGGCAGACCTTGCAAGCAGACCTGGAGACCTCCATCCGGCGCATTGCGGACTTGCAGGCGGCTCTAGAGGAGGTCCAGTCGAGTGACGATAGCGACACGGAGAGGTGAGGGACAGGACAGATTTCTTCCCCCAGGTTCCCTCCACATATGTTGCTTTGAGTCCCTATACTAAATCCAGGGGTTGGCTGGATGACCTTTGGGGGACCCTTCCCACTCTTTGACTCTACGACTCAGCCTACCAGTATTGGCAATACTGATCGGTTATCCTTTCTATCCCTCCCTTTCTATAGCGTCCACACAGCTCGGGAGTCGCTGACCTCCAGACACGACACGTAAGTCCGAACTGCGCATCTCTGTGTTGAACTAGAGAAGTGAAAAGGTTTGTCCGCTCCAAGTTTCTGAGGAAGTAGACTTAAGTCTACTAATTTCTCTCTCTCTCTCAATTAGTCTCAAAGTATCCCTTTGCATACAGTAGGACCCCCTGTATCCACTGATTCATTACCCACTGATTGAATTATCCACCGGACACAAAACAGCGCACCTACCATAGAGTCTTCCTAGAAAATGTGTCCTCTCTAGCCATTTTCTAGTTCCTCCAAGACAACTCTGTGGTACAGTAGGACCCCCGTATCCACTGATTCATTACCCACTGATTCGATTATCCACGGGACACAAAACAGCACATCCTACCATAGAGTCTTCCTAGAAAACGCGTCCTCTCTAGCCATTTTCTAGGTCCTCCAAGGCAACTCTGTGGTACAGTAGGACCCCCGTATCCACTGATTCATTACCCACTGATTCGATTATCCACGGGACACAAAACAGCACACCTACCATAGAGTCTTCCTAGAAAACGCGTCCTCTCTAGCCATTTTCTAGGTCCTCCAAGGCAACTCTGTGGTACAGTAGGACCCACGTATCCACTGATTCATTACCCACTGATTCAATTATCCACGGGACACAAAACAGCACACCCTACCATAGAGTCTTCCTAGAAAACGCATCCTCTCTATCCATTTTCTAGGTCCTCCAAGGCAACTCTATGGCATTTTAAAGCAGAAGTGCCATTATTTTCAATGGCATTCGCTATTATTCACGGTTTTCAGTATCCACTCCCCCCACCAGAACCAATACCCAGTGGATACGGGGGTCCTACTATACTGATATCCCAGATTTAACATGGCTATGGCTGCAGCTACACTGCAGAAATAATCCAGTTTGATACCACTTTAACTGCCATGGTTCCCTCCTATGGGTTTCTGGGATTTGTAGTTTGCTGTGGCACCAGAGCTCTCTGACAAAGAAGGCTAAAATATCTCACAAAAACTACAAATCCGGAAATTGCATTGCGTGCCAACATGGTAGTTAAAGCAGTGTCAAAGTGGATTATTTCTGCAGTGCGGATGCAGTCTGTCTATACGGTAAAAATACCCGTCACAGAATTCATCTGGCATGCAAACTGTTTTTATATTAAAAATATAAAGGAAATATATAGGAAAAGCTGCCCCACATTGTCTCGCCGTATTGTGAAGGAGGTGGGGCCAAAAAGATGGAAAAAGACGCAATAAAAGCATTCACAGCTTTTCCCAACTTTTAAAAATATGTGCATTTTCACTCATTAAAGACAAGTGATTCGAGATGAATCACTTTCCCATACAGGACAAAACCTGATTGGCTGGATGAGCACAGGGGGCGGGGCTGGCATACAAGACAAGTGCCCGCTGCCGCCATATTGGATTTTCGCCTTACCGAGTGATCGTTAAGACAATAAAACAGGGATTTGTGCTATTGTTTTTTTCTCTTTAACAAGTCGACCCCCCCCTGTATCCACAGGTTGCGTATCCATGGTTTCAGTTATCCACATCTAAAAATAAGTGTCCTCTCTAGGCATTCCTAGTTCCTCCAATGCAAATCTATGGTCAACTTCCGGCATTTTCCTCATTGAAAATAATAGGGTTCCCTATTATGCAAGGTTTCAGAGGGGTCTTGAACCATAGCCCCCCATGGATATGGGAGCTGACCTGTAATTAATTAAAATAAAATATGTGAGAAAGGTGGAGCTCTCGTCTGTCTATCTTTCCACCCACAGGGAAAGCCAGCTGAGCATGGGATCGACAATAAGCCTCAATCTAGATCCAGAAGGAAGCGTCAAGTCTTGGTTGGGGTCAACCTCCGGTTGGTCATTGTTGTCGGACCCCAGTATGGCCGGAGGCCTCTCTAGGCCGTCCCTCGACACACGGAGCAACCAGAGCCTGAGGTGAGAAGCAGAGCTTGGATGAGTTAGTGAGTGACTTGGGAAAGTAGTTACTCAGAAAGTTACTAGTTATCATGTGGTGGTTTCTCCCAGAGGCTGGGTGTGGGTATTCCTGCATGGAAGAATGGGGTTGGACTGGATGACCTTTGGAGGTCCCTCTCAACTCTATGAGTCTATGAGCTCATCTGTCGGAAATGCTTCGATAGGGTATTCCTTCATGGAAGAATGGGGTTGGACTGGATGACCCTTGGAGGTCCCTCCCAACTCTATGATTCTATGAGCTCATCTTTCAGAAACGCTTGGATTGTGTCTTCCTGCATGATAGAATGGGGTTGGACTAGATGGCCTTTGGAGATCCCTCTCAACTCTATGATTCTATGAGCTCATCTGTCAGAAATACTTCGATAGGGTATTCCTGCATGGAAGAATGGGGTTGGACTGGATGACCCTTGGAGGTACCTCTCAACTCTATGATTCTATGAGCTCATCTGTCGGAAATGCTTTGATAGGGTATTCCTGCATGGAAGAATGGGGTTGGACTGGATGGCCTTTGGAGATCCCTCCCAACTCTATGATTATATGAGCTCATCTGTCAGAAATGCTTTGATAGGGTATTCCTGCATGGAAGAATGGGGTTGGACTGGATGACCCTTGGAGGTCCCTCTCAACTCTATGATTCTATGAGCTCATCTGTCGGAAATGCTTTGATAGGGTATTCCTGCATGGAAGAATGGGGTTGGACTGGATGGCCTTTGGAGGTCCCTCCCAACTCTATGATTCTATGAGCTCATCTATCATAAATGCTTGGATTGTGTCTTCCTGCATGATAGAATGGGGTTGGACTAGATGGCCTTTGGAGGTCCCTTCCAACCCTATGATTCTATGAGCTTTCCATGGTGCTGAAATTTGTTTAGGACTAGAGGCTAAAACACCAAAACACAACAACACCAAAAACACCAATTTAAATTATTTTTTTTAAAAAAACTTTTGTAACTTGTGAAGTTTTAGTTGTAATTTTTTTAACTGTTGTGAGCCACCTTGAATATTATCTTTGGAGAAAGTCAGGATATAAATCCAATAAATAAAACAAAATAAAATAAATAAAAAGGCCATTCCGCACATGTCCTGATTGCAGCAGATTTGGGGAAATATTCAGGTTTTTAAACACCTATCAGATATAGTAATATGCAATTTTATTCTGTTTTACTTTATATTCCTTATGTCTTTTAAATGTTTTTAAAAGTATATTATGGATTGTTTTTCTGATATTTAAACACCTACCAGATATGTAATACGCCATTTTCCTCTGCTTTATTTTAGTTTGCTTATGACTTTTAAATGTTTTAAAATGTTTGTATTTGCAGCTTTTGTTACTGGTTCTTGTTTACTAGTCTTTGACCATAATAAATATTTACTTACTTACAATTCAGGGGGATTTGATAGGCTAGAGGAACCCAATCTTTCTCTCTCTGCCTGCAAGTTATTTTTTAGGGCTGTTTTCACCAACCGTGCAAACTCCTCCATGTGGGTTTGCAAATGCTAAATCTCTTCTGCAACAGTTCCCTTTGCTTTGATCCAAGTTGTGGTCTATAAAAAATAGACACACAAAATAGACACACACAGACACACACACACGCAGGCAGACAGGAGAGCAAGAAAGCCGTCTAGCTGATTTTTATCTCTTCTGACCATCAGCTGCCTTGCTTTTTGCAAAAAAAAAGGAGAGAATCGTGTAAAAAACCAGAGGTTGACAGTCGGTGAACCTTGCACGGCTGCGTACCTTTTGCATTCACGAAAAGCCTCAGGAAATATAACCGAAAAAATGCCTCTCTATTTCTGCCTTTCTCCATTTTGGTATGCCATTGCATATATAAGTCCCTCCGTATCCATGGTTTTGGTATCCACGGACTTAAGTATCCACGGCCTGAAAATATTCTTAAAATAATAATCATCCAAAAAGCAAACCTTGATTTTGCCATCTTATTATATCGGGGACACCATTTTGCGATGCCGTTGCATATCATGGGACTTGAGTATTCACGGATTTTGGTATCCACGAAAGGGGGTCCTGGAGCCGAACCCCAGCAAATAAGAAGGGACAACTGTATTAACGCCTTGAAAATATTCTTAAAATAATAATCATCCAAAAAGCAAACCTTGATTTTGCCATCTTATTCTATCAGGGACACCATTTTGTGATGCCATTGCATATAATGCGACTCAAGTATTCACGGATTTTGGTATCCACAAAAGGGGGTCCTCGAACCAAACCCCAGCGGATATGAAGGGACAACTGTATTCTTAATAATAATAATAATAATCCAAAAAGCAAACCTTGATTTGGCCATTTTATTCTATCAGGGACACCATTTTGCAATGACATTGCATATCATGGGACTTGAGTATTTACGGATTTCGGTATCCACAAAAGGGGGTCCTGGAACCAAACCCCAGCAAACAGGAAGGGACAACTGTATTCATGGCTTGAAAATATTCTTAAAAAATAATAATCCAAAAATCAAACCTTGATTTTGCCATCTTATTATATCAGGGCCACCATTTTGCTATGCCATTGCATATAATGGGACTTGAGTATTCATGGATTTAAGTATTCCTGGCTTGAAAATATTCTTAAAAAATAATAATCCCAAAAGCAAACCTTGATTTTGCTATCTTATATAAGGGGCACCATTTTGCTCTGCCATTGCCTATCATGGGACTTGAGTATTCACGGTTTGGGTATCCATGGATTTAAGTATTCATGCCTTGAAAATATTCTTTAAAAAATAATAATCCAAAAAGCAAACCTTGATTTTGCCAACTTATTATATCAGGGACACCATTTTGCGATGCCATTGCATATAATGGGACTTCAGTGGATTTAAGTATTCCTGGCTTGAACATATTCTTAAAAAATAATAATCCAAAAAGCAAACCTAGATTTTGCCATCTTATATAAGGGACACCATTTTGCTCTGTCATTGCATATAATGGGATTTGAGTATTCAAGAATTTGGTATCCAGGGATTTAAGTATTCACAGCTTGAAAATATTCTTTAAAAAATAATAATCCCAAAAGCAAATCTTGTTTTTTGCTATCTTATTATATCAGGGAGACCATTTTGCTATGCTGTTGCATCTCTCTTGTAACTTCCACCATCTAGGTATTTGCACCATCTAGAAACGCCCTTTAAATTCTGTTCACACCCTAATTTGGCATCATCTGCAAATTTAATATGCATGCCTCCAAGTGCGTTGTTATTACACAGCCCTGGCACGCTGTCCTTTGATCGTGGTTTTCTCATCTGCTGTTACTCTTTCCAGTAAATATAATTTTGACTCTTCAGGAGGGTGCGTTTTTGCACGCTTACAAGCACCCTACAGCGAAAGATATGTGTGTGCAGGGAGAAAAAAATAATAATAATCAATTTTGGTTGGATTTAGCCAAGCAATGACATCCTTTTATTACCTCCTCTCTGGTACTTGCTGCGCCATGAAAAACCGAACCAAGTTCTGTGTCGTTTTGCAAAGTTTGCATAAACACCGAGAATATTAAAGCGTGGTGAGAATTGTCTTCGTCAGCTAAAGATCTTGCTTGCTTGTGTGTGTGTGTGTTGCTAGCGAGAGGTTCTCCTGTCTCACAAGCTGTAGTTGCTTGTAAACTTCAAAGGTTGCAAGTGGGAAGACACCTGTTATGGCTTGAAGCTGGCACAGTTTTCACTGCAGGGAAGCAGAGAGCAGCGTGTCTGACAATAAGAGTGTGGTATAGTCTCCTCCTCTGGAGGCTTTTAAACAGAGGCTGGATGGACATCTGTCAGGAATGATTTGTGTTGATATTCTTGCATGGCAGAATGGGGTTGGACTGGATGGCCTTTGGGGTCCCTTCCAACTCTATGGTTCCATGAGCTTTCCATGGTGCTGAAAAGGTTTAGGACTAGAGGCTGGGTGGCCATCAGTTGGGAGGGCTTGCACCAAGGAAGGAAGGACCCTCATGGACTTTTTAGTGGAAGGAAGGAAGGAAGGAAGGAAGGAAGGAAGGAAGGAAGGGCTCTCATGGACTTTTTAGTGGAAGGAAGGAAGGAAGGAAGGAAGGAAGGAAGGAAGGAAGGAAGGACCCTCATGGACTTTTTAGTGGAAGGAAGGAAGGAAGGAAGGAAGGAAGGAAGGAAGGGCTCTCATGGACTTTTTAGTGGAAGGAAGGAAGGAAGGAAGGAAGGAAGGAAGGAAGGAAGGAAGGAAGGACCCTCATGGACTTTTTAGTGGAAGGAAGGAAGGAAGGAAGGAAGGAAGGAAGGAAGGAAGGAAGGACCCTCATGGACTTTTTAGTGGAAGGAAGGAAGGAAGGAAGGAAGGAAGGAAGGAAGGAAGGACTTCCATGGACTTTTTAGTGGAAGGAAGGAAGGAAGGAATGAAGGAAGGAAGGAAGGAAGGAAGGAAGGGCTCTCATGGACTTTTTAGTGGAAGGAAGGAAGGAAGGAAGGAAGGAAGGAAGGAAGGGCTCTCATGGACTTTTTAGTGGAAGGAAGGAAGGAAGGAAGGAAGGAAGGAAGGAAGGACCCTCATGGACTTTTTAGTGGAAGGAAGGAAGGAAGGAAGGAAGGAAGGAAGGAAGGAAGGACTCTCATGGACTTTTTAGTGGAAGGAAGGAAGGAAGGAAGGAAGGAAGGAAGGAAGGACCCTCATGGACTTTTTAGTGGAAGGAAGGAAGGAAGGAAGGAAGGAAGGAAGGAAGGAAGGACCCTCATGGACTTTTTAGTGGAAGGAAGGAAGGAAGGAAGGAAGGAAGGAAGGAAGGAAGGAAGGACTTCCATGGACTTTTTAGTGGAAGGAAGGAAGGAAGGAAGGAAGGAAGGAAGGAAGGAAGGAAGGAAGGGCTCTCATGGACTTTTTAGTGGAAGGAAGGAAGGAAGGAAGGAAGGAAGGAAGGAAGGACCCTCATGGACTTTTTAGTGGAAGGAAGGAAGGAAGGAAGGAAGGAAGGAAGGAAGGAAGGAAGGACCCTCATGGACTTTTTAGTGGAAGGAAGGAAGGAAGGAAGGAAGGAAGGAAGGAAGGACTTTCATGGACTTTTTAGTGGAAGGAAGGAAGGAAGGAAGGAAGGAAGGAAGGAAGGAAGGAAGGACTCTCATGGACTTTTTAGTGGAAGGAAGGAAGGAAGGAAGGAAGGAAGGAAGGAAGGAAGGAAGGACCCTCATGGACTTTTTAGTGGAAGGAAGGAAGGAAGGAAGGAAGGAAGGAAGGAAGGAAGGAAGGAAGGACCCTCATGGACTTTTTAGTGGAAGGAAGGAAGGAAGGAAGGAAGGAAGGAAGGACGGACCCTCATGGACTTTTTAGTGGAAGGAAGGAAGGAAGGAAGGAAGGAAGGAAGGAAGGAAGGAAGGACTCTCATGGACTTTTTAGTGGAAGGAAGGAAGGAAGGAAGGAAGGAAGGACAGACTTTCATGGACATCCAGAGGGAGGGAGGGAAGGACGACTTTCATGAACATTTAGTGTCAGGCAGGCAGGTAGAAAAGAAGAATTTCCACAGACTTTCCAAGGAAGGAAGGAAGGAAGAAGAGATGAAGTTGTTCACCTGCTTTTGCTTCTAGACACGTGAACACCTATATACTGGGGTTGGAAAGGTGTGTGTGTTTGTGTGTGTGTGTAAAAGCGTCCCCTGAGGCATGTTCGCCACATTCACGTCTCTTGTTCGGCGTGTTAATTCTTTTCATGCTGTTGCCATGGCAGACTTAATTTTTGAAAAAGCCAGCCTGTTGTGGGATTTAGAGGCCGCCTTAATGAACGGCACAGCCGGTTCCCAGAGTGGATGTTGGAAAGAGGGGATTCGCCCCGGCGGAGAAGGCCGCCAACGCAGTTGCGTGCGGAGTGGCGGCGGGTGGCGAAGATGTGAGCAATATTTTAAGGTCATGATGAAACATCAAACTGGGAGAAGGTTTGCAGCCAATAGACTGAGAACAGGAGGTTGGATGGGAGATGAAAAGAGGTGGCATCAAAGCCCAAGAGGGACATGTTTTCCTTGATGTCTTCTCCTGGTAGTAAATTTGAGCTGAGATGATGGTGCTTGAAGTTTTCCAACTCTATGGTCATCGAGTTGGGGAGGAGTGATTCCAGCATGGTGGTAATTTTATTTTCTTATGGGGTGGAGGGAGAAGATTTGCCTCTCTGGGTTCCATTTATATGCAAGAGATGGGAAGAATATTTTAAATATATATATATATATATATATATATATATTCACAAAATATATCTGAGTACAGAGCCATCCTAAGAGTCAGCATAGTGGAGTGCTTTGGACTTCGAGTCTAGGAGATCCGGCTTCAAATCCCCACTCAGGCATGGAAAAGCCACCTTCGGGAAGTCCTACTGTCTCAACCTCAGAGGAACCTTCTCAAATCAGAGGGTTTCCCATCCAAGGACTAACCAGGGCTGGCCCTGCTGAGCTTCCAAGATCAGACAGGATCTAATGCCTTTAGGGAATTTAAGCCTACATAAGTATATATGTATCTTCAAGTCACCTGTCCACTTATGGGGACCCCATGAATTTCATCGGGTTTTCTTAGGCCAGGACTCCTCAGAGGTGGTTTTGCCAGTTCCTTCCTCTGAAATAGAGCCTCCAGCGCCTGGGATTCGTTTGTGGTCTCCCATCCAAGTCCTAACCAGGGCTGAACCTGCTTAGCTTCTACAATCAAATGGGATCTGGTGACTTCAAGTCACCTGTGGACCTATGGGGACCTCATGAATTTTGTAGGGTTTTCTTAGGCAAGGAGTCCTCAGAGGCGGTTCCTTCCTCTGAAATAAGAGCCTCCAGCACTTGGGATTCCTTGGTGGCCTCCCATCCAAGTCCCAACCAGGGCTGACCCTGCTTAGCTTCCAATAGCAGATTTGAAGGTATTTACTTGAAGGTATTTAGGCTTCTCTGTGTCTATATGTGCCTCAAGTTGCCTGTTGACTTATGGCGACCCCATGAATTTTGTAGGGTTTTCTTAGGTCAGGAATCCTCCTCAGAGGTGGTTTTGCCAGTTCCTTCCTCTGAAATAGAGCTTCCAGCACCTGGGGTTCATTGGCAGTCTCCCCTCCAAGTACTAACCAAGGCTAACCCTGCTTAGTTTCCAAGATCAGATTGGATCTGGTGCCTTCAAGTCACCTCTCGACTTATGGCGACCCCATGAATTTCTTGTAGGGTTTTCTTAGGCCAGGAATCCTCCTCAGAGGTGGTTTTGCCAATTCCTTCCTCTGAAATGGAGCCTCCTGCACTGGGCATTCATTGATGGTCTCCCATCCAATTCTTAACCATAGCTAACTCTGCTTATCTTTGACCTGGTGCTTTCAAGTCACCTGTTGACTTATGGTGACCCCATTAATTTCAGAGGGTTTTCTCAGGCAAGAAATCCTCAGAGGTTCCTCTGAAATATCACCCACAACACCTGGGATTCATTGGTGGTCTCCCATCCAAGGACTAACCATGGCTGACCTTGCTTAGCTTCCAAGATCAGACCAGATATGGTGCTTTGAGGGTATTTAGACTTATGTGTGCCTATATGGCTGACTCTGCTTAGCTTCCAAGATCAGATGGGATCACCCAAAATTTCCCCCTGGTATTGCAACTCAGGTCTTCCATTGGCCTGTGCAAAGAGCAAAGTCGTTAATTCTCTTTTCTTTTTAACCCGCCTCCTCCATTCTCTCCATGAGTCTTCATTTCTTTCTTGCTTTAAAAAGGAAAAAAATGTGGAAGGCAAGATCTAATTGGAGAATCTAAAAAGCATCCTTAAGCCAAATAGATGTGTGGAAAAAAATTGGTAGTGTGTGCATTCGGCACCCAAGAAAATGACAGACAACAGTAATTAGCGAAGATTACACAGCAATTAGGGTGATTATGCTTATGTTCGTGGAAATAAATTTATGCCGTAATATCGCTTCGTGAATGGAAACGCGGAGCGCCGGTCCAGAAGAGACAAAAGGGAGAAGAGCTGTTGTAATTCTGGGTAAGGGAGGAAAATTCAGGCGGTGGGCACTGAAATTGCAAAATTGTAAATGGTTGAGTTTCTCTCCAGAAGAAAAAGGAACAGGAGTTTGGGGTTTTCTTTTCTCCATGGGGTATGAACGGGTGAATCATTCGGGGCAGGGTTATGCCCATAACTGGGGGATCTTTGGGCCTGGGGTCCGAAGTCTCCTCCTGTTCCCATCGAAATGCCCCCCTTGACTCCCGAGCGCCTGGACGAAGCCATCCTCACTCCTCTTCCTTCTTCCTTCTCTTCCTCCTTTCTCCCCTTTCTTTTTCTTCTTCTTACTCCTCCTCGTCCGCCTTTCTTCCTTGGCCTCCTTTCTTCTCCTTTTTCTCTCCACCTGATCCTTTATTCCACTTCCTCCTCCTTTCTGTCTTCTCCTCTTCCATCATCTTCTACCTCTACCATTTCCTCCCCTGACTTCTTCCATATTCTTGTTCCTCCTCTTTTTTGCTCTTCTTTGACCTCCTCCTTTCTTCTTTGCTCTTCCTTTTCTACCTCCCCTTCCTTCCTTCCTTTACCATCTCTCTTCCTCCTTCCTTCCTTTCTCTTTTTTCTTCTCTTCCTCATTCTTCCTTTTTCTTCCCACCTTCTTTTCTTCTCCTCTTCTTCCTTCCTGTTCTCTTCCTCTCTTCTTCCTCTTCCACTTTCTCTTCCTTTCCCTTTTCTTTACAGCTTCTCTTTCCTTCCTTCCTCCCCCACTTCCCTCTTCTTTTCCCCTTCCTTCCTTTCTCCTCCTCTTCCTCCTTCCTTTCTCTTTTTTTCCCCCTGTTCCTCATTCTTCCTTCATCCACCATGGTCCTCTCCTTCTTCCCTCCTTCTTTTCTTCTCCTCTTCTTCCTTCCTTCCTTCCTTCCTTCCTCTTTTTTCTTCTCCTCTTCCTCATTCTTCCTTCATCCACTGCTGTCCTCTCCTTCTTCTTCCCTCCTTCTTTTCTTCTCCTCCTCTTCCTTCCTGTTCCCCTCCTCTCTTCTTCCTCTTCCACTTGCTCCTTTCCCTTTTCTTTACATCTTCTCTTTCCTTCCTCCCTCCCCCACTTCCCTCTTCTTTTCCACTTCCTTCCTTCCTCCTCCTCTTCCTCCTTCCTTCCTTCCTCTTTTTTCTTCTCTTCCTCATTCTTCCTTCTTCCACCGCTGTCCTCTCCTTCTTCTTCCCACCTTCTTTTCTTCTCCTCTTCTTCCTTCCTGTTCTCTTCCTCTCTTCTTCCTCTTCCACTTTCTCCTCCTTTCCCTTTTCTTTACATCTTCTCTTTCCTTGCTTCTTCTGCCCTCTTCTTTTCCACTTCCTTCCTCCCTTCCCACCTGTGGATTCTGGAAAGGTGTCTTTTGAGGGTGTTGTCTACAATTTGGCAAACCCACTGGGAATATAAATCACCAGCAAAAGTTTGCTTTATTGTGTGGTGTGTGGTGTGTGTGTGTGTGTAGTGGGGGAGAGAGATTTTGACAGGATGCATTTGCACACCAAAGCCATTTCATAGCCTTTGTGGCTGAAGAGTGGAGTATAAATACAATAAATACAATAAATAAATAAATAAATAAATTTGAAGCAACTATCCCACACACACACACACTTTGCTGCCCGGCAGGTCCCTGCGCATTGCCTTGTAATGAGTCGCCCTGCCGGGAGGAATCCAACGCCGTGGCTTGATTGCGTCTCGGTTTCAGCTGAGCCACCCACAGACTTGGAAAATGTTGGGATGCATAATTCATACCCATGTCTCCTGACCAGAGAAAAGGATTTCAAAAAGAGAGAGGCGGACGGGGAGGAGGGCTATTTGGCCACCACCGTTAGCATCATCTCTGCTTTCTGGAGCATAGCACCACCACCATCATAATCATCACACTGCTTGGGAGTGTGGTGGAGTCTCCTTCCTTGGAGGTTTTAATGGCCATCTGTCAGGGGTGCTTGGATTGTGCGTTCCTGCATGGCAGAATGAGGTTGGACTAGATGGCCCTTGGAGGTCCCTTCCGACTCTATGGTTCTATGATTATATGAGCTCTTGTGGTGCTGAAATTATTTAGGAATAGAAGCTGGATGGTCATCTGCCAGGAGGACTTGGGTTGTGTGTTGATGCATGGTAGAAAGGGTTGGACTGGATGGCCCTTGTGGTCTCTTCCAACTCTGTGATTCTATGATGGTGTCTTCCTACATGGCAGAAGGGGGCTGGACTGGATGGCCTTAGAGGTCCTTCCAACTCTATAATACTATGATGGCTTCTTCCTCCATGGCAGAATGGGGTTGGACTGGATGGCCCTTGGGGTCTCTTCCAACTCTATGATTCTATGATGCCTTCTTCATCCATGGCAGAATGGGGTTGGACTAGATGGCCCTTGGGGTCTCTTCCAACTCTATGATTCTATGATGCCTTCTTCATCCATGGCAGAATGGGGTTGGACTGGATGGCCCTTGGAGTCTCTTCCAACTCTAGGATTCTATGATGGCTTCTTCCTACATGGCAGAATGGGGTTGGACTGGATGGCCCTTGTGGTCTCTTCAAACTCTATGATGGTGTCTTCCTACATGACAGAATGTGGTTGGACTAGATGGCCCTTGGGGTCTCTTCCAACTCTAGGATTCTATGCTTTACCAATGGGAATGCTTGGATTGGGTATTCCTGCATGGCAGAAGGGGGTTGGACTAGATGTCCCTTGGGGTCTCTTCCAACTCTAGGATTCTATGCTTTTCCAATGGGAATGCTTGGATTGGGTCTTCCTGCATGGCAGAACGGGGTTGGACTAGATGGCCTTTGGGGTCCCTTCCAACTCTAGGAGTCTATGCTTTCCCAAAGGGAATGCTTGGATTGGGTCTTCCTACATGGCAGAAGGGGGTTGGACTAGATGGCCCTTGGGGTCTCTTCCAACTCTAGGATTCTATGCTTTTCCAATGGGAATGCTTGGATTGGGTCTTCCTGCATGGCAGAAGGGGGTTGGACTAGATGGCCTTTGGGGTCCCTTCCAACTCTAGGAGTCTATGCTTTCCCAAAGGGAATGCTTGGATTGGGTCTTCCTGCATGGCAGAAGGGGGTTGGACTAGATGGCCCTTGGGGTCTCTTCCAACTCTAGGATTCTTTGCTTTTCCAATGGGAATGCTTGGATTGTGTCTTCCTGCATGGCAGAAGGGGGTTGGACTAGATGGCCCTTGGAGGTCTCTTCCAACTCTGTGATTCTACAATTCCAATTACAGACAAACAGCCCTCCAGGGAACCCACCATCCGCTGGACTGTTTTGAACTCCTTCTGACCTCCACTTAGCCATGCTTTTAGCAAAATACGCTGGCTCTTCACAGCAGCCAGAGGTTCTGGGCTCGAATCCAGATGCTTTGCAGCATTAAGCAAAGTCCAAATTGTTCCAGTTTAGACATTAACTCTTTGGGATGGGAGAACGTGGTGAGAAGTGCTGGTTCTCTCTTGAAACTTGAAGAGCAAAAGAGAAGGCCTTCTTGATGGCTGGAAGGGGGAGAGCTACATGCCTTGGGGCCAAATTAATCAGAGAAAGGTAGAGTTGGAAAGGAACCCAAAGGCCATCTAGTCCAACCCCCTGTCAAGCAGGAATTCACAATGAAAGCACTCCCTGAAAGGAGATAACCATCCAACCTTGGTTTAAAGACCCCCAAAGATGGAGAGACCACCACCTTCCAAGGCAGTCTATATTCCACTGGAGTTGGAAGTGACCCCAAAGGCCATCTAGTCCAACCCCATTTTGCTATGCAGGGATACTCAGCTAAAGCGCCCCTGAGTGATGCTCCTCTCCAACCTCTGTTCAAAAATCTCCAAAGAAGGAGAGTCCACCACCTCGGTTGCAGATTTGAGCATTCTTGCAGCGGTGCAACATTGTCATCCAACACAACTGCCGCGTACCACGCAAACAATGCTATATTTTCGGTTGCACATTTTGCATTCTTGCAGCTGCGCAACATTGTCATCCAACACAACTGCCACATACCATGCAAACAATGCTATATTTTCGGTTGCAGATTTGAGCATTCTTGCAGCGGCGCAACATTGTCATCCAACACAACTGCTGCGTACCATGCAAAAAAAGCTATATTTTCAGTTGCAGATTTGAGCATTTTTGCAGCAACGCAACATTGTCATCCAACACAACTGCCGCGTACCATGCAAACAATGCTATATTTTCGATTGCACATTTGAGCATTTTTGCAGCTGTGCAACATTGTCATCCAACACAACTGACGCGTACCACGCAAACAATGCTATATTTTCGGTTGCACATTTGAGCATTTTTGCAGCCGTGCAACATTGTCATCCAACACAACTGCCGTGTACTACGCAAACAATACTATATTTTCAGTTGCACATTTGAGCATTTTTGCAACCACGCAACATTGTCATCCAACACAACTGCCGCGTACCACGCAAACAATGCTATATTTTCGCTTGCACATTTGAGCATTTTTGCAGCCGTGCAACATTGTCATCCAACACAACTGCTGCGTACCATGCAAAAAAAGCTATATTTTCAGTTGCAGATTTGAGCATTTTTGCAGCAACGCAACATTGTCATCCAACACAACTGCCGCGTACCATGCAAACAATGCTATATTTTCGGTTGCACATTTGAGATTCTTGCAGTGGCGTAACATTGTCAGCCAACACAACTGCCGCGTACCACGCAAACAATACTATATTTCAGTTGCACATTTGAGCATTCTTGCAGCTGCGCAACATTGTCATCCAACACAACTGCCATGTACCACGCAAACAATACTATATTTTTGGTTGCACATTTTGCATTCTTGCAGCTGCATCCAACACAACTGCCGCGTACCACACAAACAATACTATATTTTTGGTTGCACATTTGAGCATTCTTGCAGCTGCGCAACATTGTCATCCAACACAACTGCCGTGTGCCACGCAAACAATGCTATATTTTCGGTTGCACATTTGAGCATTTTTGCAGCTGTGCAACATTGTCATCCAACACAACTGCCGCGTACCACGCAAACAATGCTATATTTTTGGTTGCACATTTTGCATTCTTGCAGCTGCGCAACATTGTCATCCAACACAACTGCCATGTACCACGCAAACAATGCTATATTTTCAGTTGCACAGTTGAGCATTTTTGCAGCCGCGCAACATTGTCATCCAACACAACTGCCGCGTACCACGCAAACAATGCTATATTTTTGGTTGCACATTTTGCATTCTTGCAGCTGCGCAACATTGTCATCCAACACAACTGCCATGTACCATGCAAACAATGCTATATTTTCGGTTGCACATTTGAGCATTTTTGCAGCTGCGCAACATTGTCATCCAACACAACTGCTGCGTACCATGCAAACAATGCTATATTTTCGGTTGCACATTTGAGCATTTTTGCAGCTGCGCAACATTGTCATCCAACACAACTGCCACGTACCATGCAAACAATACTATATTTTTGGTTGCACATTCTGCATTCTTGCAGCTGCGCGACATTGTCATCCAACACAACTGCCACGTACCATGCAAACAATGCTATATTTTCGGTTGCACATTTGAGCATTTTTGCAGCTGCGCAACATTGTCATCCAACACAACTGCCACATACCACCAAACAATGCTATATTTTTGGTTGCACATTTGAGCATTCTTGCAGTGGTGCAACATTGTCATCCAACACAACTACCACGTACCACGCAAACAATACTATATTTTGGGTTGCACATTTTGCATTCTTGCAGCGGTGCAACATTGTCATCCAACACAACTGCCGCATACCACGCAAACAATGCTTAACTTGGCTTACAGAGGCCGTGTAGGGTGCGCGACCTCCAATGTTGGACCCCAACCGACCTCTTTTTCTTAAGTTGTCTCAACAGATTTCCCCCGTGTGAGGTCTCTCCACATCCCAGCATTGCCGTCTTGCGAAATCGCCACGTTGCTATGGCAACAGCATCCCTTGGAGGGTAGTCTTGTTGTCCTGGCTAAATCTCTAGCCTCTCTATTTTTCCCTTGAAGGACGGAGTTTCTGTTTGTTTTTATGTGTGTGTATTTGCATGTGCATCCTTTCAATCTCATGCAGGTATAATTGTGTGATGGGTTTGCAAAGGAGAAAATTAATAATCATAATAATAATAATTTCTTATCCACCTTTCCCAGTGGATCGCCTACAGAAGGGTCAGGTGAAGCATAGAAACAAAACATCTGCAATGGAGCAAACACATATTATTATTATTATTATTAATATTAATATTTCTTATCCGCCTTTCCCAGTGGATTGCCTCCAGAAGGGCTGGGCAAAGCATAGAAACAAAACCTCTGCAAAGGAGCAAACACATAATAATAACAATAATAATAATATTTCTTATCCACCTTTCCCAGTGGATTGCGAGGCAGGGAACAACACATGAACATATAAACATGATATTAATTAAAAACACCCATCACTTAAAACTGAACAATTTTTTAAAAAAATAAGCCATTTTTTAAAAAAATAAAACAACCAGTACACAGTTTAAAATTAAAATTAAAACAACCAGTATACGGTTTAAAATTCACAATTTAAAATCATCTGGATAGGCCTGATCCTCTGCCAATCTCAGCCTGAAAGGAAACTACACCAGTTGGTCTTCCATATCCACGGATTCTGCAATCATGGATTCAACCATCCATGGCTTGATTGTTCGCAGAGAGGCGGGATATAAATAAATTGTATTTATTATTATTATTATTATTATTATGGCTTGAAAATATTCTCTCCCCACCACCACCAAAAAAAGAATAATTCCCAAAAGCAAACCTTGCTGTTTGCCATTTTATACAAGAGACACCATTTTACTATACCATTGTATATATAATGGGACTTGAGCATCCATGGATTTTACAGTTCCTGATTCTATTACTCTACATGGTGCTGAAATTGTTTCGGACTAGAGCCTGGACGGCCGTCTGTCATGAGTACTTTGATGGTGTCTTCCTGCATGGCAGAATGGGGTTGGACTAGATGGCCCTTGTGGTCTCCTCCAACTCTGTGGTTCTATGTATTGGTGGAGAGGACACAAAGCTATCAATATATATCAGTGATCAAGTCCGTGCATAAAACTATTTAATTCTGCAGAATGGGGTTGGACTAGATGGCCCTTGGGATCTCCTTCCAACTCTATGGTTCTATGAGCTCTCCATGGTGATGAAATTGTTTCGGACTAGAGGCTGGATGGCCATCTGTCGGGAATGCTTTGGTGGTGTCTCCCTGCATGGCAGAATGGGGCTGGACTAGATGGCCCTTGGGATCTCCCTCCAACTCTATGGTTCTATGAGCCCTCCATGGTGCTGAAATTGTTTCGGACTAGAGGCTGGATGGCCATCTGTCTGGAGAGGTTTGATAGTGTCTCCTGCAGGGCAAATTGGGGTTTGACTAGATGGCCTTTGGAGGTATCTTCCAACTCTATGGTTCTATGAATCTATGAGTGAGTTCTCCATGATGCTGAAATTGTTTAGGTCTGGAAGATGGATGGCCACCTGTCCAGAGGGGTTTGATAGTGTCCTCCTGCATGCCAGAATGGGGTTAGACTAGATGGGCCTTGGGGTCCCCTTCCAACTCTATGATTCTATGAGCTCTCCATGGTGCTGAAATTGTTTAGGAATGGAGGCTGGATGGACATATGTTGGGAGTGCTTTGATGGTGTCTTCCTGTATGGCTGAATAGGGTTGGACTAGATGCCCTTTGGGGGTCTCTTCCAACTCTAGGATTTCTATGACATTATTAATCCATATCAAAAGTTTTTAAAAAATATGGTACCTCTTAAATCAATGAAACCCAACACAAATGGACGTACAGCAGACATTTCGTAAAACCCAGCGACTTTGATTCTAGCTAGTCTAGCTCAAGGGGAAATACATTCAGTTGAGGAGTCGGGATGTAAAATCATTTCAAATAAATAATTCAGCCATTTTGTGATTTGCTTAATGATATTCTGAAATTACATCCCACAAACACAGGGAGAACCAGCCAAAGTACAGCCGAAGCGTGTATTTCCTCCCTCCGTAATGTAAATATTCTATTTAAATATTGCATTTTCTTTGATGTTGGCTCCTGGCGGTTGAACTTGGCGCTGCGTTTGGTTGTTCCCATGAATACGCAACTCAACGTTGCTTCCATTTTCCTTTTGTTTCAGGATCCAGAGAGATCAAGAGAGAAACCAGGAAAGCATGTCTCCTTTAGGCGCAAGGAGAAGAGAGTATGGAAGGAACGCCGGAGAGTCCAGCTTTGGGGAAATGGAAATCCCTATCGTCGCGGCTCAAAGACGAGGAATTTCGAAAGAGGAGTTTGATGTTCCCTCTCAAGTCGGAGTTGTTTCTCCATCCATGGTCAGAAGGTTCTCCTCTCCAACCTCCATGGAAGATAAATCCCCAAGTCCTTTATCTCCATCCGTGGTCAGAAGAACATCTCCGTCAGTGGAAGACAAGCCGCCACGCTCCTCTTCCGCCCTTTCCGAATACGTGGAAGAGCTACGGAGGAAACGGTTGAAAGACAACGAATTGGTGGAGACCTCGTCTTTGCCTATCTACCAAACAACTGGGGCTTCTTCGCTTAGAAGATGCAGGACGTTGAAGGAGGAAGACGAGAAGGAGCTCCCGATGAAACTTGACGAGTTTGCTGAAGGCTCCAAGCCAGGTTTGGTTCGTTCCTCCAGTTTGAGAAGCGTCTCGTCGGAAAACGTGGCGCGGCCGACCCTCTCGCCAGCGCTGAAAAGGGTCTCCAAGTTTGGCTCTTACGACTCCCTCGTCCAGAGCTTAGATGAACCTTACGCAAAGTTCGGTTCTCCCGTCTTGGGTGGAGATACGTCTGGTTCCTCACGAGTTAAGCCATGGAGATCTTCTCTGGAGACATCCTTGGAGGAAACCGTGGATGGCGAACTAGGGAGCCAACCGCTGGTGTTCCAGAGCAAGAGATTTGGCGAGGAGAAGACATTGGACTCCTTGTCTTGGAAAATACCAACGCTGAGCTACGAGAGGAAAACATGCGCGGATGTGGATGATTTTCCACCGGCCATCCGGAAGGCCCAGTCCACGAGTAGTTTGTCTAGAGGTCCTCGAGAGCGCCCCATGAGCGTCCGCTTCGAAGACCAGGTTTCTCCTGAACGTACGTTCCTCTCGGAGATCAAAACCATTTTGTCTCCGAGCACGAAAACCAAAGAGGATTCCGGAAACCTCTCCGATTCGTCTTCATCTTCTGGGTCAGTCGTCTCTTTCAAAAGCGCCGACAGCGTCAAGAGTCGTCCGAAGATCCACCAACGGCCGGAAGGGGAAGGATGCGTCGGGAAAGCAACCGCTGAAGGTGCTAAAGATGACCGGCGGTCAGAGGCGGAAGGGAAAGAGGATGACGTAAATAGTATTATGATGAAGTATCTAGCAAAAGAGTAAGGTAAGATAAATATTAATATGGATTTATTTACGCACAAGCTCATACAAGGTCTCCTCCCATTTATGTGGGACCTGTTCCCACGGTTTCACTTACCTGTGGATGGGGGAGAAAGGCCTCTCTAGGCACTTGGAGGACCATAGAGTCATGCTGGAAGTGGTCTCTCTAGGCATCTGGAGGTCCTCCAACATGACTCTATGGTCAACTTCTGCCAGATGTTGACCATGGAATCACACTGGATGCCTAGAGAGGCATCCTCTATAGGAATTTTCTAAGGGTCGGCCATCACAGTCCTCCAGTGCAATTCTATGGTGGTTCACTATTATATACGGTTTCACGTACATGCGGTAAGCCTGGGAATGTGTCTTCCACGTAAACGGGATACAATTTCTTTCCTTGCACAAGTTGACCTTTTTCCAGTTGTGGTTGGTGACTTTCATATGGGGGGAGATGGTGCTGAGTCAGCTCCTGGGTTTAGTCCGAACTTTAAAGGTATAATTACAAGAGGCCAAGTTGAGGGTATTGCTCCCCGACATAAGACTGCTATCTCCCTCAAATTAAATTTCCCTTCAGCCTTCACATTTCTAGGATTGCAATAAACCTTCCATGGAGTATTGAGAATTAGAACCAATATGAATATGGTATCTTTGCACTGGGATCCTTTAGTTTAATGGGGTTTGCTATTATCCACAGTTTCAGTTATCCATGGCTTAAAAAGGAGGGACACATACCATAGAGTCATGCTGGGAAATGCCTAGAGAGGGAGTCCTCTCTAGGCTTCTTTTAGGTCCTCCAATGCAACTTTATGGTATGTTTATACAGGAAATCCTTTATTTTAATAGGGTTTGCTATTGTCTATAGTTTTGGTTATAAACAGTTTCAGGAATATACCCTCTGTGGATATGTGTGAGAGATCTGTATTTAATCATTATTATTTGCCTATTAATGGATGGTCCTCATCATATAAATAATGAAGGAAATCCTGTTGGTAGCCTCTTGTAAACTTCAGAAGATGGTGGACTCCCCTTCTTTGGAGGCCTTTAAGCAGAGGTTAGATTGGCATCTTTGGAGAGTGCTTTAGCTATGCATTTCTCCATGGCAGAAGGGGGTTGGACTAGATGACCCTTGGTGGTCCCTTCCAACTCTTAAGGTCCTATGATTCCATGAACGGCAAGGAAAGAGATTCCACCTAGACTTTAGGAAGAGTATTTTGACTGTGGAAGCCATTCAAAATGGTGGAGTCTCCTTCTTTGGAGGCCTTCAAGCAGAGGTTGGATGGGCATCTTTTGGAAGTGCTTTAACTATGCAGTCCTCCATGGCAGAAGGGGGTTGGACTAGATGGCCCTTGGTGGTCTCGTCCAACTCTTAAGGTCCTATGAGTCTATGAACAGCAAGGAGAGAGATTCCACCTAGAGTTTAGGAAGAATATTTTGACTGTGAAATCCATTCAAAAGTGGAGTGGACTTCCTTGGAGAGTAATGGTGGACTCTCCTTCTTTGGAGGTCTTTAAGCAGAGGTTGGATGGGCGTTTTTTGGGGGTGCTTTAGCTATGCATTCTCCCATGGCAGAATGGGGTTAGACTAGATGTCCCTCAGTGGTCCCTTCCAACTCTTAAGGTCCTATGATTCCATGCATGGCAAGGAAAGAGATTCCACCTAGACTTTAGGAAGAATATTTTGACTGTGGAAGCCATTCAAAATGGTGGACTCTCCTTCTTTGGAGGCCTTCAAGCGGAGGTTGGATGGGCATCTTTTAGAAGTGTTTTAGCTATGCATTCTCCCATGGCAGAATGGGGTTGGACTAGATGGCCCTTGGTGGTCCCTTCCAACTCTTAAGGTCCTATGCTTCCATGAACAGCAAGGAAAGGGATTCCACCTAGACTTTAGGAAGAGTATTTTGACTGTGGAAACCATTCAAAAGTGGAGTGGACATCCTTGGAGAGCAATGGTGGACTCTCCTTTTTTGGAGGCCTTTAAGCAGAGGTTGGATGGGCATCTTTGGGGAGTGCTTTAGCTATGCATTCCTCTATGGCAGAAAGGGGTTGGACTAGATGGCCTTTAGAGGCCCCTTTCCAATTCTATAATTCTAATTTGAGCTGAAATAAATCCTTCCTCCATGCTGAATTTCCTCAATAAGTTGTGACTTTCCCTGGGAGTGAAAGATTTATTCTTTGGTTTGAAAATGCAAACGCTGCACCCGGCACCCACCACCGCCGCCGTTAAGTGCTTGAAACAAATTAGGAAGTATTTTAGTGACGAGGAATCTGTCTTTGGACTAACTTCTCCGGGATTCCCCCCTGCTGCGATCAAATCTGCTCAAGCAATGCCAGGCGCCTTGCGTGTGTTAATAAAACATTTCTTTATAGGAAACGCCATCTGCCAAAAAACCAAGGGGGGGGTGAGGTTGGGGTAATTTATTTATTTTTAAATCATTCAGAGGGAGAGATGGAATTTAGGGTGGGTTTGAAGCAAGAAAGGAGGAAGAGAGAAATTTGCTAATTTTCACACTCAGCTGCAAAATTTGGGGTGTTTTTTATTTTTTCCAAAGTGGAAGAACAAGGGTACCTCAGAGCGCGTGCCGAGTGCTTTTCCATCAAGGGAAATCAAAGTGCATCATCTACCAAAATCCACTTTGTTAATTTTAATTCCAGGGTCAGCCCCAGTTGGGGTTTGGAGGGGAGACCGAGATAAGAACTAATTTAATTTTGGCCACTTGTAAGCCACTCTGAGAGCCTTTGTGGCTGAAGAGTTGGGTATAAATACTCTAAATAAATAATAATAAACACAGGCATGGCTTCTATTCCTTTTTATTTATACAAAAGGACCCCCATATCCATGGGGGTTCGGTTCCCAGATTTATCACAGATACCAGAAACTTAAGGAATCACTTTTCCTGTAATCTGAACCCATTGCTCCGTGTCCTAGTCTCCGGAGCCGCAGAAAACAAGCTTGCTCCATCCTCAGTATAACATCCCATCAAATATTTAAAAATGGCTACCACATCATCTCCTAGCCTTCTCTTTCCCACCTTATTACGTATTTTGAAATTAATTTCGTCTTTTTCTTCCCTCCAGGAGGAAAAGAAGAAAAATTTATGCCCAACTTTTGTGCATCTCCGAGCATCGTTCGTTCACAAGACGTCTCCTCCACGGCGCGTCTCGAAGCCATTGTTTCGCGTCCAAAGACTTCCCGAGCCTACGTGTTCGTAACCCCAAAGCACAATCTTGTGTGTGTGAATATGTGTTTGTGTGTTTGTGTGTACGTGAGAGAGAGAGAAAGAGAGACAATTTTGCTTTGAGAAACGGCTTTCGGAACTCTCTTTGATTTATACAAAATAAAACCTTTTGCTTCTTTGACGCTTCGAGTCGGCTTTTTTCTTCCGAATGCAACTGGTCAAATGCAAGGAAAATACATTTTTCTTGGCAAGCTTGAATTGGTTTGCCAATCTTTTCCTTTTGCTTAGGGAGGCTGAGAGAGTGTGGCTTCCCTAAAATCAAATGCCAGGAAAATACGTTTTTCTTGGCAAGCTTGAATTGGTTTGCCGACCTTTGCCTTTTGCTTATGGAGGCTGAGAGAGTGTGGCTTCCCTAAAATCAAATGCAAGGAAAATACGTTTTTCTTGGCAAGCTTGAATTGGTTTGCCGACCTTTGCCTTTTGCTTGGGGAGGCTGAGAGAGTGTGACTTCCCTAAAATCAAATGCAACGAAAATACGTTTTTCTTGGCAAGCTTGAATTGGTTTGCCAATCTTTTCCTTCTGCTTAGGGAGGCTGAGAGTATGTGACTTCCCCAAGGTCGTCTCCAATGACCAAAGCCTGGGCCAAATCCGAACTGGATTATTTGCCATGGCTCCTTGGATCATGGGGTTTGTAGTTTTACGGGGCTTTCGTTTTTTAGCCTTCTTTGCCAAAGAGTGACTGGTGCCTCACCAAACTACAAATCCCAGGAGTCCATTGGAAGGAGCCATGGCAAATAATCCACTTTGAAACTGGATTATTTGTATCATGTGGATTTGGCTATTCGTTTCTCAGAGACCTCGTCCAAAACTTTCTCCTCTGTTTCTGCTACATACATATCCTGTCTGCTATCCAGGAACAACCTCTTCGGATCTGCACTGCAAAAATAATCCAGTTTCATACCGCTTTAACAGCCACGGCTCCATGCAATGGAATCCTGGGATTTGTAGTTTCATAGGAGATATTTAGCCTTCTCTGTCAGAGAACTCTGGTGCCAAAGCAACCTACAAAGCCTAGGAATCCACAGTGTTGAGCCCGTGGCAGTTAAAGCGGTATCAAACTGGGTTATTTCTGCAGTGCGGACGCAGCCTTGTTCTCTGGTGAGCTGTGTAGTGAAACTACATCTCTTTCTCTCTGATTTGCAAAAGCACCCATTGTCCTTGCCCTTACTAGCGGGAGCTCGTTACGTTAATTGATCCGCTGCCCTTAGCTGGGGGAAAGCCGATATAATCTGATTAAATTTTAAACAACCCCTGTGCGATTCCTTTGGCAAAGCTGGGTTGTTACATAAAACATCAAAAGCGGCAGATCAAATATCACAAGCTCAGTGGGTGAGGGATCAACAAGGCAGGAGAACAGCTTTTGGGTGCAGGGAGATGGTGTATTTTTTAAAATAATAAATAAAATAATAATACAGGAGAAAGCTTTGGTGGTTTTATTACTTCGGAGAATCAGAGCACAGGCTTCGGTTCATCCAAACCGTCAAAAATGATGACCAAAGTGAGATTTGTGTGGTCAAATCAATGCATAATTCTGCATGCAATTTTTTTTTCTTGCAAATTTTCTTGCAAATTGCAAGAAAAAAATAATCCACCTAAAACACAAGGGGTTGGCTAGGGCTTGTATTTTAATAAATAAATAAATAAATAAAACAGGCGAAAGCTTTGGTGGTTTCATGAGATTTGTGTGGTCAAATCAATACATAACTCTGAATGCAATTCCCCCCCCCACTTGCAAATTGCAAGAAAAAGAGACTCCGCCTAAAACAAGGGGTTGGATTGGGTTTGTATTTTAAAATAATAATAATATAGGAGAAAGCTTTGGTAGTTTCATTACTTCGGTGAATCAAGACACGGGTTTCGGTTCATCCACACCATTAAAAATGACCACCAAAGTGAGATTTGTGTGGTCAAATTAAATATATAACTCTGTATGCAATTCCCCCCCCCCTTGCAAATTGCTAGAAAAAGAGACTCCACCTAAAACACAAGGGGTTGGCTTGGGTTTGTATTTTTAAAAATAAATAAATAAATAAATAATCCAGGAGGAAACTTTGGTGGTTTCATTACTTCGGTGAATCAAGACACAGGTTTCGGTTCATCCACACCATTAAAAATGACCACCAAAGTGAGATTTGTGTGGTCAAATTAAATATATAACTCTGCATGCAATTTTCCCCTCCTGCAAATTGCAAGAAAAAGAGACTCCACCTAAAACACAAGGGGTTGGCTTGGGTCTGTATTTTTAAAAATAAATAAATAATAATAATACAGGAGGAAGCTTTGGTGGTTTCCTTACTTTGGTGAATCAAAGCACAGGCTTCGGTTCATCCACACCATTAAAAATGACCACCAAAGTGAGATTTGTGTGGTCAAATCAATACATAACTCTGCATGCAATTTTTTTCTTGCATATTTTCTTGCAAATTGCAAGAAAAAGAGACTCCACCTAAAACAAGGGGTTGGACTGGGTTTGTATATTAAAATAATAATAATAATAATATAGGAGAAAGCTTTGGTGGTTTCATTACTTTGGTGAATCAAGACACAGTTTCAGATCTTCCCACGGCCTCCCCACTCCCTCCCCAAGAGACCACGGGGCCTCCAGACGCCCCGTCATGGCTTTCCCCGGCCTCCCCTCGTGGCAAACCGCGAATATGCAGAACCGCGAGTGTGGAGGCCGTGAATGTGGAGGGAGAATTGCTATACTTGGGCAGAAAAAATGAAATGCACAAATATAGGATGGGTAACATTTGATGGCAATCCATGCGAAAGGGATCTAGGAGTTTTAGTGGACCATAAACTGAACATGAGCCAGCAGTGTGATGCAGCAGCTAAAAAGGCCAATGCAATCCTAGGCTGCATCAGTAGGATCCAGAATAAATGAAATGCACAGATATAGGACGGATGACACCTGGCTTGATGGCAGTACATGTGAAAGGGATCTAGGAGTCTTAGTGGACCACAAACTGAACATGAGCCAGAAGTGTGATGCAGCAGCTAAAAAAGTTAATGCGGTTCTAGGCTGCATTAATAAGAGTATAGTGTCCAGAAAAAATGAAATGCACAGATATAGGATGGGTAACACTTGATGGCAGTCTATGCAAAAGGGATTTAGGAGTCTTAGTGGACCACAAGCTGAACATGAGCCAAGAGTGTGATGCGGCAGCTTAAAAAACCAATGTGATTCCAGGCTGCATTAATAGGAGTATAGATCAAGGGAAGTAATAGTGCCACTGTATTCTGCTTTGGTCAGACCTTACCTGGAAGACTGTGTCCAGTTCTGGGCATCACAATTCAGGAAGGTTATTGAGAAGATGGAAGGTGTCCAGAGGAGGGCGACCAAAATGGTGGGAGGTCTGGAAGCCATTTTGCCCTATGAGGAGCAGCTTAGGGAGCTGGGCATGTTTAGTCTGGAGAAGAGAAGGTTGAGATGATGGCCATGTTTAAATATTGGAAGGGATGTCCTACTGAGGATGGAGCAAGCTTGTTTTCTGCTGCTCCAGAAACAAGGACACGGAGCAATGGGTTCAAACTCCAGGAAATAAGATTCTACCTCAACATTATTAGGAAGAACTTCCTGACAGTAAGAGATGTTGGACAGTGGAATATGGAGTGTGGTGGAGTCTCCTTCTTTGGAGGTCTTTAACCAGAGGCTATAGGGAGGGCTTTGATGGCGTCTTCCTGCATGGCAGAATGGGGTTGGACTGGATGGCCCTTGGAGGTCTCTTCCATGATTTTATGATTCTAAGTAAATATCTAAGCATGGCAGAATAGGGCTGGACTGGATGGCCCTTGGAGGTCTCTTCCATGACTTTATGATTCTAATTAAGTAACTAAGCATGGCAGAATGGGGTTGGACTGGATGGCTCTTGGAGGTCTCTTCCATGATTTTATGATTCTAGGTAAGTATCTAAGTATGGCAGAATGGGGTTGGACTGGATGGCCCTTGGAGGTCTCTTCCATGACTTTATGATTCTAAGTAAGTATCTAAGCATGGCAGAATGGGGTTGGACTAGATGGCCCTTGGAGGTCTCTTCCATGATTTTATGATTCTAAGTAAGTATCTAAGCATGGCAGAATAGGGCTGGACTGGATGGCCCTTGGAGGTCTCTTCCATGACTTTATGATTCTAAGTAAGTAACTATGCATGGCAGAACGGGGTCGGACTGGATGGCCCTTGGAGGTCTCTTCCATGATTTTATGATTCTAGGTAAGTATCTAAGCATGGCAGAATGGGGTTGGACTGGATGGCCCTTGGAGGTCTCTTCCATGACTTTATGATTCTAAGTAAGTATCTAAGCATGGCAGAATGGGGTTGGACTAGATGGCCCTTGGAGGTCTCTTCCATGATTTTATGATTCTAGGTAAGTATCTAAGCATGGCAGAACGGGGTCGGACTGGATGGCCCTTGGAGGTCTCTTCCATGACTTTATGATTCTAATTAAGTAACTAAGCATGGCAGAATGGGGTTGGACTGGATGGCCCTTGGAGGTCTCTTCCATGATTTTATGATTCTAGGTAAGTATCTAAGCATGGCAGAACGGGGTCGGACTGGATGGCCCTTGGAGGTCTCTTCCATGATTTTATGATTCTAGGTAAGTATCTAAGCATGGCAGAACGGGGTCGGACTGGATGGCCCTTGGAGGTCTCTTCCATGACTTTATGATTCTAATTAAGTAACTAAGCATGGCAGAATGGGGTTGGACTGGATGGCTCTTGGAGGTCTCTTCCATGATTTTATGATTCTAGGTAAGTATCTAAGTATGGCAGAATGGGGTTGGACTGGATGGCCCTTGGAGGTCTCTTCCATGACTTTATGATTCTAAGTAAGTATCTAAGCATGGCAGAATGGGGTTGGACTAGATGGCCCTTGGAGGTCTCTTCCATGATTTTATGATTCTAAGTAAGTATCTAAGCATGGCAGAATAGGGCTGGACTGGATGGCCCTTGGAGGTCTCTTCCATGACTTTATGATTCTAAGTAAGTAACTATGCATGGCAGAACGGGGTCGGACTGGATGGCCCTTGGAGGTCTCTTCCATGATTTTATGATTCTAAGTAAGTATCTAAGCATGGCAGAATGGGGTTGGACTGGATGGCCCTTGGAGGTCTCTTCCATGACTTTATGATTCTAAGTAAGCATCTAAGCATGGCAGAACGGGGTTGGACTGGATGGCCCTTGGAGGTATCTTCCATGAATTTATGATTCTAGGTAAGTATCTAAGTATGGCAGAATGGGGTTGGACTGGATGGCCCTTGGAGGTCCCTTCCAATTCCATGACTTTATGATTCTATGTAAGCATCGAAGCATGGCAGAATAGGGCTGGACTGGATGGCCCTTGGAGGTCTCTTCCATGATTTTATGATTCTGAGTAAGTATCTAAGCATGGCAGAATGGGGTCAGACTGGATGGCCCTTGGAGGTCTCTTCCAACTCTATGATTCCATGATTCTTCACGGACATCTGCATTACAAAATCCCCACATAGGCTCTGAGCCATGCAAAGCTGAGTTGCTTATCTCTCAGCTCTCATATTCTTTCCTCTTAGGTTGGAGCATTGCAAAAATTGTTGGAGAAATGCAATATATATATATATATATATATATATATATATGTATATATATATATATATCGCCTTGTCAGTGCCATTAATGGATTGGGAGGCCCCATCAGCAAGAAAAGCAATTGCCTCGCCATCCATCATCCACCCTCCACTTCCTTCCTGATCCCACCTCCGTGGCGGCATTGAATCCAACCCACGTCCCGGGAATGCTGAGACATCACTTCATCAGACCGGAGACGAAGGAAACGCGTGTCCAGATATTCGGTGCCAGCTTCCAGCGGCTGCCAAATTTCTAATTAACGCTATTTATTAAGAACCAGACTTTTGTCGGCAATGGCTCCACTTTTGGGACGCCGTCCAACAGACGTAAACGAACCCTTCCATGAAAAGCCACTTCCATCTTCCAGGCCGGACAATCCTGTGTAAGATAATGTTACAGTAGGACCCCCGTATCCACTGGTTCAATTATCCACGGGGCACAAAACAGCACACCTTACCATAGAGTCTTCCTAGGAAATGTGTCCTCTCTAGCCATTTTCTAGGTCCTCCAAGGCAACTCTGTAGTATAGTAGGACCCCTGTATCCACAGATTCATTATCCCCTGATTCAGTTATCCACAGGACACACAACAATGCACCTACCATAGAGTCTTCCTAGAAAACGTGTCCTCTCTAGCCATTTTCTACGTCCTCCAAGGCCACTCTGTGGTACAGTAGGACCCCTGTATCCACTGATTCAGTTATCCACGGGACACAAAACAGCACACCTTACCATAGAGTCTTCCTAGAAAACGTGTCCTCTCTAGCCATTTTCTAGGTCCTTCAAGGCAACTCTGTGGTACAGTAGGACCCCTGTATCCACTGATTCATTATCCACTGGGACAATTATCCACGGGACACAAATCAGCACAGACTACCATAGAGACTTCCTAGAAAACACATCCCCTCTAGCCATTATCTAGGTCCTCCAAGGCAACTCTATGGTATTTTAAACTGGAAGTCTCATTATTTTCAATGGTGTTTGCTATTATCCACAGTTTTCGGTATCCACGCCCCCCCCCCAAGAACCAATCCCCAGTGGATACAGGCATCCTACTGTATTTTTTATTGCACAGTAGGACCCCTGTATCCACTGATTCATTATCCCCTGATTCAATTATCCATGGGACACAAAACAGCACACCTACCATAGAGTCTTCCTAGAAAACGTGTTCTCTCTAGCCATTTTCTAGGTCCTCCAAGGCAACTCTATGGTATTTTAAACCAGAAGTCCCTTTATTTTCAATGGTGTTCACTATTATCCATGGTTTTCGGTATCCACGCCCACCCAGAACCAAACCTCAGTGGATAAGGGGGGTCCTACTGTATCATGTCCTTAAACAGAGAGTAATATATCTCATATTTCTCTTTACTCCCTCCATCTTCTCATTGATTTTAAAAAGGCCCTTTATGCATGTCTAGCTTGGGTATGACTAATATCTCATTTATCATTAGTATTCTAAAATTATATTTTAACCAATTTGTAGAATTTCATTCCTTTTATCCCATTTCGCAGACAGGTACTTGATCGCAAACTCCCAGACTTTTCTCATTTTTTCCCCTCTATGGGTCTGTACTTTAAATATAAGGATATAATATCCATCTCCAAGCTCTGGTGGTTGCAGTTTAAAGGGTTTCGATACTACAACTCCCTAACCCTAAGCCCCTGACTCCAAACTCCAAATCCCAGGATTAGATAGGACCGAACCATGGGAATTAAAGTGGTATCAAACTGCTGCAAGTGTGTAATGTAGACAGAAAGTTAAAATTTTCTGCATTTCTGAATTTAAGGGGTTTTAGTACTAGGAGGAGAAAAATCCTAAATCCTTCCCAGATCCCAGGATTATGTAGGATACAACCAAGGCACTTAAAGTGGGATCAAACTGGTATTTAAAAAAAGTGTTGTGAAGACAGGCACTTAGACTATTCTGCTAGTGCTTGTAATTCAAAGGGGTTTTAACACTAGATCTCCCAAGCAGGGAACCTTTCCGCACTCCGAATCCCAGGATTACGTAAAATGCAGCCACGGCAGTTAAAAGGGAGATCAAACTGGTTTAAGCGTGCAGTGCAGATAAGACTTGATTCCCTTTAATGGGAGTTGACCTAGAAGGGATATTAAATCTAATAAGTTCTTATTTTTTCCAAAATATGTATGAGCTTGAGTGGCACATGATGGTAACCGAGTGTGAAAGTCATGTAAAATTGGCATGTTTAATCCCTGTATGCGTCCATCTTCGCTTTAATACCCTTGACCGGAGCTTAAGGCCGCCTCCGCAAAGGGGCATGATTCGAATTCAAGTTTTCTCTCCCCACAACCCATCTGTTCTTGCAAAGACTTAAAGAAAGCTCTAGTTGGGTGGTGAGTTTTTTCCCCCTTCCTCCTCTCCCTTTAATGCCTGTAATTTGAATAATTAGTCCAGATGTGATACGACACCTAAAATATAAATTAACCAAGAGCGGCTGGTTTCTATCTAAACCGCCTCAAATGATGGAGGGAGGACAGGAAATGATCTAGAATAATAGAGTTGGGAGGGATCCCCCAAAGGCCATCTAGTCCAACCCCATTCTGCCATGTGGGAAGACACCCTCAAAGCATTCCCAACAGTTAGCCATGCAACCTATAGTCCTAAACAAATTCAGCACCATGGAGAGCTCTAGAATCATAAACTTGGAAGGGACCTCTAAGGGCCATCTAGTCCAACCCCATTCTGCCATGCAGGACACCCTCAAAGCACTCCCGGCAGATAGAATCATAGAGTTGGAAGGGACCTCTAAGGGACATCCAGTCCAACCCCATTCTGCCATGAAGGAAGACACCCTCAAAGCACTCCTGGCAGATAGAACCATAGAGTTGGAAGGGACCTCTAAGGGACATCCAGTCCAACCCCATTCTACCATGCAGGAAGACATCATCAAAGCATTCCCAATAGATGGCCATCTAGCCTCTAGTCCTAAACCATTTCAGCCCCATGGAGACTTCATAGAACCATAGAGTTGGAAGGGACTTCCAAGGATCATCTAGTTCAACCCCATTCTACCATGCAGGAGGACACCCTCAAAGCATTCCCAATAGATGGCCATCTAGCCTCTAGTCCTAAACCATTTCAGCACCATGGAGAGCTCATAGAATCACAGAGTTGGAAGGGATCTCCAAGGGCCATCTAGTCCAACCCCATTCTGTCCTGCAGGAATACGCAATCAAAGTCCACCTGACTGATGGCCATCCAGCCTCTGTTTGAAAACTTCCAAAGAAGGAGACTCCACTACACTCCATAGTCCACTTCTGAACAGCTCTTACTGTCAGGAAGTTTTTCCTAATAATGTTTAGGTGGAATCTCTTTTCCTGTAGTTTCAACCCATTGCTCCATATCCTAGTCTCTGGAGCAGCAGAAAACAATCTGTCTCCCTCTTCAATATATATATATATATATATATATATATATAAGCATCTCTGAGAAGTGCTTCAGTTATCTATTTCTGCATGGCAGAGGGTTGGACTACATGGCCCCTTGGTATCCCTCCTAACTCTGTAGTTCTAGGAACTGCAGGAAAGAATAGACATTGCCTAAAGATTAGACAGAACTTAGTGACTCTAAGACCTGTTTGAGGATGGAATATGGACTTCCTCAGAGGGTGGTCAACTCTCCTCCTTTATAGACAGAGTTTGGAAGGGCATGTTTCAAGAGTGTACTAGTTGTTATTTTTGCATGGCAGAATGGGGTTGGACTAGATGGTCTTTGAGGGTACCTTCCAACTCTAAGGTTCTATGCAATTGCAAGGAAAGAGATTCCAGGAAGAACATCTTGGCATTAAAAGCTGTTCAAAAGAAGAATAGAGACAGCCTTGGAGGGTGGTGGACTCTCCATCTTTGGAGGTCTTTCAACAGAGGTTGGATGGCCATCTCTCAGGAGTGTTTTATCTGTGGGTTCCTGCATGGCAGAATGGGGTTAGACTAGATGACCTTTGAGGGTCCCTTCCAACTCCACTGGAATATAGACAGCCTTGGAGGGTGGAGGACTCTCCTTCCTTGGAGACCTTTCAGCAGAGGATGGATGGCCGTCTCTCAGGAGTGTTTTATCTGTGGGTTCCTGCATGGCAGAATGGGGTTGGACTAGATGGCCTTTTGGGATCCCTTCTAAGTCCAGTGGACTATAGACAGCCTTGGAGGTTGGAGGACTCTCCTTCCTTGGAGACCTTTCAACAGAGGTTGGATGGCCATCTCTCAGGAGTGTTTTATCTGTGGGTTCCTGCATGGCAGAATGGGGTTGGACTAGATGTCCTTTTGGCATCCCTTCTAACTCCAGTGGACTATAGACAGCCTTGAAGGGTGGATGACTCTCCTTCCTTGGGGAGGCCTCTCAACAGAGGTTGGGGGGATCTTTAAGGAGTGCTTGGATTGTGTGTTCCTGCATTGCAGAATGGGGTTGGACTAGATGCCCTCTGGAGATCCCTTCTGATTCTAAGATACGAAGGGCTGGGAATGCTCAGGATTTATGCATAAGGGGAGGAAAGCAGCAGTGTGGCATCTGCATTCAAGGCCAGAGGCACACCACCGGTCGGTCCTTAATACGCATTTTGAACAGTTTGTTCTGAGGCTTAATGGGCTTTTGGAGTACAAATTTGGAGGCAGCGGCAAGCGTGTGCCTCTCTCTGGGAAAGCTAAAAATAAGACTCCGGTAGTTGGTATGAGAAGTCGGACTCCAGTGTTCAACTTCCAGAATCATGTACAATGGGGCTGGTGGGGAAGGGGGGAAGGAAGGAAGGAAGGAAGGAAGGAAGGAAGGAAGGAGAAGGCAGATGGCAGGAAGGAGACGGTAGAAGGAAGGAAGGAAGGAAGGAAGGAAGGAAGGAAGGAGAGGGCAGATTGAAGAAAGGAAGGTGAGGGTGGAAGAGAGAGGGAAGATGGCACAGAAGGAAGGAAGGAAGGAAGGAAGGAAGGAAGGAAGGAAGGAAGGAGAAGGCAGATGGAAGGACGGAAGGAGAAGGTGGAAGGGAGAGGGAAGATCTGGAGGGAAAGAAGGAAGGAAGGAGATGGCAGATAGGGAGGGAGAGAGGGAAGGAAGGGCAAGGAAGGAGGGAAGGAGAGGGCAGATAGGAAAGGATAGGAAGAAAAGAGACAATAGGGAGGGAGGAAGAGAGGGAAGGAAGGAAGGGCAAGGAAGGAAGGAGGGAAGGAGAGGGCGGATAGGAAAGGAAGGAAGGAAGGAAAGAGGAGAGGTTAGAGGGGAAAGACATGGAAGGAGAGGATAGAAGGGAAAGAGAAGGAAGGAAGGAAGGAAGGAGATGGCAGATAGGGAGGGAGAGAAGGAAGGAAGGAGAAGGCACTTGGAAGGAAGGAAAGCGCAGATGTAAGGAAGGAAGGTGAGGGTGGAAGGGAGAGGGAAGATAGGGAGGGAAGGAAGGAAGGAGGGAAGGAAGAAGGAAGAAGAGGGCAGATAGGGAAGGAAGGAAGGAGAGGGTGGAAGGAAGGAAAGAGGGGGCAGAAGGAAGGAAGGGGCAGATAGGGAAGGAAGGAGAGGGTGGAAGGAAGGAAGGAAGGAAGGAAGGAGAGGGCAGATAGGGAAGGAAGGAAGGAGAGGGTGGAAGGAAGGAAAGAGGGGGTGGAAAGGGCGGAAGGAAGGAAGGAAGGGAGGGAGGGAGGAAGGGGCAGACAGGGAAGGAAGGAGAGAGTGGAAGGAAGGAAGGAAGGAAGGAGAGGGCAGATAGGGAAGGAAGGAAGGAGAGGGTGGAAGGAAGGAAAGAGGGGGTGGAAAGGGCGGAAGGAAGGGAGGGAGGGAGGGAGGGAGGGAGGAAGGGGCAGATAGGGAAGGAAGGAGAGAGTGGAAGGAAGGAAAGAGGGGGTGGAAAGGGCGGAAGGAAGAAAGGAAGGAAGGGAGGAAGGGGCAGATAGGGAAGGAAGGAGAGAGTGGAAGGAAGGAAGGAAGGAAGGAAGGAAGGAAGGAGAGGGCAGATAGGGAAGGAAGGAAGGAGAGGGTGGAAGGAAGGAAAGAGGGGGCAGAAGGAAGGAAGGGGCAGATAGGGAAGGAAGGAGAGGGTGGAAGGAAGGAAGGAAGGAAGGAAGGAGAGGGCAGATAGGGAAGGAAGGAAGGAGAGGGTGGAAGGAAGGAAGGAAAGAGGGGGTGGAAAGGGCGGAAGGAAGGAAGGAAGGGAGGAAGGGGCAGACAGGGAAGGAAGGAGAGAGTGGAAGGAAGGAAGGAAGGAGAGGGCAGATAGGGAAGGAAGGAAGGAGAGGGTGGAAGGAAGGAAAGAGGGGGTGGAAAGGGCGGAAGGAAGGAAGGAAGGGAGGGAGGGAGGGAGGGAGGGAGGAAGGGGCAGATAGGGAAGGAAGGAGAGAGTGGAAGGAAGGAAAGAGGGGGTGGAAAGGGCGGAAGGAAGGAAGGAAGGAAGGGAGGAAGGGGCAGATAGGGAAGGAAGGAGAGAGTGGAAGGAAGGAAGGAAGGAAGGAAGGAAGGAAGGAGAGGGCAGATAGGGAAGGAAGGAAGGAAGGAGAGGGTGGAAGGAAGGAAAGAGGGGGTGGAAAGGGCGGAAGGAAGGAAGGAAGGGAGGGAGGGAGGGAGGGAGGGAGGAAGGGGCAGATAGGGAAGGAAGGAGAGAGTGGAAGGAAGGAAGGAAGGAAGGAAGGAGAGGGCAGATAGGGAAGGAAGGAAGGAAGGAAGGAAGGAAGGAAGGAAGGCTTCCCTTCAGAAGTTTACGGTTGATTTGGCTGCCCCTCTTCTGAATGAGACACATTGATGGGAATGTCCATTTGGACAGATCACCTTCCATGCGATTTCCATTTGGATTATTTTCACCATTTGGACAGGACTTAAATCTGATTGTGTATTCCTGTAGGGCAGGGGGTTGGACTAGATGGCCCTTGTGGTCTCTTCCAAATTATCATAGAAAAAGGAATGAGTTTCATTTCATCATAGAATTCTACGATGAAATGGTAAATTAAATTCATTTCTTTTTATATGATAATTTCCTTCAGCTATTTTATTGTTGTTGTTCTTGTTATTTTCCCATCTTCCTAAATGCAACCAAGTCAACTCACTCTTTCTTTCTTTCTTTCTTTCTTTCTTTCTTTTTTTCCTCCCTCCATCCTTTCTGGCAACCGACAATTGCTTTGCAACCTCTCCAGAAAATCCCATCCTCATTAAAAAGCCAAAGAAGACACTCTAGGAAATAATGGCCTCATGCATCTTTCATCTTGTGTGTATGTATGTGTGTGTGTTTTTAATTAAAAAGCCGTAATGCATTTATTCCGCTACTGTGAATAAAACATCAGGCGTATGTTTGGTTTCCTTTCCATCTCTCCTCCTGGGAAAATCAAGACAGGCTGCAGTCTCCTTTTTTCTGCGTCTGCTTGGATCTGGCCGGATGACCAACGCCAAGGTCGGGGTCTGGCTTTGATTTATGGAGACCCTCAAAATGGGAGAGCTTCTTAGTATATCTGACTATCCTCTCCCTATAATATCACAAATTAGAAATATTGGACACCTCAAGTGGTCAAGTAGACTGGAGTGATCCAAAGTGAGGTCAGATGGACATCACAAGGACCTGGGAAGATGGAGGCCACAAGGAGCTGGGAAGATGGGGACCACAAGGACCTGAGAAGATGGAGGCCACAAGGACCTGGGAAGATGGAGGCCACAAGGAGCTGGGAAGATGGAGGCCACAAGGACCTGTGAAGATGGAGGCCACAAGGACCTGGGAAGAGGGAGGCCACAAGGACCTGGGAAGATGAAGGCCACAAGGACCTGGGAAGATGGAGGCCAGAAGAAATTGGGAAGATGGAGGCAAGAAGGAGCTGGGAAGATGGAGACCACAAGGACTTGGGAAGATGGAGGCTGCAAGGACCTGGGAAGATGGAGGCCACAAGGACCTGAGAAGATGGAAGCCAAAAGGAGCTGGGAAGATGGAGGCCACAAGGACCGGGGAAGATGGAGGCCACAAGGACCGGGGAAGATGGAGGCCACAAGGACCGGGGAAGATGGAGGCCACAAGGACCTGAGAAGATGGAGGCCTCAAGGACCTGGGAAGATGGAGGCCTCAAGGACCTGGGAAGATGGAGGCCACAAGGAGCTGGGAAGATGGAGGCCACAAGGACCTGGGAAGATGGAGGCCTCAAGGACCTGGGAAGATGGAGGCCTCAAGGACCTGGGAAGATGGAGGCCACAAGGACCTGGGAAGATGCAGGTCACACGGACCTGGGAAGATGCAGGTCACAGGGACCTGGGAAGATGGAGGCCACAAGGACATGTCCCGTCTTAACCTTTTCTTCCCCAGGCTAAACATACTTAGCTCCCTAAGTTGCTCCTCATAGGGCATCATGGATTCCAGATCTTTCACCATTTTGGTTTCAGCTTGGACCACAAGCTGAACATGAGCCAAGAATCTGATGCGGCAGCTCAAAAAGCCAATGTGATTCTAGGCTGCATCAAAAGGAGTCTAGTGTCTAGATCAAGGGAAGTCATAATGCCAATCTATTCTGCTTTGGTTGAACCTCATCCGGAATACGGTGTCCAGTTCTGGGCAATATAATTCAAGAAGGATATGGACAAGCTGGAAGCCAGGAATCCTCAGTGGTGGTTTTTCCAGTTCCTTCCTCTGAAATAGAGCCTTCAGCACCTGGGATTTGTTGGTGGTCTCCCATCCAAGTCCTAACCAGGGCTGACCCTGCTTAGCTCCCAAGACCAGGCGGGATCTGGTGATTTTGGGATATTTAGACTTTGTGCTATCTTGTGTGTATCTGTGTGCCTCCAAGCTGTCTGTCCAACTTGTCTACATCCTTCATAAAATTAGGAGCCCAGAACTAAATATCCAGAACTATGACTTTCTTTGTCTACGGTTTTATCAACATAGGCTAAAATAGTATTTGCCTTCTTTGCTGCCGCATCACATGACTGGCTCATGTCCAACCTATGACCTGCCATAACCCTAAGGTCCTTTTCCCATGGACTGCTGCTAAGCCAAGGTATCACCCATCTTATAAATCTGAATTTGGTTTTTGTAGAATTTTGCATTTCTCTCCTTGTATTCGTTTCAGTCCAATTTTTTAGTCTGAATTCCAGCCACCCAATTTTTGTTTCCACGTCTGTTTTACGACTCCGGCAACCTTAAAAACCTCTCTCTGCTTTTCCATGGTGTTTATTTCCCACGTATATTGTGTTAATTCACCAGCTGCGGTTCCAGCGATGTTGATGTTTGTTTGCTAAACCTTAAAGTGCTCTCTGCCGTAATCCTGGCAATACTCTAGGGCGCCGCAACAACGCAGAGCTTTTAAAGGAAATAAAAAACAAGATAGGGTGGAAGCATGAATTGCAGGTGAACAGCGTTGGTTGTGTTCCTAGATGTGACTTCTTCAGAAGGAAATTTTATACTGGAGGTAGAATTACTGTGGAGGCGTTTAAATCCGAACTTTCCAGGGGTTTGTCTAGATGGTGAAAATACTCCTGCTAGAATTCGCAGAGCATACTATTTGTCCCAATGAAATTTGCAGTATTCAGATGGAGGGGAGGCCAAAAATGCCATATATTGTGCAGGAGGAACATTCACAAATTTTTGTGAAGTTTTTAAAATAATGCATAGATGTCTCTTGCAATTCAGAATGCTGCGCATTCTTGGTGAAGGCAGAAGTCGAAAACGGATTGGTCGGACGTGCAGGCCAGGAGACGGGGGCTTTGTGGCAAGGAAGGGGCCAGAAGCACCATTTTCACATTTTATATTATCGAGCGTGCAGTTTTTAGCTGAGCAAAAATGTTTCTAGGATGGAGGACCATCACCTCCCAAAAATAGTACTCTATGGTGAACTCGCCACGGGTCCAAAAAAGCGATACAAGGACTCCCTGAAACAACATCTCAGGCTCGGTCAAATTGATCACCAACAGTGGTCCACCCTGGCCTCACATCGGGAGGCGTGGAGATGCACGATCCACAATGCTGCAGCCTTATTTGAGAATTCACGCCGTACAAGTCTTGAAGAGAAACGACAATGCAGAAAGAATCACAACCCAAAAACATCACCCAAGGAGACCTTCTGCTGTGCTTTCTGCAACCGGATTTGTCTATCTCGGATTGGCCTTTTTAGTCATCAGCGCGCTTGCAGAAAGCGCGGGATGAGTCCTTCCTGAATCTTCGTTTGCGAAGAAAAGCCAGAGAGAGAGAATATTTCTTGGGAACTGGGAAAATTGGAAGTGACCATCCCTGCTAGATGGCCTTTAGAGTTCCCTTCCAAATCTGCAAAAAAGAGGGACTCCTTTGGAAGGACTCTGCAAATCTTCATTCCTTCTTCCACTGGAAGCTTTTGGCTGTTTTCCTCTCTCTTTTTTTGCTAATAAGCACAGAATAGAAGAAAAGAAAGCCGAAATAGAGAGAGAAAGAGGATAATCCAGAGGATGTATCCTTGGATAGAGACTCGGAAGCGAGGCTCCACTAATGAGTCAAGAGCTCTTCGCCAAACGAGCACAGCAAATCCAAGGGGATTTCGGATGCAGATGAGTCTCTGCACCGGCCCGATTTGGAAGAAACGGGCACAATTAGAAACACCAAGGAATAAAACAAATAATTTCCCATCTTCTTGTTTGCAGCTGTTCCAAAGAGTTTGAAAATACATTTATTTTCCCCAGGTGAGGAAGAGAGACGACGTAGCAGATAGTCTCAACAGATCCAAAGCTGCCCATCAGAGCTGGCAATACTGGGATGGACTGACCCCAAAGTATAAGGGTGTCCAAGCACTGTCCGGGTAACCATCCGAAGGCTGATTACTACACAGCTGATAAGCAAAGGCACAGCACAGTTGAGCTAATTAAAGGCGAAGGAATCCAGGCAGCGTGAAGGCAGACGCTTACTTACCTCTGAGGGTTCCCTGCCCAAGAAAACCCTCTGAAATTCATGGGGTCTGTCCAAACCCTGTCTGGGCAACCGTCCAAAGACTGTTTACTACACAGCTGATAAGCAAAAGCACAGCACAGTTGAGCTAATTAAAGGTGAATTATCCATGCAGCGTGAAGTCAGTCACTTACTTACCTCTGAGGATTCCTTGCCTAAGAAAACCCTGTGAAATTCATGGGGTCTGTCCAAATCCTGTCCAGGCAACCATCCGAAGGCTGATTACTACGCAGCTGATAAGCAAAAGCACAGCACAATCTAGCTAATTAAAGGCCAAGGAATCCATGCAGCATGAAGTCAGATCCTTAATCTACTAGCAAGCAAAACACAAGTCCACAAGCAAAGTCCAATTAGGTCCAGCAACCAGAGTTCAGGGTAGTCCAGCAGAATCCAGGTCAGGCAAACAGAGTCCAGAGTCAGCAAACATAGTCTGGGTCAAACACAGTGATCAGGAACACGACTGGTCACCAGGTAGGCCAAATAATATCCAACAGTACTTGGAGGTCAGGGCTGCATATTTATAGCTCATGCAGCTGCTGCTTAGCTAATTGCTGCTTGCTATAAATATGCTGAGACCACCTCAAACTCTCCTTCTGTTGCCTCAATGCTGAGAAGGTGGGTACAGGTAAGCTGTCCTCTGTATCTGAAGGGGGTCAGGACCCTCCACCAGAGCTGGTATGGCACTATTGTCTGTCTTTGTGGCTCTGGGACATCCTCTTGCTCGGGTTTAGCCAGTCCTGGCATCTCCACAACTTCCACTTCTGAATCAGAGAGAGGTGGAGTCTCCTTCGTTGGGGTTTTTTAAACAGAGGATGGATGGCCATCTGTTGGGCATGTTTTGATTGGATGTTCCTATATAGCAGAATGGGGTTGGACTAGATGGCCCTTGGAGACCCCTTCCAGCTCTATGTCCTATGAGCTCTTCATGGTGCAATGGAACTCTCCATGGGCAATGCTGAGGAATTCTGGGAGTTGAAGTCCAAAACACCTGGAGGACCAAAGGTTGAGAACCACTGGTACTAGAGGCTGGATTGGCCATCTGTTGGGAATGCTTTGATTGTGTCTTCCTGTATGGCAGAATGGGGTTGGACTAGATGACCCTTCCAACTTTATGTCCTGTGAGCTCTCCATGGTAATGAAATTGTTTTTGGATTAGTGGTTCTCAACCTTTGGTCCTTCAACTGTTTTGGACTTCAACTCCCAGAAGTCTCAGCCAGTATGGGCAATGCTGAGGAATTCTGGGAGTTGAAGTCCAAAACACCTGGAGGACCAAAGGTTGAGAACCACTAGTACTAGAGGTTGGATTGGCCATCTGTTGGGAATGCTTTGACTAGAGGGAGTCCTTTATTTTAATTGGGTTTGCTATTATCTGCGGTTGCATTTATCAACGGTAAATCTGAGAATGTATTCCTGCATAGCAGGAAGGGGGTTGGACTGGATGGCCCTTGGGATCTCTTCCAACTCTAGGATTCTATGATGGTGTCTTCCTACATGGCAGAAGGGGGTTGGACTAGATGGCCCTTGGAGATCCCTTCCAACTCTATGATTCTATGATGGTGTCTTCCTACATGGCAGAAGGGGGTTGGACTAGATGGCCCTTGGAGATCCCTTCCAACTCTAGGATTCTATGATGGTGTCTTCCTACATGGCAGAAGGGGGTTGGACTAGATGGCCCTTGGAGATCCCTTCCAACTCTATGATTCTATGATGGTGTCTTCCTACATGGCAGAAGGGGGTTGGACTAGATGGCCCTTGGAGATCCCTTCCAACTCTATGATTCTATGATGGTGTCTTCCTACATGGCAGAAGGGGGTTGGACTAGATGGCCCTTGGAGATCCCTTCCAACTCTATGATTCTATGATGGTGTCTTCCTACATGGCAGAGGGGGGTTGGACTAGATGGCCCTTGGAGATCCCTTCCAACTCTATGATTCTATGATGGTGTCTTCCTACATGGCAGAAGGGGGTTGGACTAGATGGCCCTTGGAGATCCCTTCCAATTCTATCATTCTATGATGGTGTCTTCCTACATGGCAGAAGGGGGTTGAACTAGATGGCCCTTGGAGATCCCTTCCAACTCTATGATTCTATGATGGTGTCTTCCTACATGGCAGAAGGGGGTTGGACTAGATGGCCCTTGGAGATCCCTTCCAACTCTATGATTCTATGATGGTGTCTTCCTACATGGCAGAAGGGGGTTGGACTAGATGGCCCTTGGAGATCCCTTCCAACTCTATGATTCTATGATGGTGTCTTCCTACATGGCAGAGGGGGGTTGGACTAGATGGCCCTTGGAGATCCCTTCCAACTCTAGGATTCTATGATGGTGTCTTCCTACATGGCAGAAGGGGTTGGACTAGATGGCCCTTGGAGATCCCTTCCAACTCTATGATTCTATGATGGTGTCTTCCTACATGGCAGAAGGGGGTTGGACTAGATGGCCCTTGGAGATCCCTTCCAATTCTATCATTCTATGATGGTGTCTTCCTACATGGCAGAAGGGGGTTGAACTAGATGGCCCTTGGAGATCCCTTCCAACTCTATGCTTCTATGATGGTGTCTTCCTACATGGCAGAAGGGGGTTGGACTAGATGGCCCTTGGAGATCCCTTCCAACTCTATGATTCTATGATGGTGTCTTCCTACATGGCAGAGGGGGGTTGGACTAGATGGCCCTTGGAGATCCCTTCCAACTCTATGATTCTATGATGGTGTCTTCCTACATGGCAGAGGGGGGTTGGACTAGATGGCCCTTGGAGATCCCTTCCAACTCTGTGATTCTATAAACTGAAGCCAAATTGATGTCACAGAACAGGAACATCAAAAGGGGAGGCCTTGAAGCCATTCCAGAGTTTGCAAGACCTGAATTTGCAAGACCCCAGCCGGTCTGTTTGCAACAGGATTTCTTTTTCACCAGAAGAAAGAAAATGATTGCAAGCAAAAAAAGCAATTTAATTTATTCTTAATGAAACCCGAGCAGAAGACATCGCACTCTGCAACGCTGCCGTCTCCCCTTGTTTCCATCTTCCACCCTCAGCTGTCTTGTTGCAAAAGGCATCTAGTGGAGAAACTCATTTTTTTGGACAGGTGGTGTTGGAAAGGGTGGAGAAAAATGCCCTGGATTTTAACAAGAGAGGCGGCTTGTTGGCCAGGCCTCTCAGTATGATAGGTGCATGTCCTTTGAATCGCCCGTCCACATCAGTGATGGGGTTGCCATGGGAACAGAGACCTCGGAGTGGTCCAGAGGCTGGGAAAAGGCAAGCCGGCTTAGCAAAGGGCCCAAAACCAAGAGGGATTCTTTTCTCCATCTTTTGTCCTCTAGGTCAAGCCAAAGCCTTCCTTGTTTATTAAGAGGTCAAGAACAGAGAAAGCAGGTAGGAATTTAAAAATGATGATAACACAGGGCTTGCAAAGTGCAAATCTTGCCCAACGACGGTGTTGTGCAACCAAATTTACCCATAGAATCAAGGAGGTGGAGTGGAGGGTACCCAAAAGGACATCTAGTCCAACCCCCTGGCATGTAGAAATACACAGCTGAGAGATGGCTGTCCAACCTCTGGTGAAAGACCTCCAAAGAAGGAGTATTCAACGCCCTTTGAAGTTGTCCGTTCCACCATCAGCTCCAAAACTAAGGAAGTTCCTCCTAATGTTTTGAATCTATTTGTTCGCATTCTCGCCTCAGCAGAAAACAAGCTCTCCTGTTGTACGCCACCCCGGTTGCCGAGCAGAGGGGAGGGTTAAAAATAAAAATAAAAATAAATTATTATTATTATAAGTATTATTATTTATTATTATTATTATTATTATTAGCTCTCTCCCTTTTCTACATGACTCCATCCACACTTAAAAATACAAGCAACTCCCAGTATCCACGGAACCAATATACGCGGTTTCAGTTATCCGAGGGACACTGAACAGGGGACACATAGAGTTGCACCAGAGAATGCCTCTCTAGGACTTGCTAGGTCCTCCAACCCAACTCTATGGTACGTTGGTATGGGAAGTCCTTTATTTGAATTGGGTTTGCTATTATCCACGGTTGCATTTATCCACGGTAATGCTGAGAATGTGACCTCCAAAGTCGGAGAGTCCATCACACTGTAAGGCCACCAAGATGTTCTTCCTAATGTTTAACATCTAACAAATTCCATTTCTAAATCTTTTTATGCTAATTCAGCTCCATTTTCTTCTTTTTTAATTTACCGTCTCGTAATCTGTTAACCAAGTTATTGCATATTTGTTCCAAAATTTCCAAAATTCAAAGACTGACTTTCGAAGAATGTCCAGGAAGCTTGGATTGCCTTGCTAACAGTTTGTGTGTATTCGTATTTCTGGCGTCCAATTAACGTCCACTTCTCCTCCGGCGTAGAGATTTTCCCGTTGCAACGTGTTGCCGACCATGGTTGACAAAACCTCACCGCCTTAATATCACCAGAGAGAGAAATGCATTGCTTGCAGTCTTTAAAATGGCGAAAAAGCGGCTTGTTTTCCTGTGACATTTTTGATATGAACTATTGCGGCATCTATCCACCGAATGTAGCAATGACTGCCAACTTGGATGGCTTTAAAAAGGGATTTTTTTTGGATAAATGCACAGAGGTTTCGGCCCTGAACGGCTAGCAGGCAGGATGGTTATGAATCAACCCCAGTAATAAAGGTTTCCATATATCAGTTCCTAAGAAATGTGAGATGAAAGATGGAAACTGGGATTTTTTATAGTAGTAGACTGACCAGCTTTCCATTAATTTCCCAGGATCTCCCTTATTCAAGCTAAAATAATAAATAATAAACAATTGGATCCTCCCAGCTCCCTTCATCTTTTATTTTTATTTATTGGCCTTTTTAGTCATCAGCGCGCTTGCAGAAAACGCGGGATGAGTCCTTCCTGAATCTTCATTTGCGAAGAAAAGCCAGAGAGATTTATTCCCAATAACGACAATGTTAATTTTTCCCCATTTTTGCATGTTTCTTAATTTCATTCCATATCTTCACATGGAATTCATATTTGTCATATTAAGACCTAAAAATATTTAACTTTCTTCTCAATTTTAAAAACCAGTTTGGCCTATCAATTCCACGTGATGCTTGCATTTTCATATATATATCTATATATCTATATCGATATCGATATCGATATCGATATCGATATAGATTGAGTTACATTCAAAATACATACATTGATACATAAATATATCTCATTGCTTTTCTTAAACAATGTAACTTTTTACAGGATTATAAAACATAACAAGTATATCATAACCAGACATCTTGGTTACTAAGAATAATATAATAATACTTTTATTGATTCCTAATAATTACAATCTTAATTTCCCCCCATTTTTGCATGTTTCTTAATTTCATTCCATATCTTTACATGCAATTCATATTTGTCATATTAATACCTAAAATATTTAGCCTTCTTCTCAATTTTAAAAACCACTTTGGCCTATCAATTCCATGTGATGCTTGCATTTTCATATTTTTAATCAACATTTTTGTCGTTTGTTTAAAAATTGGATCCTTCCAGGTCCCTTCATCTTATTTTTATTGATTCCTAATAATGACAATGTTAATTTTTTTCCCATTTTTGCATCTATCTTGTTTTCATTCCATATCTTTACATGCAATTCATATTTGTCATACTAATACCTAAAATATTTAGCCTTCTTCTCAATTTTAAAAACCAGTTTGGCCTATCAATTCCATGTGATACTTGCATTTTCATATATATATATATATATATATATATTGAGTTACGTACATTCAAAATACATACATTGATACATAAATATATCTCATTGCTTTTCTTAAACAATGTAGCTTTTTACAGGATTACCATAACAAGTATATCATGACCAGACATCTTGGTTACTAAGTATAATACAATAATACTTTTATTGATTCCTAATAATGACAATTTTAATTGTTCCCCATTTTTGCATGTTTCTTAATTTCATTCCATATCTTCACATGCAATTCATATTTGTCATATTAAGACCTAAAATATTTAACTTTCTTCTCAATTTTAAAGACCAGTTTGACCTATCAATTTCACATGAATCTTGCATTTTTGTATTTTTAATCAACATCTTTGTCTTTTGTTTGTTAATCTTAAACAAAAGACAAAGCAACCATTTTGATGTTTATTTTTATTTTTTAAAAAAAGATCAAGTTTCTAGTCCTTGCAAAGTGAGTGGATAAAAGTCTGAAATATTCTCCTAGGACAATGTCTGCTAAAGGCTGGACAAACCAAAGGAAAGAAGACAGGACGCTTGGCAGTGGATGAGAGTTTCTTAAGTACAATAAGACCCCATATCCACTGAGGTGTGAAATTAGACAGCAATGTTCATTGTGTATTAATGTACATTTTTGCTGCATGCCCGGGGTTGGACTAGATGGCCTTGGGGGAACCCTTCCAAGATTAAGATTCTCTAAAAAATATTTTTAATATTAAATATTTATTTAATATTTAATATATATATTTATTAAATATTGTTAAATATTATTTAATATTAAATATTAAATATTATTAAATAAATATTATTAAATATTAAATAAACATTTTAATATTTATTTAATATTTAATATTAAAATATTAAAATATAATATTTTCACTACCATGAAGATTTGCAAGAATAGTTGGCAAAAACAATGAGAAATTAAATATTTGATTGCTTGAAATTTCCTGGAAGAGGCACAATAGACTCTTGGAAGAATTCTTGGTCTGATTTCTTTATCTCCCGCAAAGAGATATTTCATTTTCAGGAACTTTTACAGAAGAAACAAAAGACATTTCTGATGATTCTCTCCTTTGCAACCACCCCAGAGACCATTAAAAAAAATGGGTTGTGAAATCTATAGGCATGTACAAATATTATATTTGATTCTTTTTTTTGTCAAGCGTTTTACGAGCAAATCAATTAAGTTATCAACCCGGAGAAAGACAAGCAGTCAATAAGCTTGCAAACATGTGTTCCAAGAAGACTATGGATTTCTTTTAGGAGAAGTGTGTGTATGTGTGAATAAAACATCAATTTACAAGAGAAAACAAAGCTAGAAGTGAAAATTTCCAATGTGGAAAAATATGGTTTTTTTAATTAAAATGGCAAAGCGAGATAAGGTGGAAAGAGAGAAGACAGAAAGGATATATATATATATATATATATATATAGGACAGAAACATGAAAAGCCATATATATATATATATATATATATATATCAGGGAGGGGAATGCTGCATCCTTCTTGGGAGAGAAAACCAGAAACCTAGGGACAGATTAAAAAAAAAAATCATACAGGTGGGACCCTCAAGGATCATCTAGTCCAACCCCCTGTCCAGATATCCTAGTTATGAACAGCCTGCCTGCCCAAGTCTTGCAAACGTAGGTCAGCAACCATGGCTTCTTTGATCAGATCCATCCACTTGATCAAAACCACCTCCGAATTATTTTCCCTGCCTGGGAAAAATCCTACAAAACTGATAATTAAGTCCACAGGTGACTTGTAGACACATAGACACCCACAATTAAATGCCGGAATACACACCAGCTCTTGTCTAATCTTGGAAGCTAAGCAGGGTCAGCCTCGGTTAGGACTTGGATGGGAGACCACCAACGAATCCCAGCTGCTATAGTCTCTATTTCAGAGGAAGGAACTGGCAAAACCACCTCTGAAGATTCGTTGGCTAACCACCTTGTACTGACATCAAGCCAGGTGTCACACATCCTATATTTAGACACTAGGCTCCTATTGATGCAGCCTAGAATCGCATTGGCTTTTTTAGCTGCTGCATCACAGTCCTGGCTCATGTTCAGCTTGTGGTCCACTAAGACTCCTAGACCCCTTTGGCATGGACTGCCATCAAGAGTCATCCATCCTATATCTGTGCATTTCATTTTTTCTGGACACTAGACTCCTATTAATGCAGCCTAGAATCATATTGGCCTTTTTAGCTGCCGCATCACACTCTTGGCTCATGTTCAGCTCGTGGTCCATTAAGACTCCTAGATCCCTTTCGCATGTTCTACCATCAAGCCAGGTGTCACCCATCCTATATCTCTGCATTTCATTTTTTCTGGATCCTATTGATGCAGCCTAGAATCACATTGGCCTTTTTAGCTGCAGCATCACACTCTTGGCTCATGTTCCGCTTGTGGTCCACTAAGACTCCTAGATCCCTTTTGCATGTTCTACCATCAAGCCAGGTGTCCCCAATCCTGTATCTGTGCATTTCATTTCCACTGCCCAATTGTAGTACCCTACATTTCTCCCTGCTGGAATTAATTGGGTTCGTTTTGGCCCGGCTCTCCAATCTGTATGTAATATTTTCAAGCCAGGTATCACCCATCCTATATCTGTGCATTTCATATTTTCCTGCCTAGGTATCGGTCTTAATCGGGGAAGTGCTTTTCTCCTACCAAGGGGTCCCATCCTTGCTGAAGTCCTTGCTGACTCGGCCGTGGAGAAGACAGAAAGGGAGACAGCAGGCAAAAGAGGAACACATGGAGATAGAAAATCAATACCCAGCAGGGACAGGCTGTATCTTTCTGTCCTTGTTTTCTGTCACCAGCGTGATCGGAACTCGGCTCAGCGGCAGGAGATGCCGGGTGAGATTTCCTCCTCGCCTTCTACGTGTTGGAAGGAAGCCGTCCTTCTTTTCTTCAGAGCTCCACCTTTAGAATCATAGAATACAAGAAATGAAAGAGACCTCCAAGGGCCATCTAGTCCTACCCCTGGCAGCCATGAATCCCAGCTGCTGTTTAGAAAATTTTGGGTGATACCATCTGATCTTGGAAGCTCAGCCCTGGTTAGGACTTGGATGGGAGGCCACCAATGAATCCCAGCTGCTATAGGCTCCATTTCAGAGGAAACCACCTCTGAGGATTCATTGCCTAAGAAAATTTTGGAAATAAATGGGGTCATATAGAACAGATAATATCGCACAGGGCCTAAATACCCTCCAGGCAGCATCAGATCCCATCTGATCTTGGAAGCTAAGCAGGGTCAGCCCTGGATAGGACTTGGATGGGAGACCACCAATGAATCCCAGCTGCTATAGACTCCATTTCAGAGGAAGGAAGTGGCAAAACCACCTCTGAGGATACCTTGCCTAAGAAAATTTTGGAAATAAATGGGGTCTCCATAAGTCATATAGAACAGATAATATCGCACAGGGCCTAAATACCCTCCAGGCAGCATCAGATCCCACCTGATCTTGGAAGCTAAGCAGGGTCAGCCCTGGATAGGACTTGGATGGGAGGCCACCAATGAATCCCAGCTGCTATAGGCTCCATTTCAGAGGAAGGAACTGGCAAAACCACTTCTGAGGAGGATTCCTTGCCTAAGAAAACCCCATGAAATTCATGGGGTCGCCATAAGTTGACAAGTGACTTGAAGACACCAGATATCCCATCTGATTTTGGAAGCTAAGCAGGGTCAGCCTTGGTTAGTGCTTGGATGGGATTCCACCAATGATTCCCAGGTGCTGGAGGCTCTATTCCAGAGGAAGGAACGTGCAAAACTACCTCTGAGGGATTCCTTGCCTGAGAAAACCCTACAAAATTAATGGGGTCTCCATTAATTCAACAGGTGACTTGACGGCACCAGATATCCAATCTGATTTTGGAAGCTAAGCAGGGTCAGCCTTGGTTAGTGCTTGGATGGGATTCCACCAATGATTCCCAGGTGCTGGAAAGCACATAGATAACACACACATTTTTTCCTGCTAAACTTCATTCACCTAAAGAATGAACTTCCAATTCCAAATTTGGAAACAGCCTCTTCTCCATCTTGTCTTCTCTCCTCCAACGCCATAACGACAGCCACCAAACGCTGTTCCTGCTTCGGCTTTGTGATGACTGTTGCTCCGGTAACCATCGTTGGCATAATTGGTTTCAAGGAGATGGATGGATAGATAGATATTCTAAGAGGTAATACAGGCTTTATTAGACAGCAGTGCAAAACATAGCCGGCATGTTTGGGAAAACGAACTCTCTGAGCTCAATATTAGGCAGAGAAAGTGTGCAGGTGTGTGTGTGTGTATATATATATTTATTTTCTGAGTTCCAACAGACTTGAAAGGATGGGAAATTAGCAGAGCATCTACCCTCTATAATGGCTTGAATTAATGCCTAGATTGGGGAATCATAGAGTTGGAGGAGACCCCAAAGGCCATCCAGTCCAGCCCCTTTCTGCCATGCTAGAAGACACAATCCAAGGACTCCCTGACAAATGGCCATCCCAGCCTCTAGTCCAAAACAATTTCAGCAACATGGAGCGCTCATAGAATCATAGAGTTGGAAGGGACCTCCAAAGGCCATCCAGTCCAGCCCCCTTCTGCCATGCAGGAAAAAACCATCAAAGCATTTCCCACAGATGGCCATCCAGCTTCTAGTCCAAAACTATTTCAGCACCATGGAGAGGTCATAGAACCATAGAGTTGGAAGGGACCTCCGAAGGTCATCCAATCCAGCCCCTTTCTGCCATGCTGGAAGACACAATCCAAGGATTCCCTGACAGATGGCCATCCCAGCCTCCAGTCCAAAACCATTTCAGAACCATGGAGAGCTCATAGAATCATGGAGTTGGAAGGGACCTCCAAAGGCCATCCAGTCCAACCTCCTTCTGTTACAGGGATACACCATCAAAGCATTCCCCACAGATGGCCAACCAGCTTCTAGTCCAAAACAATTTCAGCACCATGGATAGCTCATAGAATCCAAGAGTTGGAAGGGATCTCCAAGGGCCATCTAGTCCAACCCCATTGTGCCATGCAGTTATACCCAATCAAAGCTCTCCCGACAGATGGCCATCCAGCTTCTAGGCCTAAACAATTTCAGCACCATGGAGAACTCATAGAATCATATAGTTGGAAGGGACCTCTAAGGGCCAGCTAGGCTAAACATGCTGAGCTCCCTAAGCCACTCCTCATAGGGCATCATGGCTTCCAGACCTCCCACCATTTTGGTCACCCTCCTCTGGACATGGTTCCAGCTTGTCCATATCCTTCCTGAATTGTGGTGCCCAGAACTGGACACAGTATTCCAGGTGAGGTCTGACCAAAGCAGAATAATAGAGTGGCACTATGACTTCCCTTGATCTAGACACTATACTTCTATTGATACAGCCCAAAATCGCATTGGCCTTTTTAGCTGCTGGAATTCTTTGGGTTAATTTTGATGCAGCTCTCCAATTTATTAAGGTCCTTTTGAATCCTTTCATGATCTTTCCTTATTAGTGTCCTTAGTGTCCTTATCTTCCCTTCTCGGTGTCTCTTTCTCATCTTCTTCTCCCTCCTCCTCTTCCCCTCCTTCCCCTCTTCCTTAACATCTTCCTCCTCCTCCTTCCTCCCCTCCCCTCCCCTTCTTCCTCTCCCTCCTCCTCCTTCCCCTCCTCTTCCTCTTTCTTCCTCCTCTTTCTCTTTCTCCTTCTTCCTCCTCCTCCTCTTTCTTCTCCTCTCCCTTAACATCTTCTTCCTCCTCCTCCGTCCTCTTCTTTTTCCTCCTTCCCCCATTCCTCCTCTTCTTCCTCCTTCCTCTCCTCCTCTTTTTTCTTCCTCCTCCACCGCCTCCTTTTCTTCCTCTCCTCCTCTTTCTTCTCTTCCTTAACATCTTCTTCCTCCTCCTTCCTCCTCCTCTTTTTCCTCCTTCCCCTCATTCTTCCTTTTCTTCCTCCTTCCCCTCCTCTTCTTTCTTCCTCCTCCTCCTCTTTCTCCTTCTTCCTCCTCCTTCTCTTTCTACTCTTCCTTAACACCTTCTTCCTCCTTCTTCCTCCTCCTCTTTTTCCTCCTTCCCCCCATTCTTCCTTCTTCCCCTCCTCTTCTTTCTTCCTCCTCCACCTCCTCCCCTTCTTCCTCTTCCTCCTCTCATCGTCTTCCTCCTTTTCCTTATCATTTTCCTCCTCCTCTTCCTCCTTCCCCCTCCCTTTCTTCCCCTTCTTCATCCTTCTCCTCCTCCTCTTCCTCCTTCTTTCCTCTTCCTCCTTTTCCTCTTCCTTAATTTCTTCTTTTATTATTTATTTATTTATTTATACCCCACTCTTCAGCCACAAAGCTATCTTTTCTTTTCTTCTTCTTCTTCCTTCTCCTCTTCCTTACCATCTTCCTCCTCCTCCTTCCCCCTCCCCTTCTTCATCCTTCCCTTCCTCCTCTTCCTCTTCCTCCTTCCAACATCTTCTTTCTTCTTCCTCCTTCTCCTCTTCCTTAATTTCTTTTCTTCGTCTTCCTCCTTCTCCTCTTCCTTAATTTCTCCTTTTCTTCTTCCTCCTCCTTCTCCTCTTCCTTAATTTCTTCTTTTCTTCTTCTTCCTTCTCCTCTTCCTTAATTTCTCCTTTTCTTCTTCCTCCTCCTTCTCCTCTTCCTTAATTTCTCCTTTTCTTCTTCCTCCTCCTTCTCCTCTTCCTTAATTTCTCCTTTTCTTCTTCCTCCTCCTTCTCCTCTTCCTTAATTTCTTCTTTTCTTCTTCCTCCTTCTCCTCTTCCTTAATTTCTTATTTTCTTCTTCTTCCCTCTCTTCTTCCTTAATTTCTCCTTTTCTTCTTCTTCCTCCTTCTCCTCTTCCTTAATTTCTTCTTTTCTTCTTCTTCTTCCTTCTCCTCTTCCTTAATTTCTTCTTTTCTTCTTTTTCTTCCTCCTTCTCCTCTTCCTTAATTTCTTCTTTTCTTCTTTTTCTTCCTCCTTCTCCTCTTCCTTAATTTCTTCTTTTCTTCTTTTTCTTCCCCCTTCTCCTCTTCCTTAATTTCTTCTTTTCTTCTTCTTCTTCCTCCTTCTCCTCTTCCTTAATTTCTCCTTTTCTTCTTCTTCCTCCTTCTCCTCTTCCTTAATTTCTTCTTTTCTTCTTCTTTCTTCTTCTCCTCTTCCTTAATTTCTTCTTTTCTTCTTCTTCTTCCTCCTTCTCCTCTTCCTTAATTTCTTCTTTTTTTCTTCTTCCTCCTTCTCCTCTTCCTTAATTTCTTCTTTTCTTCTTCTTCCCTCTCTTCTTCCTTAATTTCTCCTTTTCTTCTTCTTCCTCCTTCTCCTCTTCCTTAATTTCTCCTTTTCTTCTTCTTCTTCCTCCTTCTCCTCTTCCTTAATTTCTTCTTTTCTTCTTCTTCCCTCTCTTCTTCCTTAATTTCTCCTTTTCTTCTTCTTCCTCCTTCTCCTCTTCCTTAATTTCTTCTTTTCTTCTTCTTCCCTCTCTTCTTCCTTAATTTCTCCTTTTCTTCTTCTTCCTCCTTCTCCTCTTCCTTAATTTCTCCTTTTCTTCTTCTTCTTCCTCCTTCTCCTCTTCCTTAATTTCTTCTTTTCTTCTTCTTCCCTCTCTTCTTCCTTAATTTCTCCTTTTCTTCTTCTTCCTCCTTCTCCTCTTCCTTAATTTCTTCTTTTCTTCTTCTTCTTCTTCCTCCTTCTCCTCTTCCTTAATTTCTCCTTTTCTTCTTCTTCCTCCTTCTCCTCTTCCTTAATTTCGTCTTTTCTTCTTCTTCCTTCTCCTCTTCCTTAACATCTTCTTCCTCTTCCTCCTTCCACAACCTCGAGAGGAGGAGGAAGACCCAGCGAGCCATGGCCAGAGGGGCTCCGTGGTTGGGGGGGTGAGCGAAGGGAGGGTTTCCCCCCCCTGCTGGACTTGGGGGGGATTTTCTGGGCTGGGGGCGTGGCTAAGCCTGGCTCCTCCCCCTCCTCCTCCTCTCCCTCCCCCTCCCTTCCCTGCTGGGCTTTGCAAAGCCAAGGCACCATCCCTTCCTCTCTGCTGCTGCTGCTTCTGCTGCCGCCGCCGCCCGGATCCAAACGGGGAGCCGAGCCGAGCAGGGGGGATCGGGACCCTCCTCCCCACCATGCCGGGCCCCGAGGGGGGACCCCTCCCCGGCCTCGTCCCCCTCCTCCTCTTCCTCTTCCTCGCCTTCTTCCTCCTGGGGAGCCGAGCTGAGAGGCGCCTGCAAGGTAAGACCTGCCAGGGATGGAGAGGCGAGGTGGTTTTCCTGGGGTGGGGTCTCCTTTCTTGGGCTGGGGGTCTTGCTTTGAGGAGGGGGCCTCCTTTCTTGGAGTGGGGGTCTTGCTTTGAGGAGGGGGTCTTCTTACTTGGGGTGGGGGTCTTGCTTTGAGGAGGGGGGTTGCTTTGAGGAGGGGGGTCTCCTTTCTTCTGGTGAGGTTCTTGCTTTGAGGAGGGGGTCTCCTTTCTTGGAGGGGGGTTGTTTTGAGGAGGGGGTCTCCTTTCTTGGAGTGGGGGTCTTGCTTTGAGGAGGGGGTCTCCTTTCTTGGGGTGGGGGGTCTTGCTTTGAGGAGGGGGTCTCCTTTCTTGGAGTGGGGGTCTTGCTTTGAGGAAGGGGGTCTCCTTTATTGGAGTGGGGGTCTTGCTTTGAGGAAGGGGGTCTCCTTTATTGGAGTGGGGGTCTTGCTTTGAGGAAGGGGGTCTCCTTTATTGGAGTGGGGGTCTTGCTTTGAGGAAGGGGGTCTCCTTTATTGGAGTTGGGGTCTTGCTTTCAGGATGGGGTCTCCTTTATTCGAGTGGGGGTTGCTTTGAGGAGGGGGTCTCCTTTCTTGGAGGGGGGTTGTTTTGAGGAGGGGTCTCCTTTATTGGAGTGGGGGTCTTGCTTTGAGGAAGGGGGTCTCCTTTCTTGGAGTGGGGGTCTTGCTTTCAGGAGGGGGTCTCCTTTATTCGAGTGGGGGTTGCTTTGAGGAGGGGGTCTCCTTTCTTGGAGGGGGGTTGTTTTGAGGAGGGGGTCTCCTTTATTGGAGTGGGGGTCTTGCTTTGAGGAAGGGGGTCTCCTTTCTTGGAGTGGGGGTCTTGCTTTCAGGAGGGGGTCTCCTTTATTCGAGTGGGGGTTGCTTTGAGGAGGGGGTCACCTTTCTTGGAGGGGGGTTGTTTTGAGGAGGGGGTCTCCTTTATTGGAGTGGGGGTCTTGCTTTGAGGAAGGGGTCTCCTTTCTTGGAGTGGGGGTCTTGCTTTCAGGAGGGGGTCTCCTTTATTCGAGTGGGGGTTGCTTTGAGGAGGGGGTCACCTTTCTTGGAGGGGGGTTGTTTTGAGGAGGGGGTCTCCTTTATTGGACTGGGGGTCTTGCTTTGAGGAAGGGGTCTCCTTTCTTGGAGTGGGGGTCTTGCTTTGAGGGTCTCCTTTCTTGGAGTGGGGGTCTTGGTTTGAGGAAGGGGGTCTCCTTTCTTGGAGTGGGGGTCTTGCTTTGAGGAAGGGGGTCTCCTTTCTTGGAGTGGGGGTCTTGCTTTGAGGAGGGGGTCTCCTTTCTTGGAGTGGGGGTCTTGCTTTGAGGAGGGGGTCTCCTTTATTGGAGTGGGGGTCTTGCTTTGAGGAAGGGGGTCTCCTTTCTTGGAGTGGGGGTCTTGCTTTGAGGAGGGGGTCTCCTTTATTGGAGTGGGGGTCTTGCTTTGAGGAAGGGGGTCTCCTTTCTTGGAGTGGGGGTCTTGCTTTGAGGAGGGGGTCTCCTTTATTGGAGTGGGGGTCTTGCTTTGAGGAAGGGGGTCTCCTTTATTGGAGTGGGAGTCTTGCTTTGAGGAAGTGGTCTCTTTTCTTGGAGTGGGGGTCTTGCTTTGAGGAGGGGGTCACCTTTCTTTGGAATGGGGGAACAAAGGGAAGCCCACCCAAACCCACCCACCCCTTCTCAATCCCATCTCTCTATTTTTCCTTCACGTGTCTTTGGCTTTGTTTCAGGATTGGGATGGGGGGATTTTTTGGGTGGGGGCTGCTCCAGGGTCTCCATCCTTTCCCCCCAACTTTGGGGGTGGGTGGCAGTGGTGGTTTGTCTTTCTCAGTTAAGCCCCCTCCCCATTTAAAAAACACTTATTTGATGGGAGGGAAGAAAGAAGGGTGTCTCAGGAGCGCCCATACACGTGTGAATGAGCCCGGAGACCCGTGTCCAGTTGCTGCGTCGCCCACTTAGGGAGGGAGGGTGAGGAGAGGAAGGAAGGGGGTCGGTTTGGGGGCAGGGGGTGTGAAAGGGGTTCCCACAAAACCCAAATTTTCGGGAGACCCACCAAAAATATCCAAAAATAACCCTCCAAAAAACAGGGTACTTAAAGCAAAAGTCTTCAGACAGAGAGAAGAAAGAGGGTCTCAATCCGCAATGCGTCTACTCAGACCCAATTTGGGGAGGGGGTTCAAGGGGTTGGGTCCCCCGGCGCTTTCTGCCTCTTTTCAGCACCACCAGAAAACTCCAAGCCTTTGTGGCAGCAGAAATCTCCTCTGGAACTCCCCGCCTCATGATCCCCTATTTCTAGGACACACACCTCCCATCCATTTCCAACACCCAGAAACTTCCTTGGTCCCGAATAGACTTGAGGAACCCCACTGACCCCAGAGACCCTTGGCCCCATCCAACCCAGTATCCCCAACTCTGACCGGCAGCATCCATGGCGGTCCATGACTCCAGGACAGAATTCCTTTTAGAGTTTCGAACCCAGGACTTTCCTGGACTGGAAGTTGCTCTTATACTAAGCTAGACCTTCCCTGGGTGGCCATTTAGCCCAGTATAACCAGTTCTGGTGGGCAGACACTTCAGGGTCTATTGGCAGGATTTCTGACCTCCTTCATAGGAAACTATGAGGCTGCTCTGTGACTCAAACTTGTTTCCATTTACTCTAGTAGTACCAACTCTGACTGGCAGCAACCATGTTCCTCCAGTTTCAAGCTGGGGTCCTTCTCCTAGCTGTAACTGGGACTCAAACCTTGGAGCTCAATGCCTTGGTCCACCTAAACCTGTATTCCCAACTCTGACTGGCAGCAACCATGGCCCTCCAGTTTCAAGCTGGGGTTCTTTTCCTCGCTGTAACTGGGACTCAAACCTTGGAGCTCAATGCCTTGGTCCACCTAAACCTGTCTTCCCAGTTCTGACTGGCAGCAACCATGGCCCTCCAGTTTCAAGCTGGGGTCCTTCTCCTAGCTGTAACTGGGACTCAAACCTTGGAGCTCAATGCCTTGGTCCACCTAAACCTGTCTTCCCAGTTCTGACTGGCAGCAACCATGGCCCACCAGTTTCAAGCTGGGGTCCTTCTCCTAGCTGTAACTGGGACTCAAACCTTGGAGCTCAATGCCTTGGTCCACCTAAACCTGTCTTCCCAGTTCTGACTGGCAGCAACCATGGCCCACCAGTTTCAAACTGGGGTCCTTCTCCTAGCTGTAACTGGGACTCAAACCTTGGAGCTCAATGCCTTGGTCCACCTAAACCTGTCTTCCCAGTTCTGACTGGCAGCAACCATGGCCCACCAGTTTCAAACTGGGGTCCTTCTCCTAGCTGTAACTGGGACTCAAACCTTGGAGCTCAATGCCTTGGTCCACCTAAACCTGTCTTCCCAGCTCTGACCAGCAGCAACCATGGCCCACCAGTTTCAAACTGGGGTCCTTCTCCTAGCTGTAACTGGGACTCAAACCTTGGAGCTCAATGCCTTGGTCCACCTAAACCTGTGTTCCCAGTTCTGACTGGCAGCAACCATGGCCCACCAGTTTCAAACTGGGGTCCTTCTCCTAGCTGTAACTGGGACTCAAACCTTGGAGCTCAATGCCTTGGTCCACCTAAACCTGTCTTCCCAGTTCTGACTGGCAGCAACCATGGCCCACCAGTTTCAAACTGGGGTCCTTCTCCTAGCTGTAACTGGGACTCAAACCTTGGAGCTCAATGCCTTGGTCCACCTAAACCTGTCTTCCCAGCTCTGACCAGCAGCAACCATGGCCCACCAGTTTCAAACTGGGGTCCTTCTCCTAGCTGTAACTGGGACTCAAACCTTGGATCTCAATGCCTTGGTCCAGCTAAACCTGTGTTCCCAGTTCTGACTGGCAGCAACCATGGCCCACCAGTTTCAAGCTGGGGTCCTTCTCCTTGCTGTAACTGGGACTCAAACCTTGGAGCTCAATGCCTTGGTCCACCTAAACCTGTGTTCCCAGTTCTGACTGGCAGCAACCATGTTCCTCCAGTTTCAAACTGGGGTCCTTCTCCTAGCTGTAACTGGGACTCAAACCTTGGAGCTCAATGCCTTGGTCCACCTAAACCTGTGTTCCCAGCTCTGACTGGCAGCCACCATGGCCTTCCAGTTTCAAACTGGGGTTCTTCTCGCTGCAACTGGGACTCAAACCTTGGAGCTCAATGCCTTGGTCCAGTTAAACCTGTGTCCCCAGCTCTGACCAGCAGCAGCCATAAGGGTTTAAGGCCAGCAATTCATCTCCCAGTTCTGTCTGGAGATAAGAAAGCTGGACTTACTTTGGCCTATCCAACCTAGCATGTCCAACTCTGGCTGGCAGCTGCAGATCTTCCAGCAAGGTAGATATTTCTTCGCCCTACCTGGAAATTCCCCATTTTTCCTCGTTAATTAAGGGTTAAGCAGCCCACGGCCTTGTTTTCCTTCCTTTTGTGGTGGCGCCAAAATGAGAAATTGGATTTTTTGACCCCTTTAAAGAAATGCTCACGGTGATGAAAACATAGCTGAGTCCCCCAGGTAGCTCAGACCTGTGTCCACTTTATTTTCGCTGACCGTCCAGATGGTAAAATTCAACTCAGGATAGGAGTGCAAGCTTGGAATTTGCTTTGGACTCTTTCTATCGCGTTGTGCCTCCGCGGTTTTGCATTTCTCCAGATCTGTATCCCCAAAAAACCCCAAATATATATTGCCACATTTTCAAAATAGCAATAATACATATTGCCATGTTACAATATTACATATTATTATTATTAATAATAATATTGCCATATTGCAATAATACATATTGCCAAATACATATTGTCATATTACAATAATACATATTATTATTATTATTAAGAATTATTAATAATAATATTGCCATATTGCAATAATACATATTGCCAAATACATATTGCCATGTTACAATAATACATATTATTATTAATTATTATTATTATTATTATTAATAATATTGCCATATTGTAATAATACATATTGCCAAATACATATTGCCATGTTACAATAATACATATTAGTATTAACAATTATTATTAATAATAATATTGCCATATTGCAATAATACATATTGCCAAATACATATTGCCATGTTACAATAATACATATTATTATTAACAATAATTATTAATAATAATATTGCCATATTGCAATAATACATATTGCCAAATACATATTGCCATGTTACAATAATACATATTAGTATTAATAATTATTATTAATAATAATATTGCCATATTGCAATAATACATATTGCCAAATACATATTGCCATGTTACAATAATACATATTAGTATTAATAATTATTATTAATAATAATATTGCCATATTGCAATAATACATATTGCCAAATACATATTGTCATGTTACAATAATACATATTATTATTAATTATTATTATTATTAATAATATTGCCATATTGCAATAATACATATTGCCAAATACATATTGCCATGTTACAATAATACATATTATTATTAATAATAATATTGCCATATTGCAATAATACATATTGCCAAATACATATTGCCATGTTACAATAATACATATTATTATTAATAATAATATTGCCATATTGCAATAATACATATTGCCAAATACATATTGCCATGTTACAATAATACATATTATTATTAATAATTATTATTCATAATAATATTGCCATATTGCAATAATACATATTGCCAAATACATATTGCCATGTTTTCAAAATAGCAATAATCCATCCTCTTCCTCAATGCAAAATGGAAGAATTGATTTCTGTTAACTTTGCCACGTGTGTTTCCTCTGTAAAATTAGTGGGTGGTCCACATTAATTTATTTATTTTTTATTTATTTTTAATTGCACAATGTACTGATTTGTGTCTTTTATGAAGAGCCCACATGCTCAATATATATATATATATATATATATATATTTCATTGCACAATGTACTGATTTGTGTCTTTTATGAAGAACCCACATGCTATATATATATGTATTGAGCATGTGGGCTCTTCATATATATAGGATATGAAGGATTATAATACAGGATTATTGTTAGTTAGTTATTTTGGCATCTTGTTCAGTCTGTGGAAAAGGAAAAGTTTTCCAGGCCTCAAATAAGGGACATCTATTAAAAATCATAGAGTTAGAAGAGACCACAAAGGTCATCTAGTCCAACCCCATGCCCTGCAGGAATACACAATCTTATTTTCTATTTGATGTGTTTTAACTGTATTGAATTTTATCTTTTTTTCAATTTGCAAGAGTTATATGCTGTTTATTTTATGTAGTACTTTTATATGGTTCTTGTTTATTTTGTATGCTAATGGCCTACGGTCTAAGCATTAATAAAATTACAAAATTACAGGATTTCTGGCCCTCAAATAAGGGACGTCTCTTGTAATAAAGGACACTTGGCAACCTTAGTAGATCGATAGATCGATAGATGAACGAAAGAAAGAAAGAAAGATGATAGATAGATAGATAGATAGATGCAAGATAGATGGATAGATAAAAGAAAGATAGATGATGGATGGAAGGATGGATAGATAGATAGATAGATGAAAGAAAGAAAGAAAGATGATAGATAGATAGATAGATAGATGCAAGATAGATGGATAGATGAAAGAAAGATAGATGATGGATGGAAGGATGGATAGATAGATAGATAGATGAAAGAAAGAAAGAAAGAAAGATGATAGATAGATAGATAGATAGATGCAAGATAGATTGATATATGAAAGAAAGATAGATGATGGATGGATGGATAGATAGATAGATGAAAGAAAGAAAGAAAGAAAAATGATAGATAGATAGATGCAAGATAGATTGATATATGAAAGAAAGATAGATGATGGATGGATGGATGGATAAATAGATAGATAGAAAGATGATAAATAGATAGATGCAAGATAGATGGATATATGAAAGAAAGATAGATGATGGATGGAAGGATGGATGGATAGATAGATAGATAGATAGAAAGATGATAGATAGATAGATGCAAGATAGATGGATAGATGAAAGAAAGATAGATGATGGATGGAAGGATGGATAGATAGATGAAGGAAAGAAAGATGAAAGATAGATAGATGAATGATAGATGGATAAATGAAAGATAAATGGATAGATAGAAAGAGGAAAGAGGAAAAGATGAAATATGGATAGAAGGATGGATGGATAGATAGATAGATGAAAGAAAGAAAGAAATATGAAAATGGATGGATAGATAGATAGATGATAGAAAGATGAAATATAGATGGATGGATAGGTAGGTAGGTAGATGAAAGAGAGAAGAAAAATAGATGGATGGATGGCTAGATGAAAGAAAGAAAGAAAAAAAGAAAGAAAGAAATATAGATGGATAAATAGATGGCAGAAAGAAAGATGAAAATAGATGGATGGATAGATAGATTATAGAAAGAAAGAAAGAAAGAAAGAAAGAAAGAAATATAGATGGATAAATAGATGGCAGAAAGAAAGATGAAAATAGATGGATGGATAGATAGATTATAGAAAGAAAGAAAGAAAGAAAGAAAGATAGATGGATAAATAGATGGCAGAAAGAAAGATGAAAATAGATGGATGGATAGATAGTTTATAGAAAGAAAGAAAGAAAGAAAGAAAGAAAGAAGAAATATAGATGGATAAATAGATGGCAGAAAGAAAGATGAAAATAGATGGATGGATAGATAGATTATAGAAAGAAAGAAAGAAAGAAAGAAAGAAAGAAAGAAAGATAGATGGATAAATAGATGGCAGAAAGAAAGATGAAAATAGATGGATGGATAGATAGATTATAGAAAGAAAGAAAGAAAGAAAGAAAGAAAGATAGATGGATAAATAGATGGCAGAAAGAAAGATGAAAATAGATGGATGGATAGATAGATTATAGAAAGAAAGAAAGAAAGAAAGAAAGAAAGATAGATGGATAAATAGATGGCAGAAAGAAAGATGAAAATAGATGGATGGATAGATAGTTTATAGAAAGAAAGAAAGAAAGAAAGAAAGAAAGAAAGAAGAAATATAGATGGATAAATAGATGGCAGAAAGAAAGATGAAAATAGATGGATGGATAGATAGATAGATTATAGAAAGAAAGAAAGAAAGAAAGAAGAAATATAGATGGATAAATAGATGGCAGAAAGAAAGATGAAAATAGATGGATGGATAGATAGATTATAGAAAGAAAGAAAGAAAGAAAGAAAGAAAGAAAGAAGAAATATAGATGGATAAATAGATGGCAGAAAGAAAGATGAAAATGGATGGATGGATAGATAGATAGATTATAGAAAGAAAGAAAGAAAGAAAGAAAGAAGAAATATAGATGGATAAATAGATGGCAGAAAGAAAGATGAAAATAGATGGATGGATAGATAGATTATAGAAAGAAAGAAAGAAAGAAAGAAAGAAAGAAAGAAGAAATATAGATGGATAAATAGATGGCAGAAAGAAAGATGAAAATGGATGGATGGATAGATAGATAGATTATAGAAAGAAAGAAAGAAAGAAAGAAGAAATATAGATGGATAAATAGATGGCAGAAAGAAAGATGAAAATAGATGGATGGATAGATAGATTATAGAAAGAAAGAAAGAAAGAAAGAAAGAAAGAAAGAAAGAAAGAAGAAATATAGATGGATAAATAGATGGCAGAAAGAAAGATGAAAATAGATGGATGGATAGATAGATAGATTATAGAAAGAAAGAAAGAAAGAAAGAAGAAATATAGATGGATAAATAGATGGCAGAAAGAAAGATGAAAATAGATGGATGGATAGATAGATTATAGAAAGAAAGAAAGAAAGAAAGAAAGAAAGAAAGAAAGAAAGAAGAAATATAGATGGATAAATAGATGGCAGAAAGAAAGATGAAAATGGATGGATAGACATGAAAATGGATGGATAGATAGATCAAAGAAAGAAAGAAAGAAAGAAAGATGAAAATGGATGGATAGATAGATGATAGAAAAATGAAATATGGATGGATGGATAGGTAGGTAGGTAGGTAGATGAAAAAAAAGAGAGAGAAGAAAAATGGATGGATAGATAGATAAAGAGAGAGAGAGATGATAGAAAGAAAGATGAAATATAGATGGATAGACAGATGAAAATGGATGGATAGATAGATGATAGAAAGAACGAAAGATAGATGGATGAGTAGATGATAGAAAGGAAGAAGGAAAAATGAAAGAAAGATGAAATATAGATGGATAGACAGATGAAAGAAAGGTGAAAGAAAGATGAAAGATAGGTGGGTGGGTGGGTGGACCGATTGATTGATCAATCGATCAATAGCCCCTCCCTTTAGAGTGTGTTTACAGCAAAGACTCCGCTTAGGATCAAATCTCATTGAACTTGGGCAGAAAGCCGAGGGAAAGGTGAAGCGTACATGGTTTTATTTCTGGAAATATCGATTTCACTGGTGTGTGGTTTGTTTTCTGTTTTCCGTTTTGATGTGTTTTTCTCCCCCTTTTGTTGGTGTGAGCAAAAATTGCCACGAGGTGAGTTGTTTTCCTCTCACTTTGTGATACCAACAACAACAACCCACACTCTGAGATTGTGTTTTCTCATTTTTCCTTTCACAAATTGCTTTGGAGTTTTGGCCGTTGTTTTTTTTAAAAAATATCTATTAAAGGGGGGACTGATTGTGTAATTTGTGTTAATTACACAAACACATAATTGTGTAATGATTGACACAATTTCTCCTTTCACTCTGGTGCAGATATGGAATAGCCCTGAATGTGGGAGGCCGGATTTGGTGAAAACACACGTGTGCAAAGTGTGTGTGTGCAGGAGGGAGGGGAGAGAGCTCATAGTAGTGAAAACAGTAGTGAAAATTTACACTAGTGAAAAGTGAGAGAGCATGTTGTATTGAGAGAGCTAGTGAGGTGTAGTGGTTTGAGCATTGGACAAGGATAATAGGAGACTAGGGTTCGAATCCCCCTTGCTCAGCCATGGAAATCTGCTTGGTGACCTTGGGCAAGTCACACTCTCTCAGCCTCAGAGGAAGGCAGATGCTCTGAGCTTGTCTGTTCTCCCCAATTGCTAGCTTTTCTTGTGTTCTGAGGTTGCTCGGACACACGTATGTTGGAGGGTATGGTATTTTGCAAATATAAAGGCAAGAGTTTATTTTGCAAAATTAAGGGTATATTATATACCGTCCGACTGTCCCAATTTGGCCTGATTAATCCTCTGTTGTTCTCCTTTTTTTGGCTACTTTTAAAATGCCTCAGTTTTCCCCCTTTTGTCCTCAGCTTAGTCCAATTGCTGCAAACTGAGTTCAAAATGCAAAAATAGTTTGCATGCAATTAGCAAGAGGAAGAGGAGAGGAAATGGAAGAGTTTTGGCCTTCCCAGTCAGCTCAGGCAAAAGCAAACCACTGCAGCTTCTCCTAGCTTGCGAGGCTTTCAGCGTTCATGGCGTTCGCCAACTTGGCCGCACTCCTGGTGCTCCTTGACCAGAGGTGTCCTGGTTTTCCTCTGTGACATGTTGGAGGGGGAGCTAAGGAGGGTCAGCCCTGGATAGGACTTGGGTGGGAGACCGCCAATGAATCCCAGGTGCTGGAGGCTCTATTTCAGAGGAAGGAACTGGCAAAACCACCTGTGACGGTTCCTTGGAAGCTAAGCATGGTCAGGCCTGGTTAGGACTTGGATGGGAGCCCGGTAAGGAATCCCAGGTGTTGGAGGCTATTTTTCAGAGGAAGGAACTAGCAAAACTACCTCAGAGGATTCCTTGCCTAAGAAAACCCTACAAAATTCATGAGGTCTTCATAAGTTGGCTGGTGACTTGAAGGCACATAGGCCTAAATCTCCTGAATGCACCAGATCCCATCTGATCTTGGTTGCTAAGCAGGGTTATCCCTGGTTAGGACTTGGATGGGAGACCACCAATGAATCCCAGGTGCTGGAGGCTCCATTTCAGAGGAAGGAACTGGGAAAACCACCTCTGAGGAGGATTCCTGGCCTAAGAAAACCCTACAAAATTCATGGGGTCACCGTAAGTCAACAGGAGACTTGAAAGCACCAGGCCAAAGCTAAGCAGAGTTAGCTATGGTTAGGACTTGGATGGGAGACCACCAATAAATACCCAGTGCTAGAGACTCCATTTCAGAGGAAGGAACTGGGAAAACCACCTCTGAGGAGGATTCCTGGCCTAAGAAAATCCTACAAAATTCATGGGGTCACCATAAGTCAACAGGCGACTTGAGAGCACCAGGTCAAAGCTAAGCAGAGTTAGCTATGGTTAGGACTTGGATGGGAGACCATCAATGAATGCCCAGTCAGGAGGCTCCATTTCAGAGGAAGGTACTGGCAAAACCACCTCTGAGGAGGATTCCTGGCCTAAGAAAACCCTACAAAATTCATGGGGTCACCGTAAGTCAACAGGAGACTTGAAAGCACCAGATCAAAGCTAAGCAGAGTTAGCTATGGTTAGGACTTGGATGGGAGACCACCAATAAATACCCAGTGCTAGAGACTCCATTTCAGAGGAAGGAACTGGGAAAACCACCTCTGAGGAGGATTCCTGGCCTAAGAAAATCCTACAAAATTCATGGGGTCACCGTAAGTCAACAGGTGACTTGAAAGCACCAGGTCAAAGCTAAGCAGAGTTAGCTATGGTTAGGACTTGGATGGGAGACCATCAATGAATGCCCAGTCAGGAGGTTCCATTTCAGAGGAAGGAACTGGGAAAACCACCTCTGAGGAGGATTCCTGGCCTAAGAAAATCCTACAAAATTCATGGGGTCACCGTAAGTCAACAGGAGACTTGAAAGCACCGGGTCAAAGCTAAGCAGAGTTAGCTATGGTTAGGACTTGGATGGGAGACCACCAATGAATGCCCAATACTGGAGGCTCCATTTCAGAGGAAGGCAATGGCACATCACCACTGAGCCTAAGAAAACCCTACAAAATTCATGGGGTCACCATAAGTCGATAGGGGACTTGAAGGCACATCCATGCACAGATCTAATTGCTCTGTGTAGTTGCAAAGACATCCACATCATGACTCTAGAGCCGGCCTGATTTTTGCACCCGGAACCACCATGTTGCTAAGAGGCCACATGGATTTTGTCACCGCACCTCTGGGGAAGCATTTTTGCACAACGCTCACATCCGCCCCCGGATGGCGCGGTGGCGGTCTCCTTCCAAATTGCTTTCAGCAGGCCGGCCAACTTTGCTTTGCTGCGATTAGTCTCTGCTGGAACCTGCCTGCCATTGAGGAAGGAGGATGCTATTTTGGGAAGGAGGTTGGCGACAAACGTCCCACGGCAAGAAAGGCACAAGGCTGTGGCATCACATTTTTTTGTATGTGTCCGTGGGCGTGTCTTCCTCATTTTCTTTCCTCTGGCCACGTGCGCAAAAACCTAGACCCAAAGCGTTGGAGAACGTGCAAGACCTGAGCAGGTTGGTTGAGGAGAGGGTGACTTCAAGGTCTCTCCTTTATGGTTTCAGCATAAGTTAAGCTCTCTTGATGACAATTAATATAACAACTGAGATCATAAAATCATAGAAGAGTTGAAAGGGACCTCCAAGGGCCATCTAGTCCAACCCTCTTCTGCCATGCAGGAATATGCATGATATAATCCTAGAATCATGGAAGAGTCAGAAGGGTCTCCAAGGGCCATCTAGTCCAACCCTCTTCTGCCATACAGGAATATGTATGATATAATCCTAGAATCATGGAAGAGTCGGAAGGGTCTCCAAGGGCCATCTAGTCCAACCCTCTTCTGCCATGCAGGAATATGCATGATATAATCCTAGAATCATAGAAGAGTTGGAAGGGGTCTCCAAGGGCCATCTAGTCCAACCCTCTTCTGCCATGCAGGAATATGCATGATATAATCCTAGAATCATAGAAGAGTTGGAAGGGGTCTCCAAGGGCCATCTAGTCCAACCCTCTTCTGCCATGCAGGAATATGCATGATATAATCCTAGAATCATGGAAGAGTCGGAAGGGTCTCCAAGGGCCATCTAGTCCAACCCCCTTCTGCCATGCAGGAATATGCATGATATAATCCTAGAATCATGGAAGAGTCGGAAGGGTCTCCAAGGGCCATCTAGTCCAACCCTCTTCTGCCATGCAGGAATATGCATGATATAATCCTAGAATCATGGAAGAGTCGGACGGTACCTCCAAAGGCCATCCAGTCCAACCCCCTTCTGCCATGCAGGAAGACACAATCCAAGCATTCCTGGAAGATAGCCATCCAGCTTCTAGTCCTAAACAATTTCAGCACCGTGGAGAGCTTATAGAACCATAGAGTTGAAAAAGACCTCCAAAGGCCATCTAGTCCAACCGCTTCTGCCATGGAGGAAAACACCATCAAAGCCCATCCAGCCTCTAGTCCTAAACAATTTCAGCACCATGGAGAGCTTATAGAACCATAGAGTTGGAAGAGACCCCCAAGGGTCATCCAGTCCAACCCCATTCTGCCATGTAGGAAGACACAATCAAAGCATTCCCAACAGATGACCATCTGGCTTCTAGTCCTATAGAATTTCAGCACCATGGAGAGCTCATAGAATCATAGAGTGGGAAAGGACCTCCAAAGGTCATCCAGTCCAACCCCATTCTGCCATGCAGGAAGACAATCCAAGCATTCCTGACAGATGGCCATCTAGCCTCTGTTTAAAAACCTCCAAAGAAGGGGACTCTATCACACTCCATATTCCACTTCCGAACAGCTCTTGCTGTCAGAAAGGTCTTCCTAATAAGGTTTAGGTGGAATCTCTTTTCCTGGAGTTTGAACCCATTGCTCCATGTCCTAGACTCTGGAGCAGCAGAAAACAAGCTTGCTCCATCCTCAGTAGGACATCCCAAGAGATATTTAAACATGGCCATCATCTCAACTTTCTCTTCTCCAGACTAAACATTCCCAGCTCCCTCATCCGCTCCTCATAGGGCATCATGGCTTCCACACCTCCCACCATTTTGGTCGCCCTCCTCTGGACCACCTTCCAGTTTGTCCATATCCTTCCTGAATTGTGATGCCCAGAACTGGACACAGTTTTCCAGGTGAGGTCTGACCAAAGCAGAATAAAGAATTTAGATGGAATCTCTTTTCTTCTAATTCATAGAATCTATGATGCCATCCAACTCCTGTTCAAAGATCTCCAAAATTGAGTCCACCTTCATAGCAGTCCATGTTCTACTGTCATAGAGTCCTGGGTTGGGACGGATCTCCAAGGGCCATCTAGTCCAACCCCCTTCTGCCATGCAGGAAGACACAAGGACAGCACTCCTGAAAGATGGCCATCCAACTCCTGTTCAAAGATCTCCAAAGGAGAGTCCACCTTCATAGCAGTCTACATTCTACTGTCATAGAGTCCTGGGTTGGGATGGATCTCCAAGGCCCATCTAGTCCAACCCCCTTCTGCTATGCAGGAAGACACAAGGACAGCACTCCCAAAAGATGGCCATCCAACTCCTGTTCAAAGATCTCCAAAGGAGAGTCCACCTCCATAGCAGTCCATGTTCTACTGTCATAGAGTCCTGGGTTGGGATGGATCTCCAAAGGCCATCTAGTCCAACCCCATTCTGCCATGCAGGAAGACACAAGGACAGCACTCCCAAAAGATGGCCATCCAACTCCTGTTCAAAGATCTCCAAAGGAGAGTCCACCTCCATAGCAGTCCATGTTCTACTGTCATAGAGTCCTGGGTTGGGATGGATCTCCAAGGCCCATCTAGTCCAACCCCCTTCTGCTATGCAGGAAGACACAAGGACAGCACTCCCAAAAGATGGCCATCCAACTCCTGTTCAAAGATCTCCAAAGGAGAGTCCACCTCCATAGCAGTCCATGTTCTACTGTCATAGAGTCCTGGGTTGGGATGGATCTCCAAAGGCCATCTAGTCCAACCCCATTCTGCCATGCAGGAAGACACAAGGACAGCACTCCCAAAAGATGGCCATCCAACTCCTGTTCAAAGATCTCCAAAGGAGAGTCCACCTCCATAGCAGTCCATGTTCTACTGTCATAGAGTCCTGGGTTGGGATGGATCTCCAAGGCCCATCTAGTCCAACCCCATTCTGCCATGCAGGAAAACACAAGGACAGCACTCCCAAAAGATGGCCATCCAACTCCTGTTCAAAGATCTCCAAAGTTGAGTCCACCTCCATAGCAGTCCATGTTCTACTGTCATAGAGTCCTGAGTTGGCAGGGATCTCCAAGGGCCATCTAGTCCAACCCCCTTCTGCCATGCAGGAAGACACAAGGACAGCACTCCTGAAAGATGGCCATCCAACTCCTGTTTAAAGATCTCCAAAGGAGAGTCCACCTCCATAGCAGTCCATGTTCTACTGTCATAGAGTCCTGGGTTGGGACAGATCTCCAAGGGCCAACTAGACCAACCCCCTTCTGCCATGCAGGAAGACACAAGGACAGCACTCCCAAAAGATGGCCATCCAGCTCCTGTTTAAAGATCTCCAAAGGAGAGTCCACCTTCATAGCAGTCTACATTCTACTGTCATAGAGTCCTGGGTTGGGATGGATCTCCAAGGCCCATCTAGTCCAACCCCCTTCTGCTATGCAGGAAGACACAAGGACAGCACTCCCAAAAGATGGCCATCCAACTCCTGTTCAAAGATCTCCAAAGGAGAGTCCACCTTCATAGCAGTCTACATTCTACTGTCATAGAGTCCTGGGTTGGGATGGATCTCCAAGGCCCATCTAGTCCAACCCCCTTCTGCTATGCAGGAAGACACAAGGACAGCACTCCCAAAAGATGGCCATCCAACTCCTGTTCAAAGATCTCCAAAGGAGAGTCCACCTCCATAGCAGTCCATGTTCTACTGTTATAGAGTCCTGGGTTGGGATGGATCTCCAAAGGCCATCTAGTCCAACCCCCTTCTGCCATGCAGGAAGACACAACGACAGCACTCCCAAAAGATGGCCATCCAACTCCTGTTCAAAGATCTCCAAAGGAGAGTCCACCTCCATAGCAGTCCATGTTCTACTGTCATAGAGTCCTGAGTTGGGACGGATCTCCAAGGGCCATCTAGTCCAACCCCATTCTGCTTTGCAGGAATGTGCAGCTCAGGCAATCCTGAAAGGTGGCCATCCAACCTCTGTTGAAAGACCTCCAAAGGAGAGTCCACCACACTCCCAGGAAGTCCATATTCCACTGGAATTGGAATGTACCCCAAAAGACCATCTAGTCCAACCCTCTACCATGCAAGAATACACAACTAAACCATCCTTGAAGGATGCCCATCCAACCGCTGTTCTTCCCATCCTTGCTGCCATGTAATCCCAGGTCGGACTCTCGCCCGAAATGGACATTCCACCTCGCCGCCCAGCCGCACCTTGGGTCCCTGCCAGGACTGCAGCTGGCTTTCTCTCAGCATAATCAGATTGGCGGGAAGGTGGCAGAGCAAATTGCAAATCCCGGCAGGCTAAATTAGACCTAATGGATGAGGTAAGCTTCTTAACGAAGAGACCTCACATTTCTAATATTAATAATTAGGGGGAGAGAAAGCCGGAGATGAAAATCAAGCAGTCTCAGAGCTGTGAGCAGATGGCGACAGGAAGCTATCGACCGAAACCGGCTTTCGGAGACGACGGCAGAACCGGGGAGAACTTTGCAATTTCCCCGGGGATTTTTTTCTGCTTTGGAAACTTAAGCCTGAATCCTATTAATTAATCACAACTAAAAGAAACCCGCATGGCACCCTGGTGTGCTAGTTTGAGCATCCGAGACTAAAGTCCAAATTCCCACTGGAAATCCACTGGGTGACCTTGTCACACTTTCTCAGCCTCTTGTCACAAGTCACACTCTCTCAGCCTCAGAGGAAGAATGTGGTGTTAAACCTCCTCTGAATGAATCTTGCCCAGAAAACTCTGATAGAGCCAGCATGGTGTGTCATGGTTTGGGACTCCAAGAAACCGGGGTTCGAATCCGTCTCTGCATATCTCTATCTATCTATCTTTCTATCTATCTATCATATTTGTTTCTATCTCTGCATCTCTTTCTATCTATATCTACCTGATCCCATCTGATCTTGGTTGCTAAGCAGGGTCATCCCTGGTTAGGACTTGGATGGGAGACCGCCAACCAATTCCAGGTACTGGAGGCTCTATTTCAGAGGAAGGAACTAGCAAAAACACTTCTGATTAATTCCTTGCCTAAGAAAACCCTTTGAAATTCATGGGGTTCCCATAAATCAAGGCACACACACACACCTAAATGCCCTAACACACCAGATCCTGTCCGATTTTGGAAGCTAAGCAGGGTCAGCCCTGGTTAATCCTTGGATGGGAGACCACCATATTTTTCAACCAAATGTTTTCAAACACTCTTTTTCATGCCTAATTTCCAGTGACCAATAATTTCCCCCCTTTTCTTGCTGATACCTTTTAAAATGTACTGAAAATTTCCTCCAAACAGCTACATGTGTGTGCTCACTAGAGATGATAAATATTCATTTTTTTTTCTGATTCCTGACAGACGTCAAGATTAATGAACCAGTTTTTTTCATCCTACAACTTCACGACAATTGGAAAAATTCCCCCTTCACACACACAATGACCGGAAATGGTGCAGTTTTTCCTTAGAAGTTGTTCAGCTTGCTCAGGAAACTCTATAGTTTTCTGGAAACTATTTAGCTTTTCTGCAAAAGTTGTTTAGAGTTTAGGAAACTGCAAATGGTGCAGCTTTGAGCGCAGATACGGAAAAACCATAGAAAGGAAATTCTGCAATATTCAAAACTGCAGCATCAATCAATCCCAAGTTTCTTTCCCTGAGGTTTAAAAGCAGATTTGTGCAACATTCAAACTGGCCAAGCATTGGTCCCTACAGCAAAGCAGCGCAGTTTCTCAAACTTCTGCGCAGTTTTCAAAAATATCACAATTTTCGTTGTGCCAGGATTTTTTTTTTTTTGGTATATATTTTTATTGGGTTACATTCAGTGTACATACGTTAATGCATAATTATATCTCATTGCTTTTCTTAAACGATGTAACTTTTTACAGGATTATAAAACATAACAAGTATATCGTGACCAGACATCTCAGTTAATACAAGGTCTTTTTTCTTTTTCCACTGATATCAATAAAATTTTCTGTTATCCTTGGTTAATCATTTTATATCCTACAACCTTTCCCTGATCTTCCCGATTTTGCTAATCCAAAATTATACTTTTCTACCATTTAATTGAAATTAGACCTGTTTTCTCCTATCCTAACTTATTCTCAAATTCAATCTCCCCCATAAATCTATAAAATAGTGTTGTTTTACCATACTCTTTATAGATCAAATTTGACTAGATTCTTCCACTTCTTTTTCCAGTAGTTTTTTATTGGGAGCCTTCTCAGTCTTGCTTATAGATTTCTCATTTAGCAAGACTGTGAGTTTATCCATATTAAACATATCTTTTAACTTGAGAAGCCATTCCTCTGTTGTGGGACATGACTTATCTTTCCATTTTGCCTCGTAAAGTATCCTCGTTGCTGAAATCATATATAACATAATTCTCCAATATTTATTCATTAACTTTTGATCCATCATATCTATCATATTTAATAAATAAGTCTCAGGCTTCATAGGGAATCAAACTTGTAAAATTTCATTTATGTGCCAGGAATTTTTTAAAATTGCAAATTGCAAGAACTTTTGACGTGACAATTTTTGCTTTCCTGTGCAAGTTTCTTGAGCAGGTTGCAAAGTCCAAATCCGACCCCCATCAATTCCAGATTTCCTCCCCAGTGGTCATTGCTGCTCACATACGTCCCGGTCTCCCATCCAAACTCTTGCTCATCCAAATTCTCTCCAGACTGACTTTATTCATGGCATGGAAGGATCTATCTTCAGAGATGCAGGCTTGATTTAATATTCTTCTGGGGACAGGCATTCTCGGAGATATTCGCTGGCCCCTCCGCGGGCCTGAGGCAAGCCAATTTCTTCAGCTATTTCGTTTTTATTTACAGCGGCTGGAGTCAGAACCATTTTCCATCTCTTTGATCAGGGCTATCTCCGGTGAAGCACACCGGCGCCTATAAATCAACAGACTTCTCTCCTTCCACTGGTCTCCGCATATTTTTTGCACTGATTGGTTTTCACAGGTTGCTTGTTGCAGGGGATTTTTTTGGGGGTGTGTGTGAGTGGGACGTTGGAAACTGGCCTTAGCCAGATCCTTGTGTGTGTTAACTGACTTCAAGTTGACTTCAGGACGAGACATCTCCAAGACAATCTGTCCTCAAAAGACCTGTTGAGGTCTTGGAGACTCATGTCCGTGGCTTCCTTGGTGGAGTCTCTCCACCTGGACTGGGGTCTTCCTCTTTTTCTACTTCCCTCCACCCACCCAAGCATTATTGTCTTTCTAGTGAGTCCTATCTTCTCATGATATGCCCAAATTAGTCTCAGTTGAGCCATCTTGGCTTCTAGGGAGAGTTTGGGCTTGGTTTGCTCTCTTGTTCCTGTTCTGTGTCATCAAGTTGACTTCAACTTATGGTGACCCATGAATGAGAGACCTCCAAGGACACTGTCATCCACAACCCTACTCAGGTCTTGGAGACTCATGTCCGTGGCTTCCTTGGTTGAGTCTCTCCACCTGGATTGGGGTCTTCCTCTTTTCCCTCTACCTTCCACCTTCCCAAGCATTATTGTCTTTCTAGTGAGTCCTATCTTCTCATGATATGCCCAAATTAGTCTCAGTTGAGCCATCTTGGCTTCTAGGGAGAGTTTGGGCTTGGTTTGCTCTCTTGTTCCTGTTCTGTGTCATCAAGTTGACTTCAACCTATGGTGACCCCATGGATGATAGACCTCCAAGTCACCCTGTCATCCACAACCCTACTCAGGCCTTGCAGACTCATGTCCATGGCTTCCTTGGTGGAGTCCATCCATCTGAATTGGGGTCTTCCTCTTATTCCTACGCCCTTCCACCTTCCCAAGCATGGTTGTCTTTTCTAGGGAGTCCTGTCTTCTCATGATATGCCCAAATTAGTCTCAGTTGAGCCATCTTGGCTTCGGGCTTGGTTTGCTCTCTTGTTCCTGTTCTGTGTCAACAAGTTGACTTCAACTTATGGAGACCCCATGAATGAGAGACCTCCAAGACATCGTCTCCTCAACAGCCCTGCTCAGGTCTTGCAGATTCATGCCTGTGGCTTCATTGATGGAGTCCATCCATCTGTAATGGGCTCTTCCTCTTTTCCTACCACCTTCTACCTTCCCAACCATGGTTGTCTTTTCTAGTGAGTCCTGTCTTCTCATGATACATCCAAAGTATGACAGCCACAGTTGAGTCATCTTGGCTTCTAGGGAGAGTTTGGACTTGATTTGCTCTCTTGTTCCTGTTCTGTGTCATCAAGTTGACTTTGACCCATGGCGACTCCATGAAAGAAAAGATCTCCAAGCCACCCTGTCCTCAACGGCCCTGCTCAGGTCTTGCAGACTCATGTCTGTGGCTTCATTGATAAAATCCATCTATCTGCAATCTGGTCTTCCTCTTTTCCTATTTCCCCCCACCTTCCCAAGCATGGTTGCCTTTTCTAGAGAGTCCTGCTTCTCACAATGTGTCCAAAGTAGGACAGCCTCAGTTGAGTCATTTTGGGTTCTAGGTGAAGTTTGGAGTCCATTTGCTCTCTTGTTCCTGTTCTATGTCATCAAGTTGACTTTGACTTATAGTGACCCCATGAATGAGAGACCTCCAAGACACCGTCTCCTCAACAGCCCTGCTCAGGTCTTGCAGATTCATGTCCATGGCTTCCTTGATGGAGTCTATCCATCCGTAATGTGGTCTTCCTCTTATTCCCACGCCCTTTTACCATCCCAAGTATGGTTATCTTTTCTAGGGAGTCCTGTCTTCTCATGATACGTCCAAAGTATGACAGCCTCATTTGAGTCACCTTGGCTTCTAGGGAGAGTTTGGACTTGATTTGCTCTCTTGTTCCTGTTCTGTGCCATCAAGTCAACTTCAGCCCATGGTGACCCCATGAATGAGAGACCTCCAAGTCACCTTCTCTTCAACAGCCCTGCTCAGGTCTTGCAGACTCATGTCCATGGCTTCATTGATGGAGTCCATCTATCTACAATGAGATCTTCCTCTTTTCCTACCACCTTCTACCTTCCCAAGCATGGTTGGCTTTTCTATTGTCTTCTCATGATACGTCCAAAGTATGACACCCTCCGTTGAGCCATCTTGGCTTCTAGGGAGAGTTTGGCCTTGATTTATTCTTGGACCCCTTGATTGGTCTTTTTTAGCCATCCACAGTATCTGCAGAACTCTTCTCCAGCATTTCCAAAGAGCTGATTTTCTTCCTATCAGTTTTCTTCACCATCCAACTTTCACAACCACACATAGTGATGAGAAATATGATTGCATGGACAATCCTAACTTTAGTGTTCAATGATATATCTTGTTCAATGATATATCTTTAGTGTTTAAATGATATATCTTTAGTGTTCAATGATATATCAATGATATAGCTGCCTTTCCAAGTCCTAGTCTCCTCGTGATTTCTTGACTGCCATCCCCATCTTGATTAATTATTAATTCCACAGGGTTTTCTTAGGCAAGGAATCCTCAGAGGTGGTTTTGCCAATTCCTTCCTCTGAAATAGAGCCTCCAGCACCTGGGATTCTTTGGCGGTCTCCCATCCAAATCCTAACCAGGGCTGACCCTGCTTAGCTCCCAAGCTCAGATAGGATCTGGTGACTTTAAGGTATTTAGGCCCTGTTCTATATATTGTGTGTGTGTCTTTAGGTCTCTGTTGACTTATGGTGACCTCATGAATTTTGTAGGGTTTTCTTAAGCCAGGAATCCTCAGAGGTGGTTTTGCCCATTCCTTTTTCTGAAATAGAGACTCCAGCACCTGGGATTCTTTGGCGGTCTCCCATCCAAATCCTAACCAGGGCTGACCCTGCTTAGCTCCCAAGCTCAGATAGGATCTGGTGACTTTAAGGTATTTAGGCCCTGTTCTATATATTGTGTGTGTGTCTTTAGGTCTCTGTTGACTTATGGTGACCTCATGAATTTTGTAGGGTTTTCTTAGGCAAGGAATCCTCAGAGGTGGTTTTGCCCATTCCTTCCTCTGAAATAGAGCCTCCAGCACCTGGGATTCTTTGGCGGTCTCCCATCCAAATCCTAACCAGGGCTGACCCTGCTCAGCTTCCAAGAACAGATGGAGTTCTTGGGATTTAGGCAGGCTGAAGGTACTTGTAGCTCTGAGTAAATTTCCATCCACCTTTTCGGTTGCACCTCTCTCTCTGCTTGAATTCCTTCCACACTGCTCGCTGTTCATGTTATGCCGCCGAGTTAAGACAAGCAGATCAAAATGCATCCAGCAAAAAAGGGTGGAAGCTACAACCGTCCTGCTGAGGAGAGAAGGTTGCTGATGACAGTTTGCTCTGGTAGGTGGCTTTTCTTCGCAAACGAAGATTAAGGAAGGACTCATCCTGCGCTTTCTGCAAGTGCGCTGATGACTAAAAAGGCCAATCCGAAATAAACAAGTCCAGTTGCAGAAAGCACAGCAGAAGGTCTCCTTGGGTGATGTTTCCGGGTTGTGATTCTTTCTGCGTTGTCGTTTCTCTTCAAGACTTGTTCGTCATCTTCTGGGTCAGCCTCGAGCGACCAATGTCCTGAACCACCTGCATGCAGGGTTGGGGCTGCGGCTTCCAGTGCATCTTTACACCTGCCGGTTTCGTCCCTCGCCAGTCGCTACAGGGCTTTTTTGGAACTGGATTTGTCCTTCGAGCCTGTGCAATTGTGTTTTTTTTTTTTCTGGTGGAGCACAGCGTGCACAGAACTGGCCACCACCCGTTAAGGTAGTCTGTATTCCACTAGAGTTGGAAGGGACCCCCAAAGGCCATCTAGTCCAACCCCCTGACATGCAGTACATATTCCACCATTGGACAATTCTTATGCAAAAGCAGTTCTTCCCAATGTTTCGGTGGTGGAATTGCAGATACAATTGGCCATGCCCGCAAGCAACTCTTCTATAGAACAAAGATTTCTCTCTCTCCCTCTCTTAATCTCTTCATTAGGATTTCAAAAGCAGATAAAATTATGAGGCATGCGAAGCAATTTCTGGAACTTTAAAACAATTAAGATACTTTCCCCCATTCTTCTTTCTGATGAATGCAAAGACCGGCTCTCATCCAACCCTCCCTTTGCAACGCTCCCCTTTCGCCGACCTCTGCTTTATTATTCTGCTCAATTGGTCTTAATTATATTAGAAAGGCTAATGATAGGCCTTTATAAGCAGGAATGGGAATGACAGATCCACCCCGTTAGGAATCTCACAATGGTGAGAACAAAGGGAGAAAGGCTGAGAGGGGGAAAAATGAAATTCTATTTCGTCTTCAAAGACTTGGACAAAATTCATGATGCAAATACTGTGCAAATCCAGCTAGAAATGAGAGCCAATGTGATATAGTGGTTTGTGTTGGACTAGGACTCTGTAGACCACGGTTCAAATCCCCACTCGGCCATGGAAACCCACTGGGTCACCTTGTGCAAGCCACACTCTCTCAGCCTTGGAAAAGGCAAACATTCCTCGGAACAAATGTTGACTAGGAAGACCCATGAAAGGTTCATCTTAGGGAATGATGGCAGCCACTCAACAGTGGAATCCGCTGCTGCCTGGGAGTGTGGTGGAGTCTCCATCTTTGGAGGATTTTAAACAGAGGCTGGATGGCCATCTACACAGAGGGCTTCAATTGTGTTTTCCTGCATGGCTGAATGGGGTTGGACTGGATGACCCTTGGAGGACCCTTCCATCTCTATGATCCTATGGAATGCATTGACTGGGAGTGGGGTGGAGTCTCCATCTTTGGAGGATTTTAAACAGAGGCTGGGTGGCCATCAGTTAGGAGTGCTTTGATTGTGTATTCCTGCATGGCAGAATGGGGTTGGACTAGATGTCCCTTGCGGTCTCTTCCAACTCTAGAATTCTATGCTTTTCCAATGGGAATGCTTGGATTGGGTTTTCCTGCATGGCAGAATGGGGTTGGACTAGATGGCCTTTGGGGTCTCTTCCAACTCTAGAATTCTATGCTTTTCCAATGGTAATGCTTGGAATGGGTTTTCCTGCGTGGCAGAATGGGGTTGGGCTAGATGGCCTTTGGTGTATCTTCCAACTCTAGGATTCTATGCTTTTCCAATGGGAATGCTTGGATTGGGTCTTCCTGCATGGTAGAAGGGGGTTGGACTAGATGGCCTTTGGGGTCTCTTCCAACTCTAGGATTCTATGCTTTTCCAATGGGAATGCTTGGATTGGGTCTTTTCTGCATGGCAGAAGGGGGTTGGACTAGATGGCCTTTGGAGTCTCTTCCAACTCTAGGATTATATGATCTCTCCATGGTGCTGAAATTGTTTAAGACTAGAGGCTGGATGGACTTTGATTGCTTATTCCTGCATGGTAGAATGGGGTTGGACTAGATGGCCCTTGGAGGTCCCTCCCAACTGTATGGTTCTCTGATTCTATGTCGTATCATGATGTGGTTCTAGCACACTCTGGCTGAATCTGCACTGCAGAAATAATCCAGTTTGATGCCGCTTTAACTACCATAGGCTCGATGCTATGGAATCCTAGGGTGTGTAGTTTTTTTGCAATGGATATTTAGCTTTCTCTGTCAGAGAGCTCTGGTGCCCCAAACAAACTACAAATCCCAGGATTCTATAGTTAAAGAGGCATCAAACTGGATTATTTCTGCAGTGCAGACACAGCCCAAATGTTTTCCTTCTCCCAACTGAGCGATCTCTCCTTTCCTCTTCCGTTTCTTTTTCCCCATTCACTTCCCCACCTTGCTCCCATTTCTCATGGAGAGGAATGACTCATCCTTGTGTCTGGACTTGCACAACACAACACAAACACACACACCCTGGAGCTCCCTCCCTGCCTCCTACAACCCATAATTTCCCTTCTTATCCTCAAGGAGATCTCCAGCTCGTGATGGTGTGCATCCAAATAGAGATCATTAGAGCTCTCCTCGGTTTGATTTGATATTCGCTTGTCCTGAAATAACCAGCTCTGTTCCTCCCTTCTCCCCCTGAGCTGACTCATGTGAGGTTGTGTTCTCGTTTGCATTTATTTTTGCAAAAAAAATTAAAATGGATTGTTTGCTTGTTAAACAACCCCAGGACAAATGGGAGGCAATTTTTCTCTCCTCATCCGACCCAGGAGACATGCTTGGCTGATATGGTGGAGTCTCCGTCTTTGGAAATAGAGGGAAATGTCTAAATAAATGTCTAAATAGAGCCTGGATGGTCATCTGTCAAGGAATGCTTTGATTGGGTATTTCTGTAGGGTAGAGCAGGGTTGGACTGGATGACCCTTGGGGGTCTCTTCCAACTGTTTGGTTCCATGAGCTCTCCATAATGCTGAAATTGTTAGGGACTAGAGGCTGGATGGCCTTTGGGGTCCCTTCCAACTCTGTGATCCTATGATGCTATTATGCCTATTCCTGCAGAGCCAAAGGGGGTTGGACTAGATGGCCTTTGGGGATCCCCTCCAACTCTATAATATTCTATGAGCTCTCCATGGTTCTGAAACTGCTTAGGATTAGAGGCTGGAAGGCCATCTGTCAAGGAATGCTTTGATTGGGTATTCCTGCATAGCAGAAAGGGGTTGGACTAGATGGCCCTTGGGGGTATCTTCCAATTGTATGATTGTATGAGCTTTCCATGGTGCTGAAATTATTTGGGACTAGAGGCTGGATGGCCATCTGTCTGGAGTGCTTTCATTGAGCATTCCTGCATGGCAGAATTGGGTTGGACTAGATGGCCCTTGGAGGTCCCGTCCAACTCTATGATTCTATGACCTCTCCATGGTGCTAAAATTGTGTAGGAGTAGAAACTGGATGGCCATCTGTCAAGGGATGTTTTGATTGGGTATTCGTACATGGTAGAATGGGGTTGGACTAGATGGCCCTTGGAGGTCCCGTCCAACTCTATGATTCTACGACCTCTCCATGGTGCTGAAATTGTTTAGGACTAGAAGCTGGAAGGCCATCTATTGGGAATGCTTTGATGACATATTCCTGAATGGTAGAAAAGGGTTGGACTAGATGGCCCTTGGAGTGTCTTCCAACTCTGTCATTCTAATCTCAAATTATCAGGAATGATTTGGTTGGGCCTTCCTGCATGGCAGAAAGGGGCTGGACTAGATGGCCCTTGGGGTCCCGTCCAACTCCACGGTTCCATGATTTTATGGTTCCTTGCTGTGGTGTGCTTTCAAGTCATTTCTGACTTACAGCGACCGTATCGCCAGGTTTTCTTGGCAAGAGTTCTTCAAAGGAGGTTTGATGTCATGGCCTTCCTCTGAGGCTGAGAGTGTGTGACTTACCAATGGCCACCCAGTGGATTTCTGATAGTGAGAGCTGTTGGGTAGTGGAATCCACTGCTGCCTGGGAGTGTGGTGGAGTCTCCTTCTTTGGAGGATGTCTGTCTGTCGGGAAAACTTTGATTGTGTATTCCTGCATGGCAGAATGGGGTTGGACTGGATGGCCCTTGGAGGTCCCTTCCAGTTCTATGATTCTATGGTTTCCAGGTCCGATCAGGTGTTTGAACCCTGGATTTCTAAGCCAACACTCTGGCTCATGGTTTTGTTGTTGTCATTGTGAAATTTCAAGTCAATCCCTGAGTTATAGCAATGTTCTCCTGAGGTGTTGTTTGGAAGAAATTGCCCCCTCCGTATCCACGGAACCAATATCCATGGTTTCAGTTATCCAAGGGACATAAAATTGGGGACACATACCATAGAGTTGTGCTGGAAAATGCTTAGAGAGGCATCCTCTCTAGGAATTGCTTGGTCCTCCAATGCAACTCTATGGAAATCCTTTAATTTTAATCAATCAGTCTTAAATCCAGCATCCAAACCATGATGCTACACTGGCTCTGTATGGCCGCTAAAAACCGACGGCGCAGGGATTGAATAGGCGTTTGCGACGTTTTGATTAGGTTTGGCTTTTCTCCAATACCCCCACGGGACATTTTTAGTTGATGGTTTTGTGTATTGGCTTTCCGCTGCGATTGTACTTCGGATTCCTGCCCGCGCTCATTTTTCTCCTGGCCATGCTATTTTTACTATTCTAACTGCTGCTGGTTTCGCCTGAAACGGCGTAATTTTCCCCACCACACCTTTAATCAATAACGTGTGTCATTAGAACTTCTGCATTTCATTATCGAACACGACACTTCCAAAGTTACGTCTCTAAACAGAAATCGATTTAAACAACGGTTTTACGTTGCAGTTCTGGGCATAAAAATCCATTGTGCAAAAAACCTCTGAGCAAATACATTCAGGAGCAAGAAAGCGAGATTTTTAGCAGAGGTTTCTTAATTGCAAAAGGAGGAAAAATGTCATCGAAATGTAGAAGCAACTATTAAATCATATTAAGTCTCAAACTAGGATGTGATGTTGTTATTTCCAAGTTGTGGCAACCCTAAGTCATGATGGATGAGATTTTTTTGGTGAAACCTCACCTGGAATACTGTGTCCAGTTCTGGACACCACAATTCCAGAAGGATATGGACAATTAATTTTATTTATGTATTTATTTTAGGTATTTATACCCCACGCTTCAGCTCCTGGAGTGGCTTACTCATTGTTTAAGCAATAGCAATTTACACATCAACAGCACATGGATAATCTGGAAGGTTCTGCTTTGGTCAGACTTCACCTGGACTCATGTGTCCAGTTCTGGTCACTACAATTTAGGAAAGATATTGAGAAGCTGGGACATGTCCAGAGGATGGCAACCAAAATGGTGGGAGGTCTGGAAGCCATGATGCCCTATGAGGAGCTGCTTAGGGATGTTTAGCCTGGAGAAGAGAAGGTTGAGATGATGGCCATGTTTAAATATTGGAAGGGATGTCATATTGAGGATGGAGCAAGCTTGTTTTCTGCTGCTCTGGAGACTAGGACACGGAGCAATGGGTTCAAACTACAAGAAAATAGAGATTCTTCCTAAATGTAAGGAAGAACTTCCTGAAACTTAGAGCTATTGGACAGTGGAATATGGAGTGTGGTGGAGTCTTCTTCGGACTTCTTTAAACAGAGGTTGGATGGCCATCTGTCATTGGGAATGCTTGGATTGCATCTTCCTGCATGACAGAATGGGGTTGGACTGGATGTCCCTTGGAGGTCCCTTCCAACTCTATGGTTCTATGAGCTGTCCATGGTGCTGAAACTGATTAAGACTAGAATCTGGGTAGCCATCTTTCAGGAATGCTTTCATGGTGTCTTCATGAAGTTGGACTGGATGGCCCTTATGGGTCCCTTCCAACTCTATGATTCTATGAGGTCTCCATGGTGCTAAAATTGTTTGGAATAGAGCCAGGATGGCCATCTGTCATCAGTGCTTGGATTGCACATTCCTGCATGGCATAGAATCATCAAATCATAGAGTTGGAAGAGAGCCCAAGCACCATCTAGTCCAACCCCATTCTGCCTTGCAGGAATATCGAATCCAAGCACTCCCAACAGAAGGCCATCCAGCCTGGACGTCCCAAACAATTTCATCATCATGCATGGCTCATACAATCCTAGACTTGGAAGAGAACTTGAAGGTCATCCAGTCCAACCCCCTTCTGAGCGTGGTGGGGTCTCCTTCCTTGGAGGTCTTTAAACAGAGGCTGGATGGCCATCTGTCGGGGATGCTTTGATCAAGTTTTCCTGTGTTGCAGGGGGTTGGACTGGATGGCCCTCATGGTCTCTTCCAACTCTGCAATTCTATGATTCTATGATTCTATGAAATCATTCCTGACAGATGGCCATCCAGCCTCTGTTTAAAAACCTCCAAAGAAGGAGAATCCACCACAATCCCAGGCAGCAGATGATTCCACTGTCAAACAGCTCTTACCATCAGAGGGATTGACTGGATGGCCTTTAGGGTACCTTCCAACTCTATGAGTCTATGAGGTCTCCATGGTTCTGATATTATTTAGGACTAGAGTCTGGATGGCCTTTTGTTGGGAGTGCTTTGATGGTGTCTCCCTGCATGGCAGAATGGGGTTGGACTGGATGGCCCTTGGAGGTCCCTTCCAATTCTATGGTTCTGTGAGCTATCCATGGTGCTGAAATTATTTAAGACTAGAGGCTGGATGGCCACCTGCTGGGGGGGAGCTTGGATTGTGTAGTCCTGCATGGCAGAATGGGGTTGGACTAGATGGCCCTTGGTGTTTCTTCTATGGAAAGGCTTGCTGTAATAGAAAAGTCTTGACCTGCCGTCAAAAAAGAATGGGGTTGGACTAGATGGCCCTTGGGGTCTCTTTTATGATTCTATGAAAAGGTTTGCTAGAATAGAAATGTCTTGACCTGCTGTAAAAAAAAAATGGGGTTGGACTAGATGGCCCTTGGGGTCTCTTCTATGATTCTATGGAAAGGCTTGCTGAAATAGAAAAGTCTTGACCTGCCGTCAAAAAGAATGGGGTTGGACTAGATGGACCTTGCGGTCTCTTCTATGATTCTATGAAAAGGTTTGCTGGAATAGAAAAGTCTTGACCTGCCATCAATAAGAATGGGGTTGGACTAGATGGCCCTTGGGGTCTCTTCTATGGAAAGACTTGCTGGAATAGAAAAGTCTTGACCTGCAGTCAAAAAGAATGGGGTTGGACTAGATGGCCCTTGGGGTCTCTTCTGAAATAGCTTGCTGAAATAGAAAAGTCTTGACCTGCTGTCAAAAATAATGGGGTTGGACTAGATGTCCTCTAGGAATCCTTCCAACTCTAGAATCCTGTGATTTTAAAGGATGCTGGAAACTGCAGCCCCGACGCTGTCTAGAAGACATCACGTTACTCAAACTCCTTCTCTGTCACTAAAAAAAGAGAAAAGAAATAAATTCTTCTCAGCAAACCCTGAATTGATTAGTTTTCATTATACCTATAAAAGGCAGTGGGATTTCTCTCTCTCTCATTTTTATTCTTTTTTTAAAAAGGATAAAGTAATGTGTATTTATAACCAAAAACACTCCATTCTGGAAGCCGTTTCATCTACGAGTCCGATCTAGATGGCTGCACCGGGAGATTCTTCCCAGCAGTAAAGCGCCCTGCCTGGTCCCAGTTCTATTTTTCAATAGAAAAGCCTGCCAGAAAAATATTCAATTCCATGTGTCAAAACCCATGATGAAATCGTTCTCGTAAGAAAGAGAAAAAGGAGGAAAAACAGAGAAGGAAATGCTGACTGAAGCACAGCCAAAGGGGTTTCTTGGATTTGCAGAGAAACAACCGGACAACATTACCCCTTGTCCAAAAACTGTTCGGACAACCAGCCAAACGCTGATTACTACACAGCTGATAAGCAGAGATACAGCACAGTCTGGCTAATGACCGGCAAAAAAGGCCAATGCGATACTAGGCTGCATCAATAGGAGTCTACTGTCAAGATCAGTGGTTCTCAACCTGTGGGTCCCCAGATGTTGTTGGACTACAGTTCCCAGAATCCATCACCATTGGCTTTGTGGTCTGGAGTTGCTGGGAACTGTAGTCCAACAACATCTGGGGAGCCACAGGTTGAAAACGACCGGTCTAGATCGAGGGAAGTCATAGTGACACCCTATTCTGCTTTGGTTAGACCTCACCTGGAATAATGCATCCAAAATTCAAGAAGGATATGGAGAAGGCGGAACGTGTCCAGAGGAGGGTGGCCAAAATGGTGGGAGGTTTGGAAGCCATGATGCCCTAGGAGGAACAGCTTATGGACTTGGGTTTGTTTAGCCTGGAGAAGAGAAGGTTGAGATGATGGCCATGTTTAAATATTGGAAGGGATATCATATTGAGGATGGAGCAAGCTTGTTTTCTGCTGCTCTGGAGACTAGGACATGGAGCAATGGGTTCAAAGTACAGGAAAAGAGATTCCACCCAATAATTATTAGGAAGAACTTCCTGATAGTAAGAGCTGTTTGATAGTGGACCATGTCCACAGGAGAGCAACCAAAATGGTGGGAAGTCTGGAAGCCATGATGCCTTATGAGGAGTGGCTTATGGACTTGGTGATTCTTAGTCTGGAGAAGAGAAGGTTGAGATGATGGCCATGTTTAAATATTGGAACCGATGTCCTACTGAGGATGGAGCAAGCTTGTTTTCTGCTGCTCCAGAGACTAGGACACAGAGCAATGGGTTCAAACTCCAGGAAAAGAGGTTCTACCTAAACATTAGGAAGAACTTCCTGACTTTAAGAGATGTTGGACAGTGGAATCCGCTGTTGCCTGGGAGTGTCGTGGAGTCTCCATCTTTGGAGGCTTTTAAACAGAGGCTGGATGAACATCTGTCTGGAATGCTTTGATTGGGTATTCCTGCATGGCAGAATAGGGTTGGACTAGATGGCCTTTGTGGTCTCTTCCAACCCTATTATTCTATGGAATGCACTGCCTGGGAATATGGTGGTGTTTCCTTCTTTGGAGGCTTTTAAACAGAGGCTGGATGGCCATCTATCCAAATTGCTTTGTTTATTCCTGCAGGGCAGAATGGGGTTGGACTAGATGGCCCTTGGAGACACCTTCCAACTCTTCTATGATTCTAGGATTATATCGTGCATATTCCTGCATGGCAGAAGGGGGTTGGACTAGATGGCCCTTGGAAACCCCTTCCAACTCTTCCATGATTCTAGGATTATATCATGCATATTCCTGCAGGGCAGAATGGGGTTGGACTGGATGACCCTTGGAGGTCCCTCCCAACTCTATGGTTCTATGAGCTCTCCATGGTGCTGAAATTCTTTAGGACTAGAAGATGGATGGCCATCTGTCGAAGGGGTTTGATGGTGTCTCCTTGCAAAGCAGAAGGGGGTTGGACTAGATGGCCCTTGGGGTCCCTTCCAACACTATTATTCTATGGAATCCACTGCCTGGGAGTGTGGTGGGGTCTCCATCTCTGGAGGTTTCTAAACAGAGGCTGGAAGGCCATCTGTTGGGAATGCTTTGATCGCTTATTCCAGCATGGCAGAATGGGGTTGGACTGGATGACCTTTAGGGTCTCTTCCAACTCTATGATTCTATGTTTTGCACGGGGTCCTTTTTCCACTGCATTCCACCCATATCATGCCGGACAATCTCCCTACCCCAGTCTTCATTTCCTCCTCAAGGGCATTTTCCTGACGAAAAGCGCCCTAACCTTCCTGCGCTCTTTTCCACAGCTGCGCCGAGCAGCTAACGATTCCCACGAGAGGCCTTGTTTTCATGCCATTAGCGCCCGTAATCTACCAGCTTTGGGTTGTGACTCCGGCAGTTTGCAAAACAGACCTTCCTGATTCAACATGGAATATCAGACAGGGTTTGCTTTATTGATTAAAAACACCTATATCTCTCCAAAGGTCAGGATTATGAAGACATTGAAATGGCCAAAGACGTTGTAGACCATTCACCCAGTCATAAATCAAAATGGAGGCTGCGGTTAAGAAATCCGAAGAAAACTAGGACTTGGAACTAGAGAAGATCATGAAGTGTCCAGATCGCTCTCTGGCTTTTCTTCGCAAATGAAGATTCAGGAAGGTAGGGGTTGGACTAGATGGCCCTTGGGGTCCCTTCCAGCCTCCTGATTCTGCAGTTGGCAAGAGGCACTTACGCCTTTGTCTCTCTGGCTTTTCTTCGCAAACGAAGATTCAGGAAGGACTCACCCCACGTTTTCTGCAAGCGCGCTGATGACTAAAAAGGCCAATCCGAGATAAACAGGTCCGGTTGCAAAAAGCACAGCAGAAGGTCTCCTTGGGTGATGCTTCCGGGTTGTGATTCTTTCTGCGTTGTCGTTTCTCTTCAAGACTTGTTCGTCGTGAGTTCTCAAATAAGGCTGCAGCATTGTGGATAGTGCATCTCCATGCCTCCCGATGTGAGGCCAGGGCGGACCATTGTTGGTGATCAATTTGGCCGAGCCTGAGATGTTGTTTCAGGGAGTCCTTGTATCGCTTTTTTCAACCCATGGCGAGTTCACCGTAGAGTACTATTTTTGGGAGGCGATGGTCCTCCATCCTAGAAACGTGCCCTGCCCAGTGCAGCTGTGTTCTCTGGCAACACAACACTGTTTACATATAAAAGGAGTTGTAGTACTCTGTCAGAATGATGGGAGTTGCAATCCACCTTGAGGCAGCATGATGGGACTCCATGATGGGACTCATAGGGTTTTCTTAGGTGAGGATTCCTGAGAATTGGTTTTGCCAGTTCCTTCCTCTGAAATAGAGCCTATAACAGCTGGGATTCATGGGTGGTCTCCCATCCAAGTCCTAACCAGGGCTGACCCTACTTAGCTCCCAAGATCTGATGGTATCCCAGAGGGTATTTAGGGTATTTAGGCCCTGTGCTATGTTATATCTATATGTGCCTTCAAGCTGCTGTGAATTTTGTAGGGTTTTCTTAGGTAAGGCATCCTCCTTAGAGGTGGTTTTGCCAGTTCCTTCCTCTGAAATAGAGCCTCCAGCACCTGGGATTCCTTGGCGGTCTCCCATCCAACAGCTAGCCAGGGCTGACCCTGCTTAGCTTCCACAAAAGTCACCTGTGGACCTATGGGGACCCCATGAATTTTGTAGGGTTTCCTTAGGCAAGGAATCCTCAGAGGTGGTTTTGCAAATTTCCTTCCTCTGAAATAGAGCCTCCAGCACCTGGGATTCCTTGGCGGTCTCCCATCCAACAGCTAGCCAGGGCTGACCCTGCATAGCTCCCACAAAAGTCACCTGTGGACCTATGGGGACCCCATGAATTTTGTAGGGTTTCCTTAGGCAAGGAATCCTCAGAGGTAGTTTTGCAAATTTCCTTCCTCTGAAATAGAGCCTCCAGCACCTGGGATTCCTTGGCGGTCTCCCATCCAATTCCTAACCAGGGCTGACCCTGCTTAGCTTCCAAGATCAGACAGAATCTGGTGCCTTGAAGGTATTTAGGCCCACCTCTCATTCATATGCTCTTGACTTCATGGCAATTAACAACAACAATGTGGGTGTTTTTTTCCTGCCATGGAAATTTTGGATTTCTGTCTCTCTCTCTGTCCTTGTCTGGTCTTTCATGGTGTATTTTGGGGTCCTTTCCCCCCATTTTTGCTTTCTTGCCTCTGGTATTTATTCCGCCTACTTCTCTGCCTCTTTCTCCTTTCCTCCATTTACTGAATGCACTTCAAGGGCTGCTTATAAATCATTTCCTTGGATTTTTTTACCCCCCTTTTCCACCTGGGTTGCAATCAGTGACACAGAGAAAGAGGGTGGTGGAGGGGAAACCATTTTGCTCCTGGCAGATTAGAGAGAAAGAGAAAAAAGGAAAGGAGGGGAGATATAGTCTTCCAAAGGTCCCCCCCCCCCTTTGCTTCTTTTTGTCTGGAAATGTCATGGCGACAGAAAGCCCTGTGCACCTTGCATGCAAATATGGGGAATTAGCAAGGGTGGGGAGGGAAAGAGGGAAGGAAAGAAGGGAAAGAAGGAGAGGAAGGAGAGGACAGATACGTAAGAGGAGGGAAGGAAAAGGAGAGGGCAGATAGGAAAGGAAAGGAAAGGAAAGGAGGAAGGAGAGAGCAGATATAAAAGGGAAGGAAGGAGGGAGGGAGGGAGAGGACAGATAGAAAAGGAAAGGACAAGAGAAGGAAAGGAAAGGATGAAGGAAGGAAGGAAGGAAGGAGAGGGCAAATAGGAAAGGAAAGGAGGAAGGAAGGAAGGAGAGAGCAGATATAAAAGGGAAGGAAGGAGGGAGGGAGGGAGAGGGCAGATAGAAAAGGAAAGGACAAGAGAAGGAAAGGAAAGGAGGAAGGAAGGAAGGAAGGAAGGAAGGAAGGAAGGAAGGAAGGAGAGGGCAAATAGGAAAGGAAAGGAGGAAGGAAGGAAGGAGAGAGCAGATATAAAAGGGAAGGAAGGAGGGAGGGAGGGAGAGGGCAGATAGAAAAGGAAAGGACAAGAGAAGGAAAGGAAAGGATGAAGGAAGGAAGGAAGGAAGGAAGGAAGGAGAGGGCAAATAGGAAAGGAAAGGAGGAAGGAAGGAAGGAAGGAAGGAGAGAGAAGAAATGAAAGGGAAGGGAAAGAAAGGGAAGGAAGGAGGGAGGGAGAGGGCAAATAGGAAAGGAAAGGATGAAGGAAGGGGAAGAGATAAGGCAGAAAGGAAAGAGGAAGGAAGGGAAGGAGAGGGCAGATAGGAAAGGAAAGGAGGAAGGGAGGGAGGGAGGAAGGAGAGAGCAGAAATGAAAGGGAAGGGAACAAAAGGGAAGGAGGGAGAGGGCAAATAGGAAAGGATGAAGGAAGGAGGGAAGGAAGGAAGGAAGGAAGGAAGGAAGGAGAGGGCAGACAGAAAAAGGCCATCCAGTCCAACCCCCTTTTGCCATGCAGGAATACACAATGAAATCATTCCCGATCACAGATGGCCATCCAGCCTCTGTCTGAAAACCTCCAAAGAAGGAGACTCCACCACCCTCCCAGGCAATCTACTCCATTGTCGAACAACTCTTAACCATCAGGAAGTTCTTCCTAATGTTTAGGTGGAACCTCTTTTCCTGGAGTTTGAACCCATTGCTCCATGTCCTAGTCTCTGGAGTTACAGAAAACAAGCTTGCTCCTTCCTCAGTATGACATCCCTTCCAATATTTAAACATGGCCACCATCTCAACCTTCTCTTCTCCAGACTAAACATGCCCAGCTCCCTAAGCCGCTCCTCATAGGGCAAAATGGCTTCCAGACCTCCCGCCATTTTGGTCGCCCTCTTCTGGACACGTTCCAGCTTCTCAATATCATTTTTGAATTGTGGTGCCAACAACTGGACACAGTATTCCACATGAGGTCTGACCAAAGCAGAATAGAGTGGCACCATGACTTTCCTTGATCTATTCATGCAGCCTAGAATTGCATTGGCTTTTTTAGCTGTTGCATCACACTGCTGGCTCATGTTCAGCTTGTGGTCCACTAAGACTCCTAGATCCCTTTCACATGTACTGCCATCAAGCCAGATGTCACCCATCCTATATCTGTGCATTTCATTTTTTCTGGATCCTATTGATGCAACCTATAATCGCATTGGCTTTTTTAGCTGCTGCATCACACTCTTGGCTCATGTTCAGCCTGTGGTCCACTAAGACTCCCCGATCCCTTTTGCACGTACTGCCATCAAGTGTCACCCATCCTATATCTGTGTGTTTCATTTTTTTCTGGACACTATACTGCTATTGATGCAGCCTAGAATCGCATTGGCTTTTTTAGCTGCTGCATCACACTGCTGGGTCATGTTCAGCTTGCGGTCCATTAAGACTCCTAGATCCCTTTCTTCAACCCAAGCGTCAGCCATCCTATATCTGTGCATTTCATTTTCTCTGCCCAGGTGTCGTATCCTACATTTCTCCCTGTTGAACTTCATTTTGTTAGCTTTGGCCCAGCTTTCTAATCTTGTTTCCACCTTGCTTTCAACCATTTGTGGTTGCATGTCAGGAGCAAGGCAGGATATTAAATCAATAAATAAAGATATGATATTATTATTGCTGTTATTTTTTGTTGTTGTTACGATTTCTCCCAGCACTCAGATTATTATACTCATATTATTATCTACAATTGGCACTCAGTCTTTTTTTAAAAAATCCTTTGTGCATTTCTTTTTTTAGCAAGTGTCTCGGGTTCAACCTTGCATGTTTTCCCCCCCGTCCTTTGGTTTTTATATTTCTTTTTGCAGAAAAACAAAGCAAAAAATAAAAAATAAAAAATTCCAGGGTATTTTTAAAGGCTCTGTTCAGCTTGCAGATCAGAAGAAGAATAGCTCATAGGGAACAGCTTGTGTGGTTGAGTCATCCATGCTGAAGGAGACTCAAAAAGAGACAGAGAGAGATTGATCGCGCAACGGAGACGCCGACGCCGCCGTCTCCTATTTCTCTCCTTCCAACCTCCTCCCAATTCTTCCCTTGGCTTGGTGTTGCCTTCGTCACACAGGCTGTTCCCCCAGAAGGGTCTCTGTTCTTGCGAAAAGCAAGGCAGCGATCCTCAGAAATATTTATTCTTGGTTTAAGAAGGAGAGAGGAACTAGATCCTCGAACCATAGAGACCTCCAGGGGTCATCTAGTCCAACCCCCTTTATCCATGCAGGAACCCACCATTCGAGCACTCCCGAAAGACCCACAACTCTGTTTAAACAAGGAGGGTCCGCCATGCTCTGAGGGTCAAGCAGTCCTAGAGTTTGAAGGGTCCCTAGAGAACATCCAGTCCAACCCCTCTGTTCAATGCAGGATAGAATGATAGATTTGGAGAAGAGGAGGAGGAAGAGAAGAGGAGAAGGAGGAAGAGGAGAAGAGGAGGAGGAAGATGAAGAGGAGGAGGAGGAAGAGAAGAAGAGGAGGAGGAAGATGAAGAGGAGGAGGAAGATGAAGAGAGGAGAAGAAGAGGAGAGGAGAGGAGAAGAGGAGGAGGAAGAGAAGAGGAGAAGGAGGAAGAGGAGAAGAGGAGGAGGAAGAAGATGAAGAGAGGAGAAGAAGAGGAGGAAGATGAAGAGAGGAGAAGAAGAGGAGAGGAGAAGAGGAGGAGGAGGAAGAGAAGAAGAGGAGGAAGACAAGAGGAGAAGGAGGAAGACAAGAAGAGGAGGAAGATGAAGAGGAGGAGGAAGATGAAGAGAGGAGAAGAGGAGGAGGAAGAAGATGAAGAGAGGAGGAGGGGGAAGACAAGAGGAGAAGGAGGAAGAGAAGAAGAGGAGGAGGAAGATGAAGAGAGGAGAAGAGGAGGAGGAAGAGAAGAAGAGGAGGAGGAAGATGAAGAGAGGAGAAGGAGGAAGAGAAGAGGAGGAAGAGGAGGAAGTTGAAGAGAGGAGAAGAGGAAGAGGAGGAAGATGGAGAAGAGGAAGAGGAGGAGGAAGATGAAGAGAGGAGAAGAGGAGGAGGAAGAGCAGAGGAGGAGGAAGAGCAGAGGAGGAATAGGAGGAGGAAAAGATGCAAAGGAGGAGAAGGAAGAGAAGAGGAGGAGGAGATGAAAATGAAGGAGGAAGAAGAGGAGGAGGAGGAGGAAGAGATGCAGAGGACAGGAAAGAAGAAGAGGAAGAAGATATGAAGAGAAGGAGGAAGAAGATAAAATGGAGGAGAGGAAGAGATGGAGAGGACAGGAAAGAAGAGGAGGAGGAAGATGAAGAGGAGGAGGAGTTGTTGTCCCTTACCATGCCAAAAATCCCACTTCCCTGGCTGAGCTGGGCTCTGAGCCGCTTGGCTGCTTTGCGAAGATCACCTCCCACCCGCGCCTGCTGTCGATGCAATTAAAAAAGCAACGAGAGGGTGATTTCGGTCTCAGGAATAATGAGGCTGAGGAGCTTCTGCAGAGGAGACCCGGCTAACATGGCCTCCACTCCTCCACCACCAGGCCTGGCTTCCAGGAGGGAACCCGTCCGGCTTTGGAGAGCATCCGAAAAGACAGCAGCCATCTTTTGGAGATGTTTCAAAGCTCCACACAGCCAAGTTCTTCTCCTTGCTTCTTGGGAGCTCTAGTTTCCTTGTACTGGTACATCAGGGAGACATGTGTCCTCTCTAGGCATTTCTAGGTCCTCCAATGTGACTCTATGGTCAACTTCTGATGTTCATCTCATTGAACGTAATATGGTTCCCTCTCATCCGCAGTTTCACTTATCCACATCTGAAAGAATATCTCCTCTCTAGGCATTTCTAGGTCCTCCAATGTGACTCTATGGTCAACTTCTGATGTTCATCTCATTGAACGTAATACGGTTCCCTCTTATCCACAGTTTCACTTATCCACATCTGAAAGAATATCTCCTCTCTAGGCATTTCTAGGTCCTCCCATGTGACTCTATGGTCAACTTCTGATGTTCATCTCATTGAAAATAATACGGTTCCCTCTTATCCACAGTTTCACATATCCACATCTGAAAGAATATCGCCTCTCTAGGCATTTCTAGGTCCTCCAATGCAACTCAATGGTCAATTTCCTGTGTATGTCTCATTGAAAATGATAGGTTTCCCTATTATCCACAGTTTCAGGTATCCACGGGGGGTCTGCAGATACATAGGTTGACTTGTATCTGCTTTTCCTTCTTATGTTACCAAACATTATCATATTTTCTACAAAGTCACATCTTGCAATAATGCCCAAAATTCACACCCCTCCAATTAAGCAAACCAAACAACCTACTTTTTTTTTTAATTGCAAACTTGGAACAAAATGGTTGTTACCAAGAAGGAAAGCAAAGAATTTTTTCTCCCACTAAATTCATCCATAAAAAATAAAAGAAACATGGTTGTTATTAATTATTATTATTATTATTATTATTTTCTCTCTCTTTCTCTAGGCCAGGCTTTTTACTTTTCTGTTCACTTGTTAATTATCCCCCAGGGAATTTTATTTTAAAAAGAGGCAGAGATGGAATTAAGAAAGGCACAAAGACTTAGAGATTTATTTATTTATTGAAAAGCAAAGTTGGGCACAATCAGTTCTCACATTGTGATCCATTTTAACCAGCTCAGAAATTATTCCCATGGGTGGCTTTGCACCGTTAATAATTTTGCCATTGTGGGTTATTTTTTTGTTATTTTGTGCATTTGTCTAGATCTGTACAAATCTGAATGCCTCCCTCTGGTGAAAATTGCACCAGCTTTCTCGTGTGTAGGCAGTTGCAAGCGCACACCCGGCGTGTGAATTAATTCTGGGATATATAGGAAGAAAAAAGCCACGAGAAGAGAAAAAATGTGCAACCAAAGACTCCCCCAATCATTAATGCATGCTTGTAAGACTTCCCACTGCTATGAAATATTTCTCTTTAGCAAAGAAAAAGGGTGGGAAAAAATTTAATAAAACCATGGAAATGCTTTTTGCAATTGTCTTTGGACTAAGCAATAAACATTTTTAATACTTAAAATGAGAGATTTTCTGCTTTCCTATCTGCTCTTCTCTATTCTGGACCTATTTTTTTCACAGGCAATTTGAAGGTATACACACACACACACACAAAAGCATCAGATCCCATCTGATCTTGAAAGCTAAGCAGGGTCAGCCTTGGTTAGTGCTTGGATGGGAGACCACCAACGAATCCCAGGTACTGTATTGGCTTCATTTCAGAGGAAGGAACTGGCAAAACTATCTTTGAGGAGGATTCCTTGCTTAAGAAATTCATGGGGTGACTTGAAGGCACCAGATCCTGTCTGATGTTGGGAGCTAAGTAGGTTCAGCCCTGGTTAGGACCTGGATGGGAGACCGCTAGTGAATCCCTGGTGCAGGAGGCCTTATTTCAGAGGAAGGAACTGGCAAAACCACCTCTGAGGAGGATTCCTTGCCTAAGAAAACCCTACGAAATTCATAGAGTCACCATAAATCCAGAGTAGACTTGAAGGCCCATATAGACACAATATACCATAGAGATTCCAGTGCAAACATACCATAGAGTCACGTTGGAGGACCTAGCAATTCCTAGAGGGGACACCTCTCTAGCCGCAAAACTCTATGGTACGTTTCCCTAATTTTTCAGCCCTGGATAACTGAAACCACTGGGATTCGTTCTGTGGATATGTTGTGCATGTATGTGATCTGTATTTAAATGATTTATTTAAATTATCGAAATAATATATTTAAATCATAGAATGTATGTATGTATTTAAATCATTTAAATATATTTAAATCATAGAATGTATGTATGGCTTTAATTATATTTTTTATAAACAAAGAACATAGCATTTGTCCTATAAATTGTTTTTAGCTTTCTTCTCTTTGCACCAACATCGCAAGCTGCCTTGAGTTTCCCATTGTGAGGACTACCTAATTAAATTAAATTTGGGGAGAAAAGTGGGGATATCAGTTCAATAAATGGAATTAAAAACTCCTCCCATCCTTTCTGTTTCAGGGATAGACTCCGCGGAGAAGATCAGTCCCTCCCCATCGCCTTCGGAAGAACTGGCCAACCACACTTTGCTCAGAGAGGGCCTGGGTTCGAGATACACCACCACGGAGAGTGTCCTGCAGTCGATGGGAGACATCTTGGATTCCCCAGTGGATTGGGCCACCTCGTCTCAAAAGGACGCCTTCCCTGAGCCAACGGCTCCCCCGTACGCTAACACGAGACAGGTCCCCCTTCCGCAGAAGAAATTACATTCCTCGAAACCACGGCGGAATCAGAGACTCAAAATGGCCACCTTAGACCCCCATCCTGGTGACTCGAACTCGGATTCTCCTGCCTCCATGGTCAATCTGGAAGGAGACATGGTCGCCATGGGTCATGAGGACAAGCCCACTGGGCCAGAGCAGACCTCATGGGCTGGCAAGAAAAGGAGTTATGGGGTGACCAGGCATTCGCTCCTTCAGATCTCGCCATTCACGGCACGGCCGGCGGTCCCCCGGACCTCCCCGCAGAGCCCAGAAGGCGCAGCCCGTGGTAAGGTGGATGGTGAGGTGGAGAGCATGGAGGAGGAGAAAACTGAGAAGGGCTCTTCTGCCAAGGAGGAAGGTCAAAGGACCACCACCTCCACCATCATCACCACCACTGTGATCAACACCGAGCAAACGCCAAGTAAGGTGTCTCCCCTCAGCGCTATCACGTCACGCCGTTCTAGCACTATCTGTATCTGTGGACTTACTATGGGTACCTGAAACTTTGTACAATAGGGAACCGCCATCAATACGATAGAATCATGCTGGAGGACCTAGAAAAGGCCTCTCTAGGCATCTGTTGTGACTCTATGGTCAACCTCTGGCAGACGTTGACCATAGAGTTGTGCTGGTGGACCTCCAGATGCCTAGAGAGACCACCTCCATTGCCACTCTATGATCCTCCAAGTTCCCAGAGAGACCACCTCCTTTGCCACTCTGTGGTCCTCTAGATACCTAGAAAGACCACCTCCATTGTGACTCTATGATCTTCCAGGTGCCTAGAGAGAGAGACCACTCCCTTTGCCACTCTATGGTCCTCTAGATATCTAGAGTAAAGAGCCCACCTCCATTGTGACTCTATGATCCTCCAGATACCTAGAGAGATCACCTCCATTGCCAGTCTATGGTCCTCTAGATGTCTAGAGAGAGCATCTCCATAGCCACTCTATGCTCCTCTAGATACCTAGAGTAGAGAGACCACCTCCATTGTGACTCTATGATCTTCCAGGTGCCCAGACAGGACCACCTCCATTGCCACTCTATGGTCCTCTAGATACCTAGAGTAGAGAGACCACCTCCATTGTGACTCTATGATCCTCCAGATACCTAGAGAGACCACCTCCATTGCCACTCTATGGTCCTCTAGATGCCTAGAGAGACCAGCCACATTGCCACTCAGGTGCTCAGACAGAGACCACCTCCATTGCCACTCTATGGTCCTCTAGATACCTAGAGAGACTACCTCCATTGTGACTCTATGATCCTCCAGATACCTAGAGAGACCATCTCCATTGCCACTCTATGGCCCTCTAGATACTTAGAGACCACCTCCAATGTGAGTCTATGATCCTCCAGATACCTAGAGAGACCACCTCAATTGCCACTCTATGGTCCTCTAGATACCTAGGGTAGAGAGACCACCTCCATTGTGACTCTATGATCCTCCAGATACCTAGAGACCACCTCCATTGTGACTCTATGCTCCTCTGGATGCCTAGAGAGACCACCTCCATTGTGACTCTATGATCCTCCAGATACCTAGAGAGATCACCTCCATTGCCAGTCTATGGTCCTCTAGATGTCTAGAGAGAGCATCTCCATAGCCACTCTATGCTCCTCTAGATACCTAGAGTAGAGAGACCACCTCCATTGTGACTCTATGATCTTCCAGGTGCCCAGACAGGACCACCTCCATTGCCACTCTACGGTCCTCTAGATACCTAGAGAGACTACCTCCATTGTGACTCTATGATCCTCCAGATACCTAGAGAGACCATCTCCATTGCCACTCTATGGCCCTCTAGATACTTAGAGACCACCTCCATTGTGAGTCTATGATCCTCCAGATACCTAGAGAGACCACCTCAATTGCCACTCTATGGTCCTCTAGATACCTAGGGTAGAGAGACCACCTCCATTGTGACTCTATGATCCTCCAGATACCTAGAGAGACCACCTCCATTGTGACTCTATGATCCTCCAGATACCTAGAGAGACCACCTCCATTGCCACTCTATTGTCCTCTAGATGCCTAGAGACCACCTCCATTGTCACTCTATGGTCCTCTAGATACCTAGAGAGACCACCTCCATTGCCACTCTATGGTCCTCTAGATACCTAGAGTAGAGAGACCACCTCCATTGTGACTCTATGATCCTCCAGATACCTAGAGACCACCTCCATTGTCACTCTATGGTCCTCTAGATGCCTAGAGAGACCGCCTCAATTGCCACTCTATGGTCCTCTAGATACCTAGGGTAGAGAGACCACCTCCATTGTGACTCTATGATCCTCCAGATACCTAGAGACCACCTCCATTGTCACTCTATGGTCCTCTAGATACCTAGAGAGACCACCTCCATTGCCACTCTATGGTCCTCTAGATACCTAGAGTAGAGAGACCACCTCCATTGTGACTCTATGATCCTCCAGATACCTAGAGACCACCTCCATTGTCACTCTATGGTCCTCTAGATGCCTAGAGAGACCGCCTCAATTGCCACTCTATGGTCCTCTAGATACCTAGGGTAGAGAGACCACCTCCATTGTGACTCTATGATCCTCCAGATACCTAGAGACCACCTCCATTGTCACTCTATGGTCCTCTAGATACCTAGAGAGACCACCTCCATTGCCACTCTATGGTCCTCTAGATACCTAGAGTAGAGAGACCACCTCCATTGTCACTCTATGATCCTCCAGATACCTAGAGACCACCTCCATTGTCACTCTATGGTCCTCTAGATACCTAGAGAGACCGCCTCAATTGCCACTCTATGGTCCTCTAGATACCTAGAGTAGAGAGACCACCTCCATTGTGACTCTATGATCCTCCAGATACCTAGAGACCACCTCCATTGCCACTCTATGGTCCTCTAGATGCCTAGAGAGACCACCTCCATTGCCACTATATGGTCCTCTAGATGCCTAGAGAGACCACCTCCATTGCCACTATATGGTCCTCTAGATGCCTAGAGTAGAGAGACCACCTCCATTGCCACTCTATGGTCCTCTAGATGCCTAGAGAGACCACCTCAGTTGCCACTCTATGGTCCTCTAGATACCTAGAGTAGAGAGACCACCTCCATTGTGACTCTATGATCCTCCAGATACCTAGAGAGACCACCTCCATTGTGACTCTATGATCCTCCAGATAGCTAGAGACCACCTCCATTGTGACTCTATGCTCCTCTGGATGCCTAGAGAGACCACCTCCATTGTGACTCTATGATCCTCCAGATACCTAGAGAGATCACCTCCATTGCCAGTCTATGGTCCTCTAGATGTCTAGAGAGAGCATCTCCATAGCCACTCTATGCTCCTCTAGATACCTAGAGAGACCACCTCCATTGCCACTATATGGTCCTCTAGATGCCTAGAGTAGAGAGACCACCTCCATTGCCACTCTATGGTCCTCTAGATGTCTAGAGAGACCACCTCCATTGCCACTCTATGGTCCTCTAGATACCTAGAGTAGAGAGACCACCTCCATTGTGACTCTATGATCCTCCAGATACCTAGAGAGATCACCTCCATTGCCAGTCTATGGTCCTCTAGATGTCTAGAGAGACCACCTCCATTGCCACTATATGGTCCTCTAGATGCCTAGAGTAGAGAGACCACCTCCATTGCCACTCTATGGTCCTCTAGATGTCTAGAGAGACCACCTCCATTGCCACTCTATGGTCCTCTAGATACCTAGAGTAGAGAGACCACCTCCATTGTGACTCTATGATCCTCCAGATACCTAGAGAGATCACCTCCATTGCCAGTCTATGGTCCTCTAGATGTCTAGAGAGACCACCTCCATTGCCACTCTATGGTCCTCTAGATACCTAGAGTAGAGAGACCACCTCCATTGTGACTCTGTGATCCTCCAGATACCTAGAGAGACCACCTCCATTGTGACTCTTTGATCCTCCAGGTACCTAGAGAGACCACCTCCATTGTGACTCTATGGTCCTCTAGATGCCTAGAGAGACCACCTCCATTGTCACTCTATGGTCCTCTAGATGCCTAGAGAGGCCATCTCCATCGCCACTCTATGGTCCTCTAGATACCTAGAGTAGAGACCACCTCCATTGTCACTCTATGATCCTCCAGATACCTAGAGAGACCATCTCCATTGTCACTCTATGGTCCTCTAGATACCTAGAGTAGAGAGACCACCTCCATTGTCACTCTATGATCCTCCAGATACCTAGAGACCACCTCCATTGTCACTCTATGGTCCTCTAGATACCTAGAGAGACCACCTCCATTGCCACTCTATGGTCCTCTAGATACCTAGAGTAGAGAGACCACCTCCATTGTGACTCTATGATCCTCCAGATACCTAGAGACCACCTCCATTGTCACTCTATGGTCCTCTAGATGCCTAGAGAGACCGCCTCAATTGCCACTCTATGGTCCTCTAGATACCTAGGGTAGAGAGACCACCTCCATTGTGACTCTATGATCCTCCAGATACCTAGAGACCACCTCCATTGTCACTCTATGGTCCTCTAGATGCCTAGAGAGACCGCCTCAATTGCCACTCTATGGTCCTCTAGATACCTAGGGTAGAGAGACCACCTCCATTGTGACTCTATGATCCTCCAGATACCTAGAGACCACCTCCATTGTCACTCTATGATCCTCCAGATACCTAGAGAGACCACCTCCATTGCCACTCTATGGTCCTCTAGATACCTAGAGTAGAGAGACCACCTCCATTGTCACTCTATGATCCTCCAGATACCTAGAGACCACCTCCATTGTCACTCTATGGTCCTCTAGATACCTAGAGAGACCACCTCCATTGCCACTCTATGGTCCTCTAGATACCTAGAGTAGAGAGACCACCTCCATTGTGACTCTATGATCCTCCAGATACCTAGAGACCACCTCCATTGTCACTCTATGGTCCTCTAGATGCCTAGAGAGACCGCCTCCATTGCCACTCTATGGTCCTCTAGATACCTAGAGTAGAGAGACCACCTCCATTGTGACTCTATGATCCTCCAGATACCTAGAGAGACCACCTCCATTGTGACTCTATGATCCTCCAGATACCTAGAGAGACCACCTCCATTGCCACTCTATTGTCCTCTAGATGCCTAGAGTGACCACCTCCATTGCCACTATATGGTCCTCTAGATGCCTAGAGTAGAGAGACCACCTCCATTGCCACTCTATGGTCCTCTAGATGTCTAGAGAGACCACCTCCATTGCCACTCTATGGTCCTCTAGATACCTAGAGTAGAGAGACCACCTCCATTGTGACTCTATGATCCTCCAGATACCTAGAGAGACCACCTCCATTGTGACTCTTTGATCCTCCAGGTACCTAGAGATACCACCTCCATTCTCACTCTATGGTCCTCTAGATGCCTAGAGAGGCCATCTCCATCGCCACTCTATGGTCCTCTAGATACCTAGAGTAGAGACCACCTCCATTGTCACTCTATGATCCTCCAGATACCTAGAGAGACCATCTCCATTGTCACTCTATGGTCCTCTAGATGTCTAGAGAGACCACCTCCATTGCCACTCTATGGTCCTCTAGATACCTCTCAAAAGTGATGAAATTTTTGGGTGAATCCACTCGGATTTTAAGGGAACCATAAAAAAATACTCGACCTATTGGGTGGGGGGGGGTGTTAAAGGATTCAGCACAATTTGCAGAGCTTGGAGTAAAACCCAGAGTGGATTTGCAACCTCGCTGACACAGAACCCAAGCAGCTCCTACTGAGATTCGGAGAGAGACACATGTGTATAATTCAAAAGCACAGCGCAATGGTTTTAATACAGCGTTTTCCTCCAGGTCTTTGCGGCGTAAATTTTTACGAGCCTGAAGGATACATCGACTCCACGGACTACCCTCCACAGCCTCGGAGCCAGTTCTTGGAGTGTACCTATAATGTGACCGTCTACACCGGATATGGGGTCGAACTGCAGGTAGGAAGGGGGGAAAGGTGGGGTAGGTTTTCGTCAAGAGTATAGCCTTGCTCATGGTTGGACGCATCTTAGAGACGTAACTGTTTTCTGGACTGCAGTTCCCAGAATACAAGATGGGTGACACCTGGCTTGACAACAGTGCATGCAAATGGGATCTAGGAGTCTTAGTGGACCACAAGCTGAACATGAGCCAACAGTGTGATGCAGCAGCTGAAAAGGCCAATGCGATTCTAGACTGCATCAATAGGATCCAGAAAAAATGAAATGCACAGATATAGGATGGGTGACACCTGGCTTGATGGCAGTCCATGTGAAAGGGATCTGGGAGTTTTAGTGGACCACAAGCTGAACATGAGCCAGCAGTGTGATGCAGCAGCTAAAAAGGCCAATGCGATTCTAGGCTGCATCCATAGGAGTCTAGTGTCCAGAAAAAATGAAATGCAGAGATATAGGATGGGTGACACTTGACGGCAGTCCATGCAAAAGGGATCTAAGAGTCCTAGTGGACCACAAGCTGAACATGAGCCAAGAGTGTGATGCAGCAGCTAAAAAAGCAAATGCAGTTCTAGGCTGCATGAATAGGAGTCTAGTGTCTAGATCAAGGGAAGGCATAGTGCCAATGTATTCTGCTTTGGTCAGACCTCACCTGGAAGACTGTGTCCAGTTCTGGGCACCAAAAGTCAAGAAGGACATGGAGAAGCTGGAACATGTCCAGAGGAGGGCAACCAAAATGGTGGGAGGCCTGGAAGCCATGATGCCCTATGAGGGGTGGCTGAGGGAGTTGGGTATGTTTAGTTTGGAGAAGAGAAGGTTGAGATGATGGCCATGTTTAAATATTTGAAGGGATGTCATACTGAGGACGGAGCAAGCTTGTTTTCTGCTGCTCCAGAGACTAGGACACGGAGCAATGGGTTCAAACTCCAGGAAAAGAGATTCCACCTAAACATTATTAGGAAGGACTTCCTGATGGGAAGAGATGTTGGACAGTGGGAGTGTGGCGGACTCTCCTTCTTTGGAGGTTTTTAAACTGAGTCTGGGTGAACATCTGTCAGGTGTGGTTTGATTGTATATTCCAGAATGCCATTAGGGGGTTGGACTAGATGGCCCTTGGAGGTCCCTTCCAGCTCTATGGTTCAAGAAATGTATACATACATACATATATGTATGTAGGTATACATATATATATATATATATCCTTCCCTTCATTCTTCTTTTTTTAAATATATTTTTATTAATTTTATAATCATACATTATATTATCCAATCAATACTTAATTAGTATAACACATAAAATTACTTTAAACATCACAATTTTTCTATTAACTAATTTCAAAAGTTAACATAGATTCTTTACTATAATTCTACCCTTCATTCTTCTTTACAATTATAATTCGTTACAATTGTAATCCATCTTAATCTACCGGGGCATTTAAAAAGCAAATTTTAAAAGTGTATAGGATTAATCCGGACTGTTTCAGCCAAATGGGGAGAGTCGGATAACTCTTTTTCTATGCCTTGAATTTATGCATTTATTTTTATTATTATTGTATGTTTTAATTTTTCTTCTAATTTAATATATTTTTAATTATTGTATGTTTTTAATCCTTTATAATTTAATATTATTTTAAGGGGTGGGTGGGCTAGGGTATTGGAATTATGGAGTTTTTATATTGTAAGTCGCCCCGATTGCATTGCAGAGGCGCGGGATAGAAATAAAATTTGATTATTATATTATTTATTATTATTATGCACCTGGCAAAAGGTCAGGATTTTAATGGAGTAGGAAATTAGCTCCCTTCGCCTGGAGCAATGCAGGGCAAGGAGGGAAGTTCAACCGGTGAGGAGTTCAAAGCGGTGAGGCATGTTCTTGCAAGGGATAATATCCCAGGAGGAAGTCGGAGCAGAGGTCGGAGCAGTCAGTGCAAGGTTGCAACCCAGGCAACATCTGCTGGGGTTTCGTGGGAATAATTTACCACCCCAGGCACTTAACTGGGGAACGGGGTGGTGTGTTTGTGTGTTTGTGGTATCACCCTTAATCCAGATTAAAGGATCAACTCCAAACAGGGAAAAGGAAACCGTTAAGCTGATCCCGGCAGCGGCTAACGAAGGGACGGGGAATCCAAACTTCTATGGAGGGCAAGGCAATCCTGAAGAGTGGGACATTCCCTGGGTGGTCCGCGCAGTCAACCAAAACCAGCCCCTACTCCAGATAACCCGGATTTTGGAAGGAACAAAATGCAAACTGTGGAAATCATAGATTCATAGCCTTGGAAGGGACCTCCAAGGGCCATCCAGTCCAACCCCATTCTGCCATGGAGGAAGACACAATCAAAGCACTCCTGGCAGATCATCACCCAGCCTCTAGTCCAAACTAATTTCAGCACCACAAAGATCTCAAAGAATCATAGAGTTGGAAGGGACCTCCAAGGGCCATCTAGTCCAACCCCATTCTGCCATGCAGGGATACAGAATCTAAGCATTCCCAACAGATGGCCATCCAGCCCCTAGTCCTAAACAATTTCAGCACCATGGAGAGTTCATAGAACCATAGAGTTGGGAGAGACCCCAAGGGCCATCCAGTCCAACCCCATTCTGCATGCAGGAAGACACAATCAAAGCATTCCCAACAGATGGCCATCCAACCTCTGTTTAAAAACCTCCAAAGAAGGTTTGGAGCAGCAGCAGATTCTGCTTTTGAACTTCTCTTGCCATCAGGAAGTTCTTCCTAATGTTTAGGTGGAATCTCTTTTCTTGGAGTTTGAACCCATTGCTCCATGTCCTAGTCTCTGGAGCAGCAGAAAACAAGCTTGCTCCATCCTCAGTATTGAAATATCCCTTCCAATATTTAAACATGGCCATCATCTCAACCTTCTCTTCTCCAGGCTAAACATACCCAGCTTCCTAAGCTGTTCCTCATAGGGCATCATGGCTTCCAGACCTCCCGCCATTTTGGAAGTATAGCTCTGATCGTTCTGCAAAGCATGCATAGTTTAACAAGAGAGCAAGAGGAAGTGTTGTTGGAGAACTGTCCCTGTCACTCTTTAGGCCTTGAAGGCATTGTATGAAGCCACCCGTGGCAACTTCTCCATTGCATTTTAACTGGTCCTCTCTCATAGCATTAAACACAAGGCAATTAATTGCAATTGTAGTGAGATGCATTTAAACAGATGTTTGTTGCATTAAATGCAATGTGTCATGCTGCAGTGTCTTTAACTGCAATTTTAGTAAGATGCATTTCAATAGATCCTTTCTTGTTGCATTAAATGCAGTGTGTTTAATTGCAATTCAGTTGAGTTGTATTTTACTTGGTCCTTTCTTGTTGCATTAAATGCAACGTGCTTGGTTCCAGTTCAGTTGAACTGTGTTTTAATTTATCCTTTTGGTTCTAGTTCAGTTGAACTGTGTTTTAATGTATCCTTTCTTGTTGCATTCAATGCAACGTATTTGGATCCAGTTCAGTTGAACTGTGTTTTAATTTATCCTTTCTTGTTGCATTAAATGCAACATGTTTAATTCCAATTCAGTTGAATTGTGTTTTAATTGGGCCTTTCTTGTTGCATTAAATGCAATGTGTTTAATTGCAATTCAAGTTGAACTGAGTTTTAATTGGTCCTTTCTTGTTGCATTAAATGCAGTGTGTTTGACTGCAGTTCAGTTGAAAAGCATTTAAATATTGCCTTTTCTTATTGCATGTAATACAGTTCATTTGATGGTGATTGCACTGAAAGGCAGTTAAACCACAGGTCAATTTCTGCTGGCATTAAATGTGCTGGAGTTAATTGAAGTTACTTTCAAAGGCATTCAAATTGGTCCTTTCTTGTGGCACTTAATGTGGTGTGTTTACCTGCAGTTAGCTTGAAATGCGTTTAAAGAGTGCCTTTTCTCATTGCATTTAATACATTTCATTTGATAGCAAATGCACTGAAAGGCAGTCAAGTTGCATTTAATGCAACTAATTGAAGTTGCATTCAAAGGCATTCAAAATCTCCTTTCTTGTGGCATTAAATGCAGCATGTTTACCTGCAGTTCATTTGAAATGCATTTAAAGTGCGCCTTTTCTCATTGCATGTAATGTATTTCATTTGATAGCAATTGCACTGAAAGGCAGTCAATTTGCATTTAATGCAGTTAATTGAAGTTGCATTGAAAGGCATTCAAAATCCCCTTTCTTGTTACATTAAATGCACTGTGTTTACCTGCAGTTCATTTGAAATGCATTTAAAGTGTGCCTTTTCTCGTTGCATGTAATGCAATTCATTTGATAGCAATTGCACTGAAAGGCAGTCAAGTTGCATTTAATGCAGTTAATTGAAGTTGCATTCAAAGGCATTCAAAATCCCCTTTCTTGTTACATTAAATGCAGCATGTTTACTTGCAGTTCATTTGAAATGCATTTAAAGTGTGCCTTTTCTCATTGCATGTAATGCAATTCATTTGATAGCAATTGCACTGAAAGGCAGTCAATTTGCATTTAATGCAGTTAATTGAAGTTGCATTGAAAGGCATTCAAAATCCCCTTTCTTGTTGCATTAAATGCAGTGTGTTTACCTGCATGTAATGCAATTCATTTGATAGCAATTGCACTGAAAGGCAGTCAATTTGCATTTAATGCAGTTAATTGAAATTGCATTCAAAGGCATTGAAAATCCCCTTTCTTGTTGCATTAAATGCACTGCGTTTACCTGCATGTAATTTAATTCATTTCATAGCAATTGCACTGAAAGGCAATCAAATTGATCCTTTCTGCTGGCATTAAATGCAATGCAGTTAATTGAAGTTGCATTCAAAGCCATTCGAGTCATTCTTTTTTCTGTCACATTAAATACCACACATCTGATTACGATTGCATTGAAATTGATTTCAGTGCCATTGCAACTCCCAGTTTCTAGTCCTGATACTAATTTCAATCGAAAACAGTTTGAACTAACAAGGGGGTCAATTTGATTCTCCCCGGTAATCAAATTCCAAAGGTCTTGGATCATTGCATCGGTGCCTGTGTGTTTTTTCCAAATCGATTGCAACTTTTTCAGTGACCCTGTTGTTCCAAATAAAAAAAGACACCGAAGCCGCCGGGAGAGAGACGCTTTGCAGCTCTCTCTCTGTGACCCAGATAATGCAGGGTATGTTTTGGATTCTGCTACTGCAGATGGAAGAAGAACAAGGGAGGAAAAGATGCAAAAAAATCAGGCAGCTTTAAGACAGCAGGGTCCAGATGGAGTTCTTCTATCCATCTGCTCCTTTGTTTCCCCCTCCATCTTCCTAAAGTCGCGAAATGAAGCTGCTCCAGACCTGGAAAGAGTTCACGGGTTCAAACCACGGCCTGGGGATTTGATCCCCCATATTATTTTACCCTATTCATCCCACAGCTGCTCTGGGTTGCATTGGAGCTCTGAATCATGCAACCCTAAAGCTGGAAGGGGCCACCAATGGTCATCAATCCAACCCCCCCTGCTTTGTGGAAATACACAATTAAAGCACTCTTGTTACAGTATATATATGTGTGTGTGTGTGTGTGTGTGTGTGTTGCAATATGTTATGAAGGTGGATGTATGGGCCTGGAAAGGCTGAAGGAAAACAGACTAAGTACCTAAAATGGAGATTTTTGCAATGCATGATACCTGACCCTTGAAGCAAGGAGACAAAGAAAACAAGGACTCTGTCTGATCTTTCTTTATGACAAGCAGAATGGACCAGATCAATATCATAATAGTAATAATAATAATTTATTTATTTATTTATTTATACCCCGTCCCTCTGCTAAAAACAATCAGGGCGGCTTTGTTCCATCTCATATCAGTTCCATCTCGGGTGGAAATGGCAGGAAAGGTAGATCTGATTAACATCAAAGGAATACCTGGTTGCAGCCTGCAAGGAACGTGATAGGAAATTTCTGCAATTTAGCTGAAAAGGACTGCAATAACGAGACTTTTCATGCAAGCAATAAGTGCTAAACTTGCATCCGCAGCCCTATGAAAATCTAATTTTCATGAGGTGCCTGTTTGTAAGTATAATGTATGAGTTAATGAAACTCTTGGTATCAAAAGTCATTGGACTTTTTCGGACGGGGTTTTGCAACGCTAGCAGCCTCGTCCCCGTTGCGAGGCTGCTGCGATGCAGGGCGTCCCTTTCGGATGATGCTCTCCCCTCCCGATATTGTTGCGTAACTGCTGGGATGCTGCAGCGCCATATTTGGTGCTTTTCTAATCATGATCAACTTTCGTGATTAGAAAACCGCCAAATATAACGCTGCAGCGTCCCAGCAGTTACACAACAGTATCGGCAGGGGAGAGCGTCATCCGAAAGGGACGCAATGGGGACGAGGCTGCTAGCGTTGCAAAACCCCATCCGAAAAAGTCCATTGTGTGTTTGCATAGTAAATGTTACATGTGTTTGTACATATCTAATGCATGTCTAATAAATGTCTGGTACCATGTTTAATGTATGTCTAATCAATGTTACATGAAAGGAATGTTTAAAACCAGATCCGGTGTCCAAGTAATGGTCTTCTCCTATAGTCCTAGTGGTTGAACCTTATTCTTTCTCAATAGATAAAAAAGAACCTTGTCACAAAAACAATAATTTTATAAGAGATGGCAATGTTCCATCCTTGGTTTGAAAGGCTTCCAGAGAAGGAGAGTCCGCCACTGATTTAATCAAAACTCATGTAAACATGGCTTCCTAATTCCTAATCCAATGGGTTCAAACTACAAACTACATTATTAGGAAGAACTTCCTGACAGTAAGAGATGTTTGGAAGTGGAATATGGAGTATGGTGGGGTCTCCTTCTTTGGAGGTTTGGAAACAGAGGCTGGATGTCCATCTGTCTCAAGTGCTTGGATTGTGTCTTCCTGCATGGCAGAAAGGGGGTCAGACTGGATGACCTTTGTAGTCTCTTCCAACTCTATGATTCTGTTTAAAGACCTCCAAAGAACTGGGATTGTGGTGGAGTCTCCTTCTTTGGAGGTTTGGAAACAGAGGCTGGATGTCCATCCATCCCTAGTGCTTGGATTGTGTCATCCTACATGGCAGAAGGGGGTCAGACTGGATGACCTTTGTGGTCTCTTCCAACCCTATGATTCTATGATTCTGTTTAAAGACCTCCAAAGAACTGGGATTATGGTGGAGTCTCCTTCTTTGGAGGTTTGGAAAGAGAGGCTGGATGTCCATCTGCCCAGATTGCTTGGATTGTGTCTTCCTGCATGGCAGAAGGGGGTCAGACTGGATGACCTTTGCAGTCTCTTCCAACTCTATGATTCTGTTTAAAGACCTCCAAAGAACTGGGGTTGTGGTGGAGTCTCCTTCTTTGGAGGTTTGGAAACAGAGGCTGGATGTCCATCTGTCTCAAGTGCTTGGATTGTGTCTTCCTGCATGGCAGAAGGGGGTCAGACTGGATGACCTTTGCAGTCTCTTCCAACTCTATGATTCTATGATTCTGTTTAAAGACCTCCAAAGAACTGGGGTTGTGGTGGAGTCTCCTTCTTTGGAGGTTTGGAAACAGAGGCTGGATGTCCATCTGTCTCAAGTGCTTGGGTTGTGTCTTCCTGCATGGCAGAAGGGGGCCAGACTGGATGACCTTTGTAGTCTCTTCCAACTCTATGATCCTGTTTAAAGATCTCCAAAGAACTGGGGTTGTGGTGGAGTCTCCTTCTTTGGAGGTTTGGAAACAGAGGCTGGATGTCCATCTGTCTCAAGTGCTTGGATTGTGTCTTCCAGCATGGCAGAAGGGGGTCAGACTGGATGGCCTTTGTGGTCTCTTCCAACTCTATGTTTCTATGATTCTGTTTAAAGACCTCCAAAGAAGGAGACTCCATCACACTCCCAGGCAAGAAATTCCTTCTAATGTTTAGGTGCAGCGCATTTTATTGCAGTTGCATTGAAGTGCATTTAAATTGCTTCTTGCTTGTTGCATCGGATGCAATGTGTTTAAGTTGCATTGACAGTGTTTCCTCCCAGTATTTCCAGCGTGAAAACTGGAGAGCGCTCCTGTGTCCTTGTGTAGACCTTGTAGCCTGGTTGCTGCCAAAATTCCCTCTTTGACACAAGAGCCTTCTCCGTTTTTCAACATGGTAACCCTAGCCAGGTTGCCAGTCTTGGAGAAAAAAGGTTGCCATATGTAAAACTGGAGCAGGGCTCCAGTGTCTTTAATGGTTGTTGTCAGTCTTGGAGGAAAAGGGTTGCCATATGTAAAACTGGAGCAGGGCTCCTGTGTCTTTAATGGTTGTGTAGAAAAGGGAGTTTCAGCAGGTGTTGCTTGTCCTGCAACCAGGTAACCAGCAATGCCTGATGGTATTCCACCTCCTACACAACCTTTAAAAGCACAAGAGCCCTCTCTAGTTTTAAATATGGCAACCCTATACTTTGTGATTTAGGGTTTTTGCAAACTTGAGTATCTCTTCCTCTCCTAATGGGTTGTCTCACCTTCGAATCCTTCTCACGAAAGGTGAAGAGCGTCAACCTCTCCGAAGGTGAAGTCCTCTCCATCCGCGGGGTGGACGGTGACCGCTTGGTGGTCTTGGCCAACCAAACGCTGCTGGTCGAAGGCCAGGTGATCCGGAGTCCGACCAACACCATCTCTGTCTTCTTCCGCACCTTCCAGGATGATGCGATGGGGACCTTCCAGCTTCATTACCAAGGTTGGTGTTGAGGTGATGAGGGGAAGATCCTTTTTAGTCCTAAGAACCTTAAATCTAGCATCCTCGCTTCTAGCAAAAAAAATTAAAAATTAAAAATGGATGCAGAGCAGAGTGGAGGGTATGCCCTGGCACCACAACAAATGTAAGAGAAGGAGGAACCTAAGTAAGGCCAAATCCATGGCTCCTTCCTATTGAACCTTGGGGTTTGTAGTTTTACAAGGCCTTTCTCCTTCTGTGCCAAAAGGGTGCCAGTTGCCTCGGCAAACTACAAATCCCAGGGTTCCATAAGAAGAAGCCATAGCAAACAATCCAGTTTCAAGGATTTGGCCTCGATCAACACATATTGCCTTCCTGTAGAGTCTTTGCAAGTTGCAACAACTAATCCATTAAGCCTTGCAAAATGGTCGCAAGCTGGTGTTGTCCTGGCCGAGCTGAGAGATTCGCACCCAGGCCTTTCCTCCTGCCCAGAGCTGAGCTCCACAAAACTGGAGAATTTGCAGCTGCCTGGAGATGACCCCCCCCCCAAAAAAGGGGAGACTTGAGACCCCATTGTTAGGAATTTGGGGTGAAATGGTTTCTAACCTTCCCCGCAATGTTTCCCCCATTTCTCACAGTCTTTATGCTGAGCTGCACCTTCCCACGGAGACCGGACTTCGGGGAGGTCACCGTTTTGGGCCTCCATCCGGGGGGCGTGGCCCGTTTCCATTGCCACCTGGGCTACGAAATCGAGGGGCCCGAAGTCCTGACCTGTAGCAACGCTTCCAAGCCGCACTGGAGCACCCCGGAACCTGTCTGCTCAGGTAAGCAGAGCTCGGGAGGAAATCCCGATGGTGCAAGGTCCTCCACTGAGAAGGCGGGTGGACATTTTGGCCCAGTCACGCAAGGCTGGTGTTGGGTTCAAGGCGGAGGAAACGGAGTGGCTGTTGGTGTGAGTTTCATATTCAGTGGCACAACTGGTTCCACGTTCAGTAGTGCAATTGGCTCTATATTCAGTGGTACAATTGGTTCCACATTCAGTAGTGCAATTTGCTCTATATTCAGTGGCACAATCAATTCCACATTCAGTAGTGTACCCGGTTCCACCTTCAGTAGTGCAATTTGCTCTATGTTCAGTGGTACAATCAATTCCACATTCAGTAGTGTACCCGGTTCCACCTTCAGTAGTGCAATTTGCTCTATGTTCAGTGGTACAATTGGTTCCACGTTCAGTAGTGAAATTTGCTCTATATTCAGTGGTACAATCGATTCCATGTTCAGTAGTGCAATTTGCTCTATATTCAGTGGTACAATCGAGTTCACGTTCAGTAGTGCAATTTGCTCTATATTCAGTGGTACAATTGGTTCCACGTTCAGTAGTGCAATTTGCTCTCTATTCAGTGGTATAATTGGTTCCACATTCAGTAGTGCAATTTGCTCTATATTCAGTGGTACAATTGGTTCCACATTCAGTAGTGTACCCGGTTCCACCTTCAGTAGTGCAATTTACTCTATGTTCAGTGGTACAATCGGTTCCACATTCAGTAGTGCAATTTGCTCTATATTCAGTGGTACAATTGGTTCCACATTCAGTAGTGTACCCGGTTCCATCTTCAGTAGTGCAATTTGCTCTATGTTCAGTGGTACAATTGGTTCCCTATTCAGTAGTACAATTTGTTCTATATTCAGTGGTACAATTGGTTCCACCTTCAGTAGTGCAATTTGCTCTATATTCAGTGGTACAACTGGTTCCACATTCAGTAGTGCACCCAGTTCCACATTCAGTAGTGCAACTTGCTCTATATTCAGTGGTAAAATTGGTTCCACATTCAGTAGTGCAATTTGCTCTGTATTCAGTGATACAATTGATGCCACATTTAGTAGTGCAATTTGCTCTATATTCAGTGGTACAATCGATTCCACGTTCAGTAGTGTGTCAGGTTCCACATTCAATAGTGCAATTTGCTCTATATTCAGTGGTACAATTGATTCTACATTCAGTTGTGAGATCAATTCTACATTCAGTTGTGTGCTTGGTTCCACATTCAGTTGTGAGATTGGTTCCATATTCAATTGTACAATCGGTTCCATATTCAGTGTTGCTTTAACTTGGGTACTCAATTGTACATTTAATTACTTATTTGCTGTTGCATTCATTTGTGCAACACTTCCATTCAACACAAGGCTCACAAAACGACAATCAATACTCAGCTCCACCTGCAGAGATTTATGCTACACAACCCTGATGTATTATCTGGTGTAAAACCTAGATCTCATTCTTGGAGTGCTTGTGTGTGTGTGTGTGTGTGTGTGTGTAGTGGAGTGATATGTGCACCAGAGACAGAAATGAGTTGTTGCTTAACCCTTGGTGGTCTTGATTCTCCAGCGCCCTGCGGGGGTGTGGTGCGCAACGCCACCATCGGACGGATCTTGGCCCCGACCCGCTGGAGGAACGTGACTGAGAGCATGGCGTGCGTTTGGACGATCGTTGCGCCGGCGGGGCAGAAGCTCCATTTGCATTTCGAGAAGTTGGCACTCGGAGACAAACAGAGGTGAGGTAGAGGTGGAAGAAATAACACACTGTAGTTGTGATCCAACACTCCTGCAGTGTAGCGTAAAATCCCCGCACGTGGAAATAACGCTATACCGGCACTACCCAAATCCCATACGGAATAGCAGCATTGCAAAACGCAGGTCAGTGCGCAAATGCATTACGCCATGTGCAATGAGGCATTGTGGGTGCATATCTAGGACTCTTTCTTACAAATTAAGGTTTAGGTTTTTTTCAGCCTAATTGTGGGTTCAAATCTTTTTCCTATAAATTGGGAGTTCAGCTCTTTTGCATCCTGTAAAATTACGAGTGGAGATCTTTCGTTTTCCTGTAAATTTAGAGCCGTTTCTAAAGAAAATGAAATACCGGGGTGTAAAAGAGAAATTTAGGGTTGTCCAGATGATGAAAAAAATCTCTTTCCTTAAAATCGGGTTTCCTATAAATTGTGGGTTCAAATCCTTGGCTCTTTCCTTATCCTCACGACACACATCTGTGTCTAAAAAGCGGCAACTCGCCGCAACCTGGTAGCAGACAATAAACCAAATTTTACGAGCGGCACTCAAATCCGAGAGAGAGTCCAACAACCCGTTTATGACCGCCTTTAAACGCAGCTCCGAACTTGGCAAGAGAGCCTCTGCTTGTATAACCTCCCCGAAATTAATCCGTTCACGAAATAGCCGCTGAGAAAGAAGCCATGGTTGGATACGATAAGGACAGAAATTTGCCAATGGGAACCATTAGCAGAGGCCTGGGATTCGAAACGCGCGCTGGGAAAGAGGCGTTAATAGTGATCCTTTCTTAAAGAGGGTGGAAGAAGAGGAGGATCGAGAGAGGAGGGATTTTGTTGCCGTCACGAGTTTGCAAGGCGGAAATGTCGTAATTTTTCATAGGGCAAAATCATATAGATACAGGTCGGGACCCATATCTGCGGTTTCATTTATCCGTGTCTAGGGGGAAAAATGTCCTCTCTAGGCATTTATAGGTCCTCCACATGATTCTATGGTATGCTTCCATCGGACGTTGGGTGCCGTAAATAATTCATTTCAAAACGTTTCATTATTATCCATGGTTGCATGTGGAAAGGGGAACATATCCCCTGTGGATATACGGTGGGCGGTGGGGGGACCTTTATTTCCTTACTAAAGTAAACCTTTTGAACAAACTGGATGCCTAGAGAGACCACCTCCAGTGTGAATCTATGGTCCTCTGGATGCGTGTGACTCCATGGTCCTCCAGATGCCTAGAGAGACCATCTCCAGTGTGACTCTATGGTCCCCCTGATGCCTAGAGAGACCTCCTCCAGTGTGACTGTATGGTCCTCCTGATGCCTAGAGAGACCATCCCCAGTGTGACTCTATGGTCCCCCTGATGCCTAGAGAGACCATCTCCAGTGTGACTGTATGGTCCCCCTGATGCCTAGAGAGACCACCTCCAGTGTGACTCTATGGTCCTCCCGATAAATAGAGAGACTGCCTCCAGTGTGACCCTATGGTCCTCTGAATGCGTGTGACTCTATGGTCCTCCTGATGCCTAGAAAGACCACCTCCAGTGTGACTGTATGGTCCTCCAGATGCCTAGAGAGACCTCCTCCAGTGTGACTGTATGGTCCTCCTGATGCCTAGAGAGTCCATCCCCAGTGTGACTCTATGGTCCCGCTGATGCCTAGAGAGACCATCTCCAGTGTGACTGTATGGTCCTCCTGATGCCTAGAGAGACCATCCCCAGTGTGACTCTATGGTCCCCCTGATGCCTAGAGAGACCATCTCCAGTGTGACTGTATGGTCCTCCTGATGCCTAGAGAGACCATCCCCAGTGTGACTCTATAGTCCCCCTGATGCCTAGAGAGACCATCTCCAGTGTGACTGTATGGTCCCCCTGATGCCTAGAGAGACCACCTCCAGTGTGACTCTATGGTCCTCCCGATACATAGAGAGACTGCCTCCAGTGTGACCCTATGGTCCTCTGAATGTGTGACTCTATGGTCCTCCTGATGCCTAGAGAGACCTCCTCCAGTGTGACTCTATGGTCCTCCTGATGCCTAGAGAGACCTTCCCCAGTGTGACTCTATGGTCCTCCTGATGCCTAGAGAGACCTCCTCCAGTGTGACTCTATGGTCTTCCTGATGCCTAGAGAGACCTTCCCCAGTGTGACTCTATGGTCCTCTTGATGCCTAGAGAGACCACCTCCATTGTGACTCTATGCTCCTCTGGATGCCTAGAGAGACCACCTCCAGTGTGACTCTATGGTCCTCTGGATGCGTATGACTCTATGGTCCTCCCAATACCTATAGAGACCACCTCCAGTGTGTCTCTATGGTCCTCTGAATGCATGTGACTCTATGGTCCTCCTGATGCCTGGAGAGACCACCTCCATTGTGACTCTATGCTCCTCCTGATGCCTAGAGAGACTACCTCTAGTGTGACTCTATGGTCCTCTGAATGCATGTGACTCTATGGTCCTCCTGATGCCTGGAGAGACCACTTCCTGTGTGACTCTATGCTCCTCCAGATGCCAATAGAGACCACCTCCATTTTGACTCTGTGGTCCTCCCGATGCCTAAAGAAACCACCTTTAGTTGAACTTTATAGTCCTCCCAATGCCTAGAGAGGCCACCTCCAGTGTGACTCTATGGTCCTCCTGATGCCTAGAAAGACCACCTCCATTGTGACTCTATGCTCCTCTGGATGCCTAGAGAGACCACCTCCGATGTGACTCTATGCTCCTCCGGATGCCTAGAGAGACCACCTCCATTGTGACTCTATGGTCCTCCCGATGCCTAAAGAAACCACCTCCAGTTGAACTTCATAGTCCTCCCAATGCCTAGAGAGACCATCTCCAGTGTGAATCTAGGATGACCTTTCCCCCCAGTTTCGAATAAGTGAAACCATGCGTACCAATCCCAGGTAAACGGGGGAGCAACCCAAAATACTAACCCCGGTTCTTCCTATTCCACCACAGGATGATGGTCTACAGCGGCGCGTCGAACCACTCCGCGGTCCTCTACAATTCCCGGCAGAGTGACACTGTGCCCTTCGAGGGGCTGATCAGTGAAGGGGACACCTTGCGGGTAGAGTTCGAGTCAGACACTCCCGGCGCGGGTTCAACATTCAACATCCGTTTCGAAGGTGACTTCATCCGTTCCCGAATCCCCCCACCAGTTTCTAAATTGGGAGCTTGCTGGGTTGGTCATGGTGTGCCTTCAAGTCATTTGCAACTTACGGCATCCCTAAGGTGAACCTATTACAGGGTTTTTTTGGCAAGATTTGTTCAGAGGGGGTTTGCCTTGGCCTTCCCCTGAGGCTGAGAGAGTGTGACCTGCCCCAAGGTCACCCGGTGGGTTTCCATGGCTGAGTGAGAATTCGAACCCTGGTCTCCTGAGTCGTACTCTCAACATGCAAAACACCAGTACCGCCTTATCCGTTTGGCACTTTCGGCACAGTGTCTAGGGTTTTTGTAGGGCCTACAAAAATGGGCTTATCCAAAAATAAGTAAACTACAGGAGTTGGGAAGGGAAACAAAAATTTCAAAATAAATCGTAGAATCATGGAGTTGGAAGGGATCTCTAAGGGGCATCCAATCCAACCCGCTTCTGCCCTGCAGGAATACACAATCAAAGCATTCCCAACAGATGGCCACTAGTCCTAAAGAATTTCAGGACCATGGAGAGGTCATAGAATCACAGAATTGGGAGGGATCTCCAAGGGCCATCCAGTCCAACCCCCTTTTGCCATGCGGTGAGACAACATCCAAACCCTCCTGACAGACCCAGTTGCTAGTCCTAAATAATTTCAGAACCATGGAGAGGTCATAGAATCACAGAATTGGGAGGGATCTCCAAGGGCCATCCAGTCCAACCCCCTTTTGCCATGCGGTGAGACAACATCCAAACCCTCCTGACAGACCCAGTTGCTAGTCCTAAATAATTTCAGAACCATGGAGAGGTCATAGAATCACAGAATTGGGAGGGATCTCCAAGGGCCATCCAGTCCAACCCCCTTTTGCCATGCGGTGAGACAACATCCAAACCCTCCTGACAGACCCAGTTGCTAGTCCTAAATAATTTCAGAACCATGGAGAGGTCATAGAATCACAGAATTGGGAGGGATCTCCAAGGGCCATCCAGTCCAACCCCCTTTTGCCATGCAGTGAGACAACATCCAAGCCCTCCTGACAGACCCAGTTGCTAGTCCTAAATAATTTCAGAACCATGGAGAGGTCATAGAATCACAGAATTGGAAGATACCTCCAAGGGCCATCCAGTCAAACCCTATTCTGCCATGCAGGGAGACACCATCAAAGCACAAGAAGCTGGATGGCCATCTATTGGGAATGTTTGGATTGTATCTCCCTGCATGGCCAAATGGGGTTGGACTAGATGGCCTTTGGGGTCCCTTCCAACTCTAGGATTCTATGCTTTTCCAATGGGAATGCTTGGATTGGGTAAACCTCCATAACAGAAGGGGGGTGGACTAGATGTCCCTTGGGGTCTTTTCCAACTCTAGGATTCTATGCTTTTCCAATGGGAATGCTTGGATAGGGTATTCCTACATGGCCGAATGGGGTTGGACTAGATGGCCTTTGGAGTCTCTTCCAACTCTAGGATTCTATGCTTTTCCAATGGGAATGCTTGGATTGGGTATTCCTACATGGCAGAATGGGGTTGGACTAGATGGCCCTTGGGGTCTCTTCCAACTCTAGGATTCTATGCTTTTCCAATGGGAATGCTTGGATTGGGTCTTCCTGCATGGCAGAAGGGGGTTGGACTAGATGTCCCTTAGAGGTCCCTCCCAAATCTATGAGCTCTCCATGGTGCTGAAGTTGTTTAGGACTAGAGGCTGGGTGGCCTTTTGTTGGGACTGCTCTGATGGTATCTTCCAGCATGGCAGAATGGGGTTGGACTAGATGACCCTTGGAGGTCCCTCCCAACTCTATGAGCTCTCCATGGTTCTGAATTTGTTTAGGATTAGAGGCTGGCTGTCCACCTCTCATGAAGGCTTTATTTCTGTGTTATTGCATGCAGAATTGAGTTGGATTGGATGGCCCTTGGGGGTCCCTTCCAACTTCATGATTCTATGTCTTGGAGTGTGGTGGGGTCTCCTTTCTTCCTTGGAGGTCTTTAAGCAGAGGCTGGAGGGCCATCTGTCGGGGATGCTTTGATTGTGATTTCCTGCATGGCAGAATGGGGTTGGACTGGATGACCCTTGGAGGCCCCTTCCAACTCTATGACTCTATGGAATGGATTGTCTGGGAGTGTGGTGGAGTCTCCTTCTTTGGAGGTTTTCAAATAGAGGATAGACAGCCATCTGTCTGGAGGGCTTTGATTGTGTCTTCCTCCATAGTAGAATGGGGTTGGACTGGATGGCCCTTGGAGGTCCCGTCCAACTCTAGGGTTCTATGAGCTCTCCTTGGTGCTGAAATTGTCTAGAACTAGAGACTGAATCTGTCGGAAGTGCTTTGATTGTGTCTTCCTGCATGGCAGAATGGGGTTGGACTAGATGGCCCTTGGAGGTCCTGTCCAACTCTAGGGTTCTATGAGTTCTCCGTGGTGCTGAAATTATCTAGAACTAGAGACTGAATCTGTCGGAAGTGCTTTGATTGTGTCTTCCTGCATGGCAGAATGGGGTTGGACTGGATGACCCTTGGAGGTCCCTCCCAACTCTATGGCTCTATGAGCTATCCGTGGTGCTGAAATTGTTTAGGAGTAGAGGCTGGATGGCCATCTGTCGGGAGAGCTTTGATTGTGTCTTCCTGCATGGCAGAATGGGGTTGGACTAGATGGCCCTTGGAGGTCCCTTCCAACTCTACAATTATATGATTCTATGAAAATCACCCAGTGGGTTTCCATAGACAAGCAGGGATTCGAACCTGGGTCTTTCTAGCCGAACACTCAAACCGCTTCACCGCCCTGCCTCTTCAGCTTGCCAGAGCTAAGCAATTAATCTGCGCATTGATTACAACGACCCTGGCAGCGGCCAGAGCGCAATCCTGCCTCCGGCTGCGGCCGTTTTTGATTATTTCGGCAGCAAACTCTCCACAAGGCACTAAACTCCGGTGTGAATCTGGCAGCCGGGAGCAAATCCGCACTTAGAAAAGCAGTTTGAACCTCGTTTGCAACGGCTGCGGGTTCACCCTAAAGGGCTTTGTTATTTTGGGAACCGGGAGTACTTGGGATTCTTGGCTAAAAAGAGTTCTAGTTGATCAGGGAGGGGGACTTTAAATCCCTGACCATGCAGACTGCAACCCTACAAGTGGAGCCCTAAACGTCAAGCTGTCGCTGTTCATAAAATCATAGAATCCTAGAGTTGGAAGAGACCCCCAGCGGGCATCCAGTCCAACCCCATTCTGCCATGCAGGGAGATGCAATCTAAGCACTCTTGACGGATGACCATCCAGCCTCTAGTCCTAAATAATTTCAGAACCATGGAGAGCTCATAGAATAAAAAGAGTTGAAAAGGACTTCCAAAGGCCATCCAGTCCAACCCCATTCTGCCATGCAAGAAGATACCATCATGACAGATAGCCATCCAGCCTCTAGCCCTAAATAATTTCAGCAACATAGAGAGCTCATAGAACCATAGAATGGAAAGGACCCCAAAGGCCATCCAGTCCAACCCCATTCTGCCATGCAGGAAGACACCACAATGGCCGCAGAGCCTCTAGTCCTGAATAATTTCAGCACCATGGATAGCTCATAGAATCATAGAGTTGGGAGGGACCCCAGAGGGCCATCCAGTTCAACCCCATTCTGCCATGCAGGAATACCCAATCAAAGCACTCCCGACAGATGGCCATCCAGCCCCTGTTTAAAAACCTCCAAAGAAGGAGACTCCACCAAACTCCCAGACAATGCATTCCATAGAGTCATAGAGTTGGAAGGGACCTCCAAGGGCCATCCAGTCCAACCCCATTTTGCCAGGCAGGAATACACAATCCATGGATGGCCATCCAGCCTCTCTTTAAAAACCTCCAAAGAGGATGACTTCACCACACTCCCAGACAATGCATTCCATAGAATCATAGAGTTGGAAGGGGCCTCCAAGGGTCATCTAGTCTAACCCCATTCTGCCATGCAGGAAGGCATGGCACTCCTTGATGATAGATTACCATCCCACCTCTGTTTAAACACCTCCAAAGAATAAGACTCCACCACACTCCCAGGCAATGCATTCCCTAGAATCATAGAGTTGGAAGGGGCCTCCAAGGGTCATCCAGTACAACCCCATTCTGCCATGCAGGAAGACACAATCAAATCATCCCCAACAGATGGCCATCCAGCATCTTAAAAACCTCCAAAGAAGACTCCACCACACTCCCATGCGACACATTCCACTTCTGAACAGCTCTTACTTGTATCCATTCCCAGTGAAAAGCAAAGACTTGTATCAATTCCTTGTGAAAAGCAAAGACTTGTAGCAATTCCTAGTGAAGACTTGTATCACTTCCTAGTGAAAAGCCAAGACTTGTATCACTTTCTAGTGAAAAGCAAAGACTTGTATCTCTTCCTAGTGAATAGCAAAGACTTGTATCCATTCCTAGTGAACAGCAAAGACTTGCATCCATTTCTAGTGAAAAGCAAAGACTTGTATCAATTCCTAGTGAATAGCAAAGACTTGTATCAGTTCCTAGTGAAAAGCAGACTTGTATCTCTTCCTAGGAAAAAGCAAAGACTTGTAGCCATTCCTAGTGAAAAGGAAAGACTTGTATCACTTCCTAGTGAATAGCAAAGACTTGTATCAGTTCCTAGTGAAAAGCAGACTTGTATCTCTTCCTAGGAAAAAGCAAAGACTTGTATCACTTCCTAGTGAATAGCAAAGACTTGCATCCATTTCTAGTGAAAAGCAAAGACTTGTATCAATTCCTAGTGAATAGCAAAGACTTGTATCAGTTCCTAGTGAAAAGCAAAGACTTGTATCAGTTCCTAGTGAAAAGCAGACTTGTATCTCTTCCTAGGAAAAAGCAAAGACTTGTAGCCATTCCTAGTGAAAAGGAAAGACTTGTATCACTTCCTAGTGAATAGCAAAGACTTGTATCCATTCCTAGTGAAAAGCAAAGACTTGTATCACTTCCTAGGGAAAAGCAAAGACTTGTATCACTTCCTAGTGAATAGCAAAGACTTGTATCCATTCCTAGTGAAAAGCAAAGATGCAAGAATGGCCCGATGGGCATTCTCATCCTGCCCTCATTGGTCTCAATGTTCACCATAATTTTGCACATCACTTACTTTGCTGATGATACTATATAGTATATAGTTACTATATAGTAACATCATGTCAGTTGAGTTTGGATGCTACAACTTGCCACAGACTTAGGTCCATTTCCATAGCCGTTAAGTCTCTGACTAAATTCTTGCTATTTAACTATTTAAAATCCATCAAACCCCAGGAAAATAAAGAACCACCCAACCATTAAATGCCCGTTGCTTGCTGGTGGAATTTCATCCCACGGCTTGTTTGCACATCTGCTAACCTGTCGAAGGCCGAGAAAATCTGTGCATTTGGATTATTCATGCTCGGTTGCAACTTGATGATAAAATAAATAACCCTCTGGAACCCAAACTGGGATTGGATGGTTTTGTATCGAAACCTGGGAGATAAGAAGCTACAGATATATTGGGAAATATTATTTTATTTTTTATTTTCTGCAAAGCACAGCCAATGAGATGGACTCGTCTCCTCCCAAACTTTATGGTTTTTGCACAATTCCTGTATAATTTACAGAGGAGAGGGGGAATATGGGATTTTCCTCCCTAAATAAGAATTCTGCCAACCCCTAAAATGAAATTTCCCCAAATCTCCAGGCATTGTGGTGACTTAAAACTTCAGCTTGATATTGGAGATAAACAATGAAATGAGGCCTATTAAATAGGACATCAAACAGAAAAGAAATTTTTCCCCACAGCCCATGCGAAAAATATATATATATTCTGGAAAATGGAAATGGTGGACTCTCCTTCTTTGGAGGTCTTTAAACAGAGGTTGGATGGACATCTTTCAGGAAATATCTCTTCCTCTATAGTAAGGGGTTGGACTAGATGCCCCTTGGAGGTCCCTTCCGACTCTGAGATTTTTCTGAATTGCGTTAGTTGTGCATTCCAATTCTATAAAGATATGGAGACAGAAACGGTTATTATTAGAGTGATTAACAGAGAATCTTAAATAAATTAGCAAAAACGTTTCTGCTTCGACCTTCTCCAGTCTCCGAAACAAAAACAAAACCCATCCAGATTAATCGTCTATAAATTAATCTCTCTTGCAGATAAATCAGCAGTAGAAATGATTTAAATAAAACGCTTGTGGATTTTATCTTTCTTGACAATTAAATGTTTAACCACCGAGATATAAGCATTTGAACATATGTAAATGTTTTCTTGTCAAAAATTGATAACATCTGAAAGTTAATATTTTATGCATACAGGACTATTTTTTATTCATATGTATATATCTCAGTAATTAAACATTTTCTCGTCAGGAATGATAAAACCTGCACGTATTTTTTTTTCTATTCATGCCTAATGTGCATGATGCATCATCGTTCATAGGCTCATAGGGTTGGAAGGGCCCCCCAATGGTCATCCAGTCCAACCCCCTGCCCTGCAGGAATACACAATTAAAGCATTTTAAAAGGCATTTTTTAAAAAAAAATTAATAAAAAGAAAGTTAGATTAAAATGAACATTTTGAACACGTTTTTCTCCTTCCAGCTTTCGAGAAAGGCCATTGCTACGAACCCTACATCCAAAATGGCAACTTCTCCACCTCCGACCCCACCTACAACCTCGGGACGGTGGTGGAGTTCACGTGCGACCCGGGACACACCCTCGAGCAAGGGCCGGCCACCATCGAGTGCATCAACGTCAGGGATCCATATTGGAACGACACGGAACCGCTGTGCCGAGGTGAGGACGGGACGAAAATGGGAAGGGGTCTCCTTGGCGCAGGGTGGATTATGGGATTTCCACTCCCTTATTTCTTCTTTGTGGAAATGGGTGTAAAATTTTTAATCATGGGTTTCACCTCAGCACACGATTTCAACGGCGAAAATCCCAACATGGCGGTTCCAGGTGCTTGCTTTGTTAGTACGCTCCCTGCGCAGTCCAACCAATCAGCTTTCTACTCCCACACTTACGGGAAATGCGTCATTTGTCCCAATGAGTGGGAATGCGCATTGGGTGAAAAAATAAGGTGAAAATCGCAAAGGCTTTTCCTGCGTAGTTTTTGGCGTTTTTGTCTTCCCCCCTTCCAAATATGGCGGATTGATGTGGGATCTCATTAAGATAAATCATATTTTCCTCGAATTCTATCACGAGGAGTATTTTCGCCATTTAGACAAACCCTGAGTAACTTTTACCCAATTCCATTCTCCCCTCCAGCCAACAACTACTATATACATTACATATATTAATGTATATTTATTTAATTAATGCAACAATATTTTCCATAAAGTCCAGAATATCACCACAAGTCACCAAAAAAAAAAAAAGTTTTAGCCTTTCTCCAGTTCGAACCAAAGGACAAACAGACTCAGGACTGGATTGCGGCGACGCCAGCTGGCCGCCGTTCTCCGAAGCATGGTCTTGTGTTCGAATCACAAAAAAAAAACCTCACACAGACATCTCTTGGTCTTGCAGCCATGTGCGGGGGAGAGCTGTCCATGGCCACGGGGGTCATCCTTTCGCCCAACTGGCCGGAGCCCTACGCCGAGGGGGAGGACTGCGTCTGGCGCGTTCACGTCGGAGAAGAGAAGAGGGTATTCTTGGACATTCAACTGTGAGTATTTATTTAATCGATTGAGCCAGATTCCCCAATGCAGTGGAGATCAGTAGATCCGCTCTGGGTTTTAGTGCGACTTTTAGCGAAGCTGTGCAAACATCCGGATCCTATCCCTTCCCAGAAAAAAAGTAAAAATTAGGATCATAGAAGTGATGTAACATGCTAGGATCGATTAGACCCTGTCTGACATCAACAAGTACCCTGTATAGGTCAATTCCCGGTTTATATACGTCGCGGGGGGCGGTATTCGCGGAACCAATATCCATGGTTTCAGTTATCCACGCCTGAAAAAAGGACACATACCATAGAGTCATGCTGGAAAATGCCTAGAGAGGCATCTTCTAGGTCCTCCAAGGCAACTTTATGGTCTGTTTGCACCATAAGTCATTTATTTTCATAGGGTTTGCTATTATCTAAGGTTTCAGTTATCCATGCCTGAAAAAAGAGGGACACATATCATAGAGCCATGCTGGAAAATGCCTAGAGAGGCATCCTCTCTAGGCATTTTCTAGGTCCACCAATGCAACTCTTTGGTATGTTTGCACTAGAAATCCTTTATTTTAATAGGGTTTGTTATTATCTAAGGTTTCAGTTATCCACACCTGAAAAAATAGGGTATACATACCATAGAGTCACACTGGAAAATGCCTAGAGAGGCATCTTCTCTCGGTCCTCCAATGCAACTCTGTAGTATGTGTGTAGAACAAAACTTTTATTTTAATAGCGTTTGTTATTATCCGTGGTTTCAGTTATCCACGGCTGAAAAAAAAGAGGGACACATTATCATATATCATAGAGTCATTCTGGAAAATCCCTAGAGAGGCATCTTCTCTACGTCCTCCAATGCAACTCTATGGTATGTTTATACAAGAAATCCTTTATTTTAATACGGTTTGCTATTATCCATAGTTTTGGTTATCCACGGCTGGAAAAAAGAGGGACACATATCATAGAGTCATGCTGGAGAATGCCTAGAGCGGCATCTTCTCTAGGTCCTCCAATGCAACTCTATGGTATGTGTGTAGAAGAAATCCTTTATTTTAATAGGGTTTGCTATTATCTGTGGTTTCGGTTATCCACAGCTGAAAAATAGAGGGACACAAATCATAGAGTCATGCTGGAAAATGCCTAGAGAGGCTTCTTATCTTGGTCCTCCAATGCAATTCTATGGTATGTGTGTAGAAGAAATGCTTTGTTTTAATAGGGTTTGTTATTATCCATGGTTTTGGTTATCCACAGCTGAAAAAAAAGAGGGACACATATCATATATCATAGAGTCGTGCTGGAAAATGCCTAGGGAGGCATCTTCTCTAGGTCCTCCAATGCAACTCTATGGTATGTTTGTACAAGAAATCCTTTATTTTAATACGGTTCGCTATTATCCATGGTTTCGGTTATCCACGGCTGAAAAAAAGAGGGACACATATCATAGAATCATGCTGGAAAATACCTAGAGAGGCATCTTCTCTAGGTCCTCCAATGCAACTCTATGGTATGTGTGTAGAAGAAATCCTTTATTTTAATAGGGTTTGCAATTATCTGTGCTTTCGGTTATCCACAGCTGAAAAATAAAGGGACACAAATCATAGAGTCAAGCTGGAAAATCCCTAGAGAGGCTTCTTATCTTGGTCCTCCAATGCAATTCTATGGTATGTGTGTAGAAGAAATGCTTTGTTTTAATAGGGTTTGTTATTATCCATGGTTTCAGTTATCCACAACTGAAAAAAAGAGGGACACATATATATCATAGAGTCGTGCTGGAAAATACCTAGAGAGGCATCTTCTCTGGGTCCTCCAATGCAACTCTATGATATGTTTGTACAAGAAATCCTTTATTTTAATACGGTTTGCTATTATCCATGGTTTCGGTTATCCACGGCTGAAAAAAAGAGGGGCACATACCATAGAGTCACGAAATTCACTCTCGGCATGACTTTGAACATGGATAGCTTCGCATACCAGCCATTGTGCCAAAGGACCATGGAGACAAATGAACGCCGCGGCGAATTTGCGTTAATCCTCAGCAATCCACATTATATCACATTATAACTTCTTGTCTAGGAAGGCAGAGATTTCTCTCGCTTTGGGGAGCTTTGCTATTTAGAGAAAAGCCGGTTCTACAAGGTTTTTATTTACCGCTCCGGCTCACGGCGGGCTTTGTAAATATCAAGCCTGGCTGTTTGTTTAAGCGTGTTGGGCCGCCCTGTTGTGCTAAACACACACAAACACACACACACACACACACATATATATATATATTTCCAGCGTTGAGAAAACAGATGTCCTCTCCAAGCGCGCCGCAAAAAAACGTCTGGCGGATTATTTTCCCACCTTAATCTTTGCTAATCATTTATTTTCCTCCGGGTGCAAAAATTACCCAACCGCCGGGGTCTCATCCTGTCCCAATATTCAACCGATATGATTACGGGTTGAAATTATGAACAATCCCCTTGATTCAAATGGGTTTACTTTAATTTAGGAATAGGTAGCCACCACTGAAACCATGCTTTATTAATTTTTTTTATTTGGTAAAAGCATTGATCTATATATAGATCAAGCCACCAAAATGGAAATGGAAGTTCTGATGAAATTAAATAAATAAATAAATAAATTCTAGATGCATTTTTGTAATAAATAAATAAACAAACAAACAGTTTCTGGATGCATTTTTGGGAAAAAGCCTTTAAATAGTTTGGAAGGTTCCAGTTGTGGGTTTTTTGGCTTCTGTGTGACCTGGTTGTTTTATTTCCCAAATATGCTAATATTTGCTAGTTCTGGATAAAACCTTCACTGCAACAAGTTGACTTGTTCTTCCTTTTTTTGTGATAGTGAAAAGAAACAAAGCCTCTTCCAATTCTTCCCCATGGCTGCGTCTGCACTGCAAAAATAATCCAGTTCGAAACCTGGCTCAATGGGATGGAATTCTAGGGATTTGTAGTTTCGTGGGAGATATCTCAGCCTTCTCTGTGCCAGGGAGCTCTCGTGCCACAAACAAACTACAAATCCCAGTGGGATGTTTTGCCTGGGAGTGTGGTGGAGTCTCCTTCTTTGGAGGTTTTTAAACAGAGGATGGATGGCCATCCATGGATTGTGTATTCCTGCATGGCAGAATGGGGTTGGACTAGATGACCCTTGGAGGTCCCTTCCAACTTTATGATTCTATGAGTTCTCCATGGTGCTGAAATTATTTAGGACTAGAGGCTGGGTGGCCATCTGTTGAGCATGCTTTGATTGTGCCTTCCTGCGTGGCAGAAGGGGGTTGGACTGGATGACCCTTGGAGGTCCCTTCCAACTCTATGATCTCTGCCTCTGGCATCAAATTTCCATACCAAGGACCTCATTGACTCCTTTCTCTGCACTATATCTGTATTTATATCCTGGAATAAAGCTGGAATGAAAGACGCCTTACCAAAAAAATAATTATAAAGGAAAGCCAGAGAAGAGAGATTTAAAAACACACGCACAAAAAATATATGGATATATATATGTAATTTTTGCTGAGGATTTGCAATGCTGGAATAGCAGCGCCCCCTGCTGGACGACAGCAGAAGCACAAAGATGGCTAGGTTGAAATTAGGAAACACATTCATGTTGTTGGCCATGCAGGGAAACAAAACCCAGAATCCACACACAAAAAAGCAATGCCTTTTTTTGGTCACCTAAACTTCAAAGCACATGATGCAAGCTTTCAAAGCTCTACTGGGTTCTTCATCAGGTGAAAGATGTTTAAAAATAAAGAAAGAATTGCTCATATTGCTCTAGGCTTGGTATTTCTCGCCCACTGCTGTTTTTTTCTTGCTTTGCATCTGCTCCCAGTTTTTAGTCCGAACTTTGACTTGAAAATTGACCTAATGTGTCTTGTTTCTGGTCACATGCTGCATTTTCTTGCCTTGCATCCAATCCATGTTGACCCCCCCATAACCATGGGGGGTGGTTTCAATCCCAGATAACAGAAACCATGGATAATAGCAAACCCCAACTCTATGGTATGTATACCCTATTTTTTTTTTCAACCCCGGATTCCGGAAACCGTGAGTAATAGCAAACCCTATTAAAATAAATGGCTTCCAGTACAAACAGACCATAGAGTTGCATTGGAGGACCTAGAAGTTCCCTAGAGAGGATGCCTCACTAGGAATTTTCTACCCCACCTCTATGGTATGTGTGCCCTATTTTTTTTCCAGCCATGGATACCGGAAACTGTGAATAAAAGCAAAGCCTATTAAAATAAAGGATTTCTGAGAAAAACGTATCATAGAATGTTGGAGGACCTACAGGAATCCTCTCTAGGCATTCTCCACCACAACTCTATGGTATATGTCCCCTATTTTGTGTCCCTTGGATAACTGAAACCACGGATATTGGTTCCACAGATACAGGGGGTATTGTTATTATTATATTTCTCTCATTTCTCTAATTTTCCCCTCTTGTTTCTCTTATTTTCCTCTCCTGTTATCCTCTTTCGTTATCCTTTTTCTCTTGTTTTTCCTTCTTGTTTCTCTGTTGTTTTTCTCTCTCGTTTCTGTCTCATTTCTTTCTTATTTTCTCTCTCTCCTGTTTTCCTCTGTCATTGCTCTCTCTCTCTCATTTCTCTCACTTTCCTCTTCTTTCTCTCGTTTTTGTCTCTTGTTTCTCTTATTTTTCCTACCCATTTTCCTCTCTTTTCGCTTATTTTTCTCTTGCGTTTCTCTCTCGTTTCCCTCTCTCATTTTTCTCTCCTGTTTCTGTCTTATTTTCCTCTCTCATATTCCAATTTTGTTTCTCTCTTTTGTTTCTCTCCCGTTTTCCTCTCTCTCATTTCCCCCTCTTGCTTCTCTCTTTTTCCTCTCCCGTTTTCCTCTCTCATTGTCCTCTCTCCTTTCTCATTTCTTTTTATTCTCTCTTTTGTTTCCCTTTCTCTCTCCTTTTTCTCTCTCGTTTCTCATTTTTCTCTCTCATTTCCCAATTTTTTTGTTTTTCTCGTTTCTGTCTTGTTTCTGTCTCATTTTTCCCTTTCATTTTTTCTCCTGTTTTCCCCTCTTGTTTCTCTCTTGTTTTCCTCTCTCATCTCACTCTCTTTTTTGCTTTCATTTTTCTCTTGCATTTCTCTCTCGTTTCCCTCTCCCGTTTCCCAATTTTTTGTTTTTCTCTCGTTTCTCTGTCTTGTTTCTGTCTCATTTTTCCCTCTCATTTTTCTCTCGTTTTTCCTCGTTTCTCTTGTTTTTCCCCTCTTCTTTCTCTCTTATTTTCCTCTCTCATCTCTCTCTTTTTTTCACTTTCATTTCTCTCTTGCATTTCTCTCTCATTTCCCAATTGTTTGTTCTTCTCTCTCGTTTCTCTCTTATTTCTGTTTCATTTTTCTCTCTCCCATTTTCCTCTCTTGCATTTATCTCTCTTTTACTCATCCCCCCATTCTTCCTCCCTCCCTCGTATGATTTCCACCCATTCCAGCCTCAACCTCAGCAACAGCGACATCCTGACCATCTACGATGGGGATGACCTCAGCACCCACATCCTGGGCCAGTACCTGGGGGCTGGAGGGGCCCAGAAGCTCTACTCCTCCACGCCGGACCTGACCGTCCAGTTCCACTCTGACCCCGCCGGACTCATCTTTGGAAAAGGCCAGGGGTTCATCATGAGCTACATCGGTGGGTACCCCCTCCTTCCTTTTTGGGGTGACCCTTTCAGCTGACTTTTTGGGGTGTGGTAGATCAGAACCACGCAGGTAGGAGACTCCCATGGCAATGAATCTGTTCTGGGTTTTAGTGTGAACTTTAAGGAAGCCATGCAAGGGGAGTTTGTGACTAATAATGCTCAGTTCACCTTGGGTGGCCTTCTTAAACATCAAATTAAGGAGTTATGCATCGTGCTGAGCCTATTTTGAGGATGAGGTTTCATTCACCTCAGATGAACCCCTCCTTAAAGTTCAGACTGAAACCCAAAGCGGGCTCACTATTTTCTCTCTCTCTTTCTTTTTCCGTCTGCAGAAGTCTCACGGAACGACTCCTGTTCTGACCTCCCGGAAATACAGAATGGCTGGAAGACCACCTCCCACACGGAGCTGGTTCGGGAGGCCAAAATAACGTACCAGTGTGACCCGGGGTATGACATTGTGGGGAGCGACACCCTCACCTGCCAATGGGACCTCAGCTGGAGCAGCGACCCGCCTTTCTGTGAGAAAAGTAAGGCCCTTGCCATGGTCACTTGGAAACATGGCTGCCCCCTGCCCAGCTACGAGAATCAATACATAGGTGGGACCCTCAAGGGCCATCCAGTCCAGCCTCCTTTGGCCATTTCAATAAATCAATGCTAAAGCACACCTGACTGCATGAAGATAGATCTAGGGGGCTGCTCAATTTATAAGCACAGATTTGGAGGGTACCCCAAGGGCCATCTACTCCAACCCCCTTTCTGTGGTGCTGAAATGGTTTGGGACTAGAGGCTGGCTTTATTGTGTGTTCCTGCATGGCAGAATGGGGTTGGACTGGATGGCCCTTGGAGTTCCCTTTCAAATCTATAATTCTAAAAAATGTCCTTTAAAACATTGTAAAAACAGTCAACACTTTGAGTGTTGGACTAGAAGTCTGGGAGTCCAGTTTTTGAATCCCTTCTCAGCCATCGAAACTGGGTGTCCTTGGTCAAGTCACACTCTCTCAGCTTCAGAGGGAGGCAAAGGCAAGCCCACTGTGAACAAACCTTGCCAAGAAAACCCTATAATAGGTTCAATTTAGGGCTGCTATAAGTCAGAACGACTTGAAGGCAATCAAGAAAAATTATAACTATAGGATGCTGGCATGGAATTCGAGCCTGTCCCAGCTGAGAATAAATAGAAACCTTCAAAAGAAACCCATCCTATTGAAAACCAGAGAGATACTCTATTGCATGTCTTAAACACTATACGTTGCATCCTTTCTCCCATTTCCTTTGCTCTAGTAATGTACTGCACAGACCCCGGGGAGGTGGAGCATTCGACCCGATTGATTTCTGACCCGGTGCTGCTGGTCGGGACCACCATTCAGTATACGTGCAATCCGGGCTTCGTGCTCGAAGGAAGTTCGCTTCTGACATGCTACAGCCGGGAGACAGGGACCCCCATCTGGACCTCCAGGCTGCCCCATTGCGTGTGTAAGTTTGGCTCATCCACCCCTGGATGTGGGCCAGGTTGTTTTAGTCTCTTCCACTGCTATACCCGTAACCACCCATGGCATAGCCTGATTAACGAGGCATTAAAGGAGTTTGATTCAGTCTCCATTGCTAGTGCAAGCACCCATAGCATAGAGAGAGTAATGAGGCATTAAAGCTGGTTGCTTTAGTCTACACTGTTAACATAACCACCCTCAGCATAGCCAGAGTAATGAGACGTTAAGGGAGATTTAGTCTCCATTGCTGGCATAACCACCCACAGCATAGCCAGAGTAATGAGGTGTTAAAGCCAATTGCTTTAGTCTCCTCCATTGCTGGCATAACCACCCCCAGCATAGCCAGAATAATGAGGCATTAAAGTAGATTTAGTCTCCATTGCTGGCATAACCACCCACAGCATAGCTAGAGTAATGAGGCGTTAAGGGAGATTTAGTCTCCATTGCTGCCATAACCACCCTCAGCATAGCCAGAGTAATGAGGCGTTAAAGAAGATTTAGTCTCCATTGCTGGCATAACCACCTACAGCATAGCCAGAGTAACGAGGCGTTAAAGCTGGTTGCTTTAGTCTCCATTGCTAGCATAACCACCCACAGCATACCAAGAGTAATGAGGCGTTAAGGGAGATTTAGTCTCCATTGCTAGCATAACCACCCTCAGCATAGCCAGAGTAACGGGGTGTTAAAAGAGATTTAGTCTCCATTGCTGGCATAACCCCCCACAGCATAGCCAGAGTAATGAGGTGTTAAAGCAAGTTGCATTAGTCTCCTCCATTGCTGGCATAACCACCCCCAGCATAGCCAGAATAATGAGGCATTAAAGTAGATTTAGTCTCCATTGCTGGCATAACCACCCACAGCATAGCCAGAGTAATGAGGCGTTAAGGGAGATTTAGTCTCCATTGCTGGCATAACCACCCACAGCATAGCCAGAGTAATGAGGCATTAAAGGAGATTTAGTCTCCATTGCTGGCATAACCCCCCACAGCATAGCCAGAATAATGAGGCATTAAAGTAGATTTAGTCTCCATTGCTGGCATAACCACCCACAGCATAGCCAGAGTAATGAGGCATTAAAGGAGATTTAGTCTCCATTGCTAGCATAACCACCCAGAGCATAGCCAGAGTAACGAGGCGTTAAAAGAGATTTAGTCTCCATTGCTGGCATAACCACCCACAGCATAGCCAGAGTAACGAGGCGTTAAAGGAGATTTAGTCTCCACCGCTAGCATAACCACCCACAGCATAGCCAGAGTAACGAGGCGTTAAAGCCGGTTGCTTTAGTCTCCACTGCTAACATAACCACCCACAGGATAGCCAGAGTAACGAGGCAATAAAAGAGGTTGTTTTCATCTCCACAGCTAGCATAACCCCCCACAGCATAGCCAGAGTAATGAGGTGTTAAAGCAAATTATTTTAATCTCCACTGCTGGCATAACCACCCCCAGCATAGCCAGAATAATGAGGCGTTAAATCAACACATCACCCAGAAGTGGATTCCTGCCAGTGTCAGCTTTAAGCTGAGCCAAGGAAGCAACAGCCGGCTGTCCAACTGGTACAGCGCTAAGGGTTGGAGGGGTGTTTGGTGGTCCTCATGGATGTGTTTATCTTTCCAGCGGAAGAATCCCTCGCCTGCGATAACCCAGGTCTCCCGGAGAACGGATACCAGATCCTCTACAAGCGCCTCTACCTGCCCGGGGAGTCACTGACCTTCATGTGCTACGAGGGTTTCGAGCTGATCGGAGAGGTCACCATCAAGTGTATTTTGGGGCAGCCGTCCCGGTGGAGCGGGCCGCTCCCCATCTGTAAAGGTAACCCCACCCGGAAATAGAAAGGGGGACCAAAGAGTCGGCTGGAAGGAACGCATTAAAATTAAAAACCGAGGCCTTCATTTTGTGCCTTTACAAACCATAGCTATGTTGCAGAAACACGACAGAACCCTGTTAGTGAATTGTGCCGGTTGAGACAGTGTGGCATCATGGTTTGAGTGTTGGACTATGACTCTGGGGACTAGGGTTCGAATCCTCGCTCAGCCATGGAAGCTTACTGGGCAGGTCACACTCTCTCGGCCTCAGAGGAGGGTAATTGAGGCAGACCTCCACAGAAGAAATCTTGCCAAAAAAACCCTTAATGGGTTCAAATTAGGGTCCCCATAAGTCAGAAGTGGGTTCAAGGCACACATCAAGCTATATGGGTTCTTCTTTATGAGATTTCTTCAACATGGGTTTGTCACCATGGGCTTGCTCTGAGGCTGAGAGAGTGTGAGACTCACCCAAGGTCACCAAGTGGGCTTCAATGGCTGAGTGTGGGATTCGAATCCTGGTCCCTTAGAGCTGGTATACTCTCCTCCATTGTAAACCACCTGCTACATCCATTCACAACCCATAAATTTTTCTGTGGATGATGGAACCTGCAGCTCAAGGGCTAGGATGCTCTCCTCTTCTATAAACCACCTGCTGCATCCATTCACCACCCATAAATTTTGCTGGGGATGATGGAACCTACAGCTCAAGGGCTGGGATGCTCTCCTCCATTGTAAACCACCTGCTGCATCCATTCACCAACCATAAATTTTGCTGTGGATGATGGAACCTACAGCTCAAGGGCCGGGATGCTCTCAACTGCTATAAACCACTGGCTGTATCCATTTGTCACTTGTAAATTTTGCTGTGGATGATGGGACCCATCATCTAGATGGCTGGGATGGTTTGCTATAAATCACCTGCTGCATCCATCAGCCACCAACGAAGCTTGTCTTATAGCAGGAAGAACTTCCTGAGGTTTGGCAGTGGATGATGGAGTGTGGTGGAGTCTCCATCTTTGGGGTTTTTTAAACAGAGGCTGGATGGCCATCTGTTGGGAGGGCTTTGATGGTGTCTTCCTGCATGGCAGAAAGGGGTTGGACTGGATGGCCCTTAGAGGTCCCTTCCAACTCTATGATTCTATGAGCTCTCCATGGACTGGATGACTGTTAGAGATCGCATCCAACTCGAGCTCTTCATGGTGCTGAAATGGTTTAAGACTAGAGGCTGGATGGCCATCTATCAGGAATGCTTTCATGATGTCTTCATGAAGGGGGTTGGACTGGATGGCCCTTGGAGGTCCCTTCCAACTCTATGCTTCTATGAGCTATCCATGGTGCTGAAATTATTTAGGACTAGAAGCTGGATGGCCATCTGTTGGGAGGGTTTGGATTGTGTATTCCTCCATGGTAGAATGGGGTTGGACTAGATGGCCCTTGGAGGGTCCCTTCCAACTCTATGACCCATAGCAACCCTCAGCATAGGACGCTCCTCAATAATCCCTTGCATGTGCTACTAGTGACCATTTTGCTCCACTCCCTCCCACTGACCTTTCTCTGTCCTCTCTGTTTCATGCTCACCAACTCTTCTTTTCGTTTTTTCAGTGAATCGAGACAGTTTTGAACATGCTTTGGAAGGTGAGTAGAACATCAGCTCCCTGGACATGAGATGTTCCAGGGACAGGGCGACCCAGATTTCGGGGAGGTTCTTTTGGACAAGATGTTCCTGTAAAATATATATATATATATATATATATATTGCATTTTTTTGCATGCCTGATTCTCAGGTTTGTTTGCAATGGCCAGAATATTCCACGTTTTTCCAGAATATTCCCGGGGCATTTTCCTCCCATTAAAGCAACAGAGGGACACCCGTTACCTGCATGCAAACTAGCCCTTCTCTTCTTCCTTGCAATTAGCACCTTGCAATTAGCACATCTTGGCTTTATTACAAAATAAGCATTGTTCTCAGTTTCTAAACTATATGAGAATTGTTATATAGATTCCATAATGGCTGAATATATTATATAAACTGCTGTAATCGTTGGTAGGTTTGCAGATGCAACCTGGCTAGGATAATGGCTGTGGCAAACTACAAATCCCAGAGTCCCCAAGGGTTAAGCCACTGATGTTATAACAAGGGACGAAACTTCTCTACGCATCTCTTACTTCAACTTGCTGGCTTTACATCACCAGCAGATATATCCAGTCTCAAAAGTAGGGGGCGTTTGAGGGTATATCCACTCCGAGGTTTTAGTCCAAAGTACAGCTTGCCAAAGGGCTGGATTTATTTTTTGATGGCCGGAGTCAGCATTTTGGCTTGTTCGCTTACAGTTCAGACTAGAACCCAGCACAGATTTAAGCCCCCCCTCCATCACCTCCAATTTAAGACTTAGCTGCTCCAAGGAAATGATATGGAATATTTGGTTGGATGCAACAGAAGAAAATGTAGATTTTCAACTCAATCTTTCTTTCTTAATGGAAAAAAAAAGAAGGAAGGAGACCTTTAATTTTGTTTCCATGGATTACTGGAGAAATTTAAAGCCAAAATAAATATGGATTTGGAATATTTGGTGGGATGAGAAAGAAAAAATGTAGATTTTCAACACAATCTTTCTTTCTTAATGGAAAAAAAAGAAGGAAGGAGACGTTTAATTTTGTTTCCATGGATTACTGGAGAAATTTAAAGCCAAAATAAATATGGATTTGGAATATTTGGTTGGATGAGAAAGAAAAAATGTAGATTTTTCAACACAATCTTTCTTTCTTAATGGGAAAAAAAAAGAAGGAAGGAGACCTTTAATTTTGTTTCCATGGATTACTGGAGAAATTTAAAGCCAAAATAAATGTGGATTTGGAATATTTGGTTGGATGAGAAAGAAAAAATGTAGATTTTCAACACAATCTTTCTTTGTTAATGGAAAAAAAAAGAAGGAAGGAGACCTTTAATTTTGTTTCCATGAATTACTGGAGAAATTTAAAGCCAAAATAAATATGGATTTGGAATATTTGGTTGGATGAGAAAGAAAAAATGTAGATTTTCAACACAATCTTTCTTTCTTAATGGAAAAAAAAGAAGGAAGGAGACGTTTAATTTTCTTTCCATGGATTACTGGAGAAATTTAAAGCCAAAATAAAGCAGGCAGACCTTAGAGGTGACACAGGTCTCTTCCCACGACAGATTTAACATGGCTACCTCTCTCTCTCTCTTTAGTAGCCGAAGCGGCTGCGGAAACGTCCTTGGATGGCGGCAACATGGCGCTGGTGATTTTCATCCCGGTTCTGGTGGTCTCCTTACTCCTCGGAGGTGCCTATGTCTACATCACAAGGTTGTTGTTCTTACCTTTAATTCAGCTTTGGTTTATGTCTTGACCCCCGTAAATGAGAGACCTCCAAGAACCCCTTTGAAGATCTTTCCACAGTGGTTGGGTGGCCATTTCTCAAGGGTACTTTAGTTGTGTGTTCCTCCATGGCAGGATGGGGTTGGACTAGATGGCCCTTGGGGGTCCCTTCCACCTCTAGCGTAAGACTGCCTTGATGGCTCATGGGCTTCTTTGGAGGTCTTTAAACAGAGGCATATTTCAGGAGTGAATTAATTGTGCATTCCTGCATGGCAGGATGGGGTTGGACTAGATGGCCCTTGGAGGTCCCTTCCACCTCTAGCGTAAGACTGCCTTGATGGCTCATGGGCTTCTTTGGAGGTCTTTAAACAGAGGCATATTTCAGGAGTGAATTAATTGTGCATTCCTGCATGGCAGGATGGGGTTGGACTAGATGGCCCTTGGAGACCCATCCTAACCCAGGACTCTATGACAGTAGAATGTAGACTGCTATGGAGGTGGACTCTCCTTTGGAGATCTTTGAACAGGAGTTGGATGGCCATCTTTTGGGAGTGCTGTCCTTGTGTCTTCCTGCATGGCAGAAGGGGGTTGGACTAGATGGCCCTTGGAGATCCGTCCCAACTCAGGACTCTATGACAGTAGAACATGGACTGCTATGGAGGTGGACTCTCCTTTGGAGATCTTTGAACAGGAGCTCGATGGCCATCTTTTGGGAGTGCTGTCTTTGTGTCTTCCTGCATGGCAGAAGGGGGTTGGACTAGATGGCCCTTGGAGATCCGTCCCAACCCAGGACTCTATGACAGTAGAAAGTAGGCTGTTATGGAGGTGGACTCTCCTTTGGAGACCTTTGAACAGGAGTTGGATGGCCATCTTTTGGGAGTGCTGTCCTTGTGTCTTCTCGCATGGCAGAGGGGGGTTGGACTAGATGACCTTTGTGGATCCCTTCTAAGTTTCTATGATTTGGAGAGGATCCATTCATCTGGCCGCAAATTGATGGTGTGTTCCTACAGGGCAGGGTGGGGTTGGACTAGATGGCCCTTGTAGTCTCGTCCAACTCTTTGGTTCTAGGACTCTACAAAAATAATGGAATTGATTAACTCCACTGATATTTTTTCGGGGGGGATTAACTTTTCGTTTGGGTCTCTCTCTTCTTGTTCAGGTGTCGCTACTATTCGAGCCTTCGCCTCCCCCTCATCTATTCCCACCCGTACAGCCAGATCACGGTGGAGACCGAGTTCGACAACCCCATTTACGAGACAGGGGTGAGTCTTGGGTTCCGCCCCGATTAAAACATAACATCTGGATTTCACCCTCCAAAATCTCTTGTGTCGGGAGTGTTTCTGAGTGTGCAAATCCATTCCAGTCAAGGCTAGTCAATGCAATGCGGGCATTTTATGCTGGACAACCAACTATGATCATGGTGGGAAGTCAGTCATGGATCTGAAAGGTCACGCAGCTGGAAAATGCAATCACACCCCCCCCCAAAAAAAGAAACCCAGATGTCCCAGCTGAGCATCTCCACCCATTAACCATGAGACCACCACCTAATAATGTTTTCATCATGTTGTATCTCTCTTATTGTAGAGATCCACATGGTACTTGATGTCCCAGATTGTCCTACCATGACAAAGAAGCTAAGACGACTGACAATGCTGAGCACACCATTTTATATTTAGATTACGTAGACCCCCTTAGTTTAAATCAAGGGTGGGCAACGGTCAGCCTCCAGATGTTTTTGGAGTACAAGTCCATTGCAGTGGACCTCTGGGAGTTGTAGGCTAGAAATACCTGGAGAGCCACAGTTGCTCATCCTGGTTTGGACTGAGTCATCATACAGGACATTTTCATGAGTGTATGATTCCCAACAGAGACTGAACGCCTGTATAACTCAGAGCATCAGTTAGCATTAGAGTTAGAGTTAGTTAGAGTTAGGGATAGGGTTAGAGTTAGAGTTAGGGTTAGGGTTAGATTGACCATAAAACCACACCTGTATAATTTAGAGCATCAGTTAGCATTAGGGTTGGAGTTAGGGCTAGAGTAGGGTTACGGTTAGAGTTATGGTTAGGGTTAGGGTTAGGGTTAGAGTTAGGGTTTGAGTTAGGGTTAGATTGACCATAAAACCACACCTGTATAATTTAGAGCACCATTTGGCATTAGAGTTGGAGTTAGGGCTAGAATAGGGTTAGGGTTAGGGTCAGAGTTATGGTTATGGTTAGAGTTATAGCTAGAGTTATGGTTAGGTTTAGGGTTAAGGTTAGGGTTAGACTGACCATAAAACCACACCTGTATAATTTAGAGCATCAGTTAGCATTAGGGTTGGAGTTAGGGCTAGATTAGGGTTAGGGTTAGGGTTAGAGTCAGGGTTAGAGTTAGAGTTAGAGCTAGAGTTATGGTTAGGTTTAGAGTTAGGGTTAGACTGACCATAAAACCATACGTGTATAATTTAGAGCATCAGTTAGCATTAGGGTTAGACTTAGGGCGAGGGCTAGAGTTAGGGTTAGGGTTAGACTGACCATAAAACCACACCTGTATAATTTAGAGCATCACTTAGCATTAGGGTTGGAGTTCGGGCTAGAGTAGGATTAGGGTTAGAGTTATGGTTAGGGTTAGGGTTAGAGTTAGAGTTAGGCTTAGAGTTATAGCTAGAGTTATGGTTAGGTTTAGGGTTAAGGTTAGGGTTAGACTGACCATAAAACCACACCTATATAATTTAGAGCATCAGTTAGCATTAGGGTTAGAGTTATGGTTACGGTTAGGGTTAGAGTTAGAGTTAGGGATAGAGTTAGAGCTAGTTAGGGTTAGGGTTAGATTGACCATAAAACTACACCCATATAATTTAGAGCATCAGTTAGCATTAGGGTTGGAGTTAGGGCTAGAGTAGGGTTAGGGTTAGAGTTAGAGTTAGGGTTACAGTTAGAGCTAGAGTTATGGTTAGGTTTAGGGTTAGGGTTAGGGTTAGACTGACCATAAAACTACACCTGTATGATTTAGAGCATCAGTTAGCATTAGGGTTAGAGTTAGGGCTAGAGTTAGGGTTAGAGTTATAGTTACAGTTAGGGTTAGAGTTAGAGTTAGGGGTAGAGTTAGAGCTAGTTAAGGTTAGGGTTAGATTGACCATAAAACCACACCCGTATAATTTAGAGCATCAGTTAGCATTAGGGTTGGAGTTAGGGCTAGAGTTAGGGTTAGGGTTAGAGTTATGGTTACCATTAGGGTTAAATTTAGAGTTAGAGTTAGGGATAGGGATGGAGTTAGAGCTAGAGTTATGGTTAGGTTTAGTTAGGGTTAGGGTTAGACCATAAAACCACACCTGTATAATTTAGAGCATCAGTTAGTATTAGGGTTAGAGTTAGGGCTAGAGTTATGGTTATAGTTATAGTTAGGGTTAGACTTAGGGTTAGAGTTAGAGTTAGAGCTAGCGCTAGAGCAAGAGCTAGAGTTATGGTTAGGTTTAGAGTTAGGGTTAGGGTTAGATTGACCATAAAACCACACCTGTATAATTTAGAGCATCAGTTAGTATTAGGGTTGGAGTTAGGGCTAGAGTTATGGTTATAGTTAGGATTAGGGTTAGACTGACCATAGAACCACCAGATCTACCACCTGTCTCTGCCTAATGTGAAATATGTGATACGGACCTCTGTAAAATAAACAGATCTCCTCTCCCCAGCCTTTGCAGAGAGAGTTAGCCCAGTCTCCGAGGAGTTATTTAGCCAGTTTTCCCAGTTAGAAACGTCATCTGGTTATGAGTTACTGACACCGGATTGTTTCTTTTTGCTTAGGAAACACGGGAATACGAAGTCTCAATCTAAACCACAGTCTTGATCTCCTCTTTCAGAAAGTCCTCAAAAGTGTGGTTTATTTTCTTCTTCTTTTTTCCAAAATATACATATATACACATTTATATATTGGACACTCCTTGGAGGTCGGCTTTGTGCAAGAAAACGGCTGCATTCTCTTCCCCTTTTAATGCACTTTTAATTTGGCTTTTGTCACCGACTCATTCTTTTCTCCGTTGTGAAATTTTTACTCCATCGGCTTTCGAAAAATTTCCCGCAATACGGGGTGATGGAGGTTTGTGTTGATGAAGGTTTTTTTTTCCCCTGTCGCTGGAGATAAAAGATGAAGAGGAGGAGGAGGAAGAAGAAAACACCAGTTCTCACTTCTTGCAAAGACAGTTTTGCAAAGCGAATTCTTATCTGTAGGCAGCTAGATTATTTATTTATTTATTTACTTATTTATTAATATATTGAGCTATTTTTTTCCCCCCACTTGGTGAACTTGGTGCTAAGTCTTCCTCCATCAAAACAAAACAAAACAGTGCCAACTTAAGTAAAGCAATTTTTGGAAAGCAACCAGCTGATAATCTCCTGGAAGGAATGGAAGAAAACAGCCCAACACAGAAAAAAAAAACAACGAAACCTTTGCGCATATTTCTTGTCCTCCTTCTTTAATTTTTTTTCCCCGTTTTAAATTTGTCTTGAATCAAGATTGCGTGTGGATCTGGTTGCAACCGACTGGAACAGAACTGGAGAAATGGACATCTCTGGAAGATGGAGATAAATTGGAGAACTTCCTCTGGTCTTTTAACTTGAAAGAAAAGAGTTTTTAAATAATGTCGCAGCATTTTTGCCGGTCACGTTCTCTCCGCCATTTCGTAGGACAAGAATTACGGAAGGTGCTTTGGATATGTTCCCGTGCATGCTGGAACACTTCCCACCACTGGAGGGTTTTTTGGGTTTTTTGGGGTGGAGGACAGGAAATCCAAGGAAGGTTTGTGCAAAGAAAGACACACCGGGTGTGGGAATTTGTAGATTTTAGGCCCAGGGAGCCGGAGGGGAAACAAGCCAGGAAGGAATTTGGGAAATAAACAGTGAGCAACCTCTCTCCATCTCTCTCTAAGTGGAGATCAAAGCTTCCTGCGCAGAACTGCGCATGGTTTGTGCGCTCTTGGAGCCTGTGCAGAAATGAACTTGTTGGAGTTTTCCCTTGTGACTTCTTTGGGATTTTGCACTGGGATGGTGGAAGAGATGGGTGGTGGGAAGGGGACTTGATCCGTGCAGTGAGGAAAGGTGTTAATTCAGATGGAAAGCCCCCGTAGGCGGAAGCCCCTCTGCCCACCTGGGCCCCGAAGCATCCCACCTTCCTCTGCACAGCCGACTCGACTCGCTGTTCGCCTTCCCTCCGAAACCCCTGAAGGACAGGGGCCTTCCTCTGCTCCCAGAATATCTTTTTGGAAAAGAGGGAGGAAGAAGGAAGGTGAGCGGGTGAGAAGAAGGAAGGAAGGCAAAGAGGAAGGGAGGGAGGGAGGAAGAAGGTAGGAAGGGAAAGAGGAAGGGAGGGAAGGTAGTGAGTGGATGAAAGAGAGGAAGGAAGGAAGGAACGTGAGCAAGCAAGGAAGAAGGAAGGTGAGTGGGTGAGAGGAAGGAAAGGAAAGAGGGAGGGAGGAAAGAAGGAAGAAAGGAAGGAAGTTAGGGAGGGAGGGATGGAGGACAAAGGTGAGCAAGGAAGGAAGAAGGAAGGTGAGTGGGTGAGAGGAAGGAAAGGAAAGGGAGGGAGGAAAGAAGGAAGAAAGGAAGGAAGTTAGGGAGGACGGGAGGGGGGGAAAGGTGAGCAAGGAAGGAAGGAAGAAGGAAGGTGAGTGGGTGAGAGGAAGGAAAGGAAAGAGGGAGGGAGGAAAGAAGGAAGAAAGGAAGGAAGTTAGGGAGGGAGGGATGGAGGACAAAGGCGAGCAAGGAAGGAAGAAGGAAGGTGAGTGGGTGAGAGGAAGGAAAGGAAAGGGAGGGAGGAAAGAAGGAAGAAAGGAAGGAAGTTAGGGAGGGCGGGAGGGGGGAAAAGGTGAGCAAGGAAGGAAGGAAGAAGGAAGGTGAGTGGGTGAGAGGAAGGAAAGGAAAGAGGGAGGGAGGAAAGAAGGAAGAAAGGAAGGAAGTTAGGGAGGGAGGGATGGAGGACAAAGGCGAGCAAGGAAGGAAGAAGGAAGGTGAGTGGGTGAGAGGAAGGAAAGGAAAGGGAGGGAGGAAAGAAGGAAGAAAGGAAGGAAGTTAGGGAGGGCGGGAGAGGGGAAAAGGTGAGCAAGGAAGGAAGGAAGAAGGAAGGTGAGTGGGTGAGAGGAAGGAAAGGAAAGAGGGAGGGAGGAAAGAAGGAAGAAAGGAAGGAAGTTAGGGAGGGAGGGATGGAGGACAAAGGCGAGCAAGGAAGGAAGAAGGAAGGTGAGTGGGTGAGAGGAAGGAAAGGAAAGGGAGGGAGGAAAGAAGGAAGAAAGGAAGGAAGTTAGGGAGGGCGGGAGGGGGGAAAAGGTGAGCAAGGAAGGAAGGAAGAAGGAAGGTGAGTGGGTGAGAGGAAGGAAAGGAAAGAGGGAGGGAGGAAAGAAGGAAGAAAGGAAGGAAGTTAGGGAGGGAGGGATGGAGGACAAAGGCGAGCAAGGAAGGAAGAAGGAAGGTGAGTGGGTGAGAGGAAAGAAGGAAGGGAGTTAGGGAGGGAGGGAGGAACAAAGGCAAGCAAAAAAGGAAGGAAGAAGGAAGGTGAGTGGGTGAGAGGAAGGAAGGAAGGAAGGAAAGAAGGAAGGAAGTTCGGGAGGGAGAGAGGAACAAAGGCAAGGAAGGAAGAAGGAAGGTGAGTGGGTGAGAGGAAGGGAGGAAGTTAGGGAGGGAGGAACAAAGGCAAGCAAGGAAGGAAGAAGGAAGGTGAGTGGGTGAGAGGAAGAAGGAAGGAAAGAAGGAAGGAAGTTAGGGAGGGAGGAACAAAGGCAAGGAAGGAAGGAAAAAGGAAGGTGAGTGGGTGAGAGGAAGGAAGGAAAGAAGGAAGGAAGTTAGGGAGGGAGGGAGGAACAAAAGCAAGGAAGGAAGAAGGAAGGTGAGTGGGTGAGAGGAAGGGAGGGAGGGAGGAAAGAAGGAAGGAGGTCAGGTGAGGCAGGACAAAGGGAAGGAAGGAAGGTAAAGGGAGGGAGGGAAGTGAGAGTGAGGAAGGAAGGAAGGCGAGCAGGTGAGAGGAAGGAGGGTAGGTCGGTAGATGAGAGAGGAAGGAAAGGTAAAGAGGAAAGGAGGAAGGAAAGTAAGTGAGTGGGTAGGAGGAAAGAAGGAAGGTGAGCAAGGAAGGAAGGAAGGAAGGTGGATGAGAGAGGAAGGAAGGAATAAAGATGATGGCTGAACACTGAAACAGGGCAAGGTAAAAACTCTGACACTTGGTGACAACTGGCCGCCAGTGGGAAGTTTCCTGTGACGTTTGTAGAGCCACGAAAGGACTTCCAGGCGGAAGCAAGGACCCTCCTTCCTTGATGTGTCTCCGCAGCCTCCACGGGTGTCTCTTCCAGCCCTTCTTGGATGGACCCACACCTTCGCCCACATCTTTGTAAAGCAAGGAAGGGTGGGGGGAAATATGAAGTTATAACCATGGAAATGTTTTCCTTTCCTTTCCTTTCCTTTTTATTTAATTTAATTTTAAAAGTCTCGTTTTAGTTTAGAAACCAGGGTTTTGTGCATCGTCCCAGTTTGTTGAGTCAAAGAGTAAGGATTGTCTCTTGGGTGGGATTTCCCCCTCCTCTTTTTAATTTCTTTTTTTAAAATAGAGAGTTGAGGGGAGGGGTTTGGTTGTGTGTAATTTGTAATTTTCAGCCGTGAAGGGGAGACAATGCCAAAAACAAAAAAATGTACCCCGAATTCTGTTCCTCTTTTCCTACACGTCTCTTTTTTTCTACAAGACTGATGGGATTAAATATTTTTTAAAATGATAAAAAAAAAAAACTGAAATGCTTCCCCGGGGAAGCGGCGGAGTTTAGTGTGAGTAGCCTTCATATAAATGGTATAATATATATATTTTTAAATGTTGGGGAACAAGTTTTCAGAGGCTTTCTTTCTTTCTTTGGGGAAAATATGCCTTCTGTGATGTTACACCAATGACTCAGAAAACCCTTCTTCCCATCTGCATGTATAATCGTAATTCGCACTCAGAGCTTTCCTCCATCCTCAGCCCTTGGGCAAAGATGAGAGTTCCCAGTATCTAGCCACATAATCCCCAAAGGCTCTTCTATCAATGCTGAAGGGTACAAGCCTTGCATGAAGCTCAGGAGGTCTTGCATTGACCCCAAATAGGCTGGGATTTTGGGGGTGTCCTAGAGTGAACTGATGGATGTCTGGGGGGCTGAGGAAGAGGAAGAGGAAGAAGAAGAGGAAGGAGAGGAGGAAGAGAGGGCTGCAGGCCCAGAGAAAAAGTAACTTGGCCAAGCTTTGTTCTATCAATGCCCCAACCTTTGCATGAAGCTCAGGAGGTCTTGCATTGACCCCCAAATAGGCTGGGATTTTGGGGGGTCTCCTAGAGTGAACTGATGGATGTCTGGGGGGCTGAGGAAGAGGAAGAGGAAGGAGAAGAGGAAGGAGAGGAGGAAGAGAGGGCTCCAGGCCCAGAGAAAAAGTAACTTGGCCAAGCTTTGTTCTATCAATGCCCCAACCTTTGCATGAAGCTCAGGAGGTCTTGCATTGACCCCCAAATAGGCTGGGATTTTGGGGGGTCTCCTAGAGTGAACTGATGGATGTCTGGGGGGCTGAGGAAGAGGAAGAGGAAGGAGAAGAGGAAGGAGAGGAGGAAGAGAGGGCTCCAGGCCCAGAGAAAAAGTAACTTGGCCAAGCTTTGTTCTATCAATGCCCCAACCTTTGCATGAAGCTCAGGAGGTCTTGCATTGACCCCCCATATAGGCTGGGATTTGCGGGGTCTCCTAGAGTGAACTGATGGATGTCTGGGGGGCTGAGGAAGAGGAAGAGGAAGGGGAGGAGGAAGAGAGGGCTCCAGGCTGAGAGAAAAAGTAACTTGGCCAAGCTTTGTTCTATCAATGCCCCAACCTTTGCATGAAGCTCAGGAGGTCTTGCATTGACCCCCAAATAGGCTGGGATTTGGGGGGGTCTCCTAGAGTGAACTGATGGATGTCTGGGGGGCTGAGGAAGAGGAGGAGGAAGAAGAAGAGGAAGGGGAGGAGGAAGAGAGAGCTCCAGGCCCAGAGAAAAAGTAACTTGGCCAAGCTTTGTTCTATCAATGCCCCAACCTTTGCATGAAGCTCAGGAGGTCTTGCATTGACCCCCAAATAGGCTGGGATTTTGGGGGGTCTCCTAGAGTGAACTGATAGATGTCTGGGGGGCTGAGGAAGAGGAGGAAGAAGAAGAGGAAGGGGAGGAGGAAGAGAGGGCTCCAGGCCCAGAGAAAAAGTAACTTGGCCAAGCTTTGTTCTATCAATTCTGAAGGCTATGACCCTTGCATGAAGCTCAGGAGGTCTTGCATTGACCCACAAATAGGCTGGGATTTGGGGGGTGTCCTAGAGTGAACTGATGGATGTCTGGGGGGCTGAGGAAGAGGAAGAGGAAGGGGAGGAGGAAGAGAGGGCTCCAGGCCCAGAGAAAAAGTAACTTGGCCAAGTGCTCTTCTATCAATGCTGAAGGGTACAAGGCTTGCATGAAGCTCAGGAGGTCTTGCATTGACCCAAAAATAGGCTGGGATTTTTTTTTGGGGCGGGGTCTCCTAGAGTGAACTGATGGATGTCTGGGGGGCTGAGGAAGAGGAAGAGGAAGAAGAAGAGGAAGGGGAGGAGGAAGAGAGGGCTCCAGGCCCAGAGAAAAAGTAACTTGGCCAAGCGTTCTTCTATCAATGCTTCAGGGTACGACCCTTGCGTGAAGCTCAGGAGGTCTTGCATTAACCCCCAAATAGGCTGGGATTTTGGGGGGTCTCCTAGAGTGAACTGATAGATGTCTGGGGGGCTGAGGAAGAGGAAGAGGAAGAAGAAGAGGAAGGAGAGGAGGAAGAGAGGGCTCCAGGCCCAGAGAAAAAGTAACTTGGCCAAGCGTTCTTCTAAAAATGCTGAAGGGTACAAGGCTTGCATGAAGCTCAGCAGGTCTTGCATTGAACCCCAAATAGGCTGGGATTTTGGGGGGTCTCCTAGAGTGAACTGATGGATGTCTGGGGGGCTGAGGAAGAGGAGGAGGAAGAAGAAGATAAGGGGAGGAGGAAGAGAGGGCTCCAGGCCCAGAGAAAAAGTAACTTGGCCAAGCTTTGTTCTATCAATGCCCCAACCTTTGCATGAAGCTCAGGAGGTCTTGCATTGACCCCCAATATAGGCTGGGATTTGCGGGGTCTCCTAGAGTGAACTGATGGATGTCTGGGGGGCTGAGGAAGAGGAGGAGGAAGAAGAAGAGGAAGGGGAGGAGGAAGAGAGGGCTCCAGGCTGAGAGAAAAAGTAACTTGGCCAAGCTTTGTTCTATCAATGCCCCAACCTTTGCATGAAGCTCAGGAGGTCTTGCATTGACCCCCAAATATGCTGGGATTTGGGGGGGTCTCCTAGAGTGAACTGATGGATGTCTGGGGGGCTGAGGAAGAGGAAGAGGAAGGGGAGGAGGAAGAGAGGGCTCCAGGCCCAGAGAAAAAGTAACTTGGCCAAGCTTTGTTCTATCAATGCTCCAACCTTTGCATGAAGCTCAGGAGGTCTTGCATTGAGCCCCAAATAGGCTGGGATTTGGGGGGGTCTCCTAGAGTGAACTGATGGATGTCTGGGGGGCTGAGGAAGAGGAAGAGGAAGGGGAAGAGGAAGAGAGGGCTCCAGGCTGAGAGAAAAAGTAACTTGGCCAAGCTTTGTTCTATCAATGCTCCAACCTTTGCATGAAGCTCAGGAGGTCTTGCATTGAGCCCCAAATAGGCTGGGATTTGGGGGGTCTCCTAGAGTGAACTGATGGATGTCTGGGGGGCTGAGGAAGAGGAGGAGGAAGAAGAAGAGGAAGGGGAGGAGGAAGAGAGGGCTCCAGGCCCAGAGAAAAAGTAACTTGGCCAAATGCTCTTCTATCAATGCTCCAACCTTTGCATGAAGCTCAGAAGGTCTTGCATTGACCCCCAAATAGGCTGGGATTTTGGGGGTGTCCTAGGGTCAGTGCATGGACGTCTGGGGGGCTGAGGAAGAGGAGGAGGAAGAAGAAGGGGGAACAAGCACCTTCCACCTCTGGCGCAGGACCGCATGGCACATCAGTAAACCTTGCACGTCCCACATCTTTTGATGGTGTTCCTTCTCCAATCTGCACGAAACTTAGACGCAATCGGCTGCTGGAACAAAAGAGAAGGAGGGAGGGAAGGAGATTTGGAAATTGCCTTCCCAGCTGCAGAAGAACACAAAGATCTGCACGCACCACACAGTGTGTGTGTTGTGTGTGTGTGTGTGCCTATATGTACCTTGGAGGGGCCTGTGGATTTAGGGCAATGCCATGAAATTTGAAAGGTTTTCTTAAGCAAGGAATCCTCCTAAGACTTGGTTTTGCCAGTTCCTTCTTCTGAAAGAGTTGCAATGTCTAGGATTTATTAGTGGTCTCCCATCCATGTACTATCCAGGGATGGCCCTGCTTAGCTTCCAAGGCCAGATGGGATCTGCTACTTTTATGTCTATGTGCCTCTAAGTCGCCCGTTGACTTAGGGTAACCCCATGAATTTTGTATGTTTTTCGAAGGCAAGGAATCCACTCTGGGTTTTTGTCTAAAGATGGCTCTTTGGAAGAAGATTTCAAACCTGGTCTTCAGCAGTTCATTGAAAGTTCAGGCTAAAAACCGGAGCGGATTCACCATAAACACACAGGTACACACACCTTGATATTTCTGCAATCCATTCACCGTTTCCAAATTCTCCAAATATAGCAAATATAACCAACAGAGGAGCACAGGTTGAGTGGATAAGTTGGCCACCAAAGGTGGCCAACTTATCCACTCAGCCTGTGCTCCTCTGCTGGTAATGTTAGCTCATCATTTCAAGTCCGAACTTCATTTTAAGAATTATACGATCACAAATTTAGTGCTGGAAGACTTTAAAATGAACCTCTGCTTTGCATCACTGCCAGAGATAATTACTAAAGTTCTTTTTCAGGGATTAGACAGGCAGCAGGAGGCCGAAAGAACTTCCTTAAACGAATCTCTGGATTTTTTAATTACCTCTAATCCTCTCCTTGACTCTCTGGAGAGAAATGGAAAAATAATAAAGATTTAAATTGCATTTCTTACACCCTCCTTGGTCGGCCTCAATCTGCCAAGAAAGCTAAGAGGTCTAAATTCTCCCAATATCCAGAGCTTACGGGAAGTGGAGAGGTGTAATTTTGGACTGCAACTCCCAGAATCCACAAGCCCAGCAAGGCCAGTGTAGCATAGTGGTTGGCATGCTGGATTGAAAGAACCTGGAAGGGTCTGAACTCTCCCCACATCCACACCTTAGGGGAGGTGGAGAGATGTAATTTTGGACTGCAACTCCCAGAATCCACTAGCCCAGCAAGGCCAGTGTAGCATAGCGGTTGGCATGATGGATTGAAAGAACCTGGAAGGGTCTGAACTCTCCCCATATCCAGAGGGGATATGGGAGGTGGAGAGGTGTAACTTTGGACTACAAATCCCAAAATCCACCAACCCACCATGGGCATAATGCGCCAGTGGCGTGTTGGACTGAAAGGAATCTGGGTTCTTGTTTCGGACTACGTGAAACTCACTGGGTGATGTTGTACCAGTAAATTTCTCTTTCTTTCTCATATATATATATATATATATATATATATATAATTCAGATATAGATATAGATATATAGATATCAGCCGAGGGCAAAATAGGTACTTAATTAAGGATGGAGAGGAAGAGATGGGAATGAGCCATGATTTTCCCAATTGGCTCAGGCAAAAGCAAACCACAGCAGCCTTGATAATTGCTTTGGTCATCTTAGAATCATAGAATTGGAAGGGAACCCCAAGGGCCATCCAGTCCAACCCCATTCTGCCATGGAGGAATACACACTCAAAGCCCTCTAGACAGATGGCCACCCAGCCTCTAGTCCCCCCAAAAATCAGCACCATGGGGAGCTCATAGAATTACAGAGTTGGGAGGGACCTCTAAGGGTCATCTAGTCCAACCCCATTCTGCCATGCAGGAAGATACCATCAATGCACTCCTGAGAGATGGCCATCCAGTCTCTAATCCTAAGCAGTTTCAGAACCATGAAAAGCTCATAGATGCCAAGCACAGAGCATAAACCGAGCATAGAGACAGAAGGGACCTCCAAGGGCCATCCAGTCTAACCCCATTCTTCCATGCAGGAAGACACCATCAAAGCATTCCTGACAGATGGCCGTCCAGCCTATAATCCTAAGCAGTTTCAGAACCATGAAAAGCTCATAGATGCCAAGCACAGAGCATAAACCAAGCATAGAGACAGAAGGGACCTCCAAGGGCCATCTAGTCCAACCCCATTCTTCCATGCAGGAAGACACCATCAATGCACTCCTGAGAGATGGCCATCCAGCCTATAATCCTAAGCAGTTTCAGAACCATGAAAAGCTCATAGATGCCAAGCACAGATCATACACCATGCACAGAGACAGAAGGGACCTCTAAGGGTCATCCAGTCCAACCCCATTCTTCCATGCAGGAAGACACCATCAAAGCATTCCTGACAGATGGCCGTCCAGCCTATAATCCTAAGCAGTTTCAGAATCATGAAAAGCTCATAGATGCCAAACACAGAGCATAAACCAAGCATAGAGACAGAAGGGACCTCCAAGGGCCATCTAGTCCAACCCCATGCAAAAATACACCTTCTTGGATTGTGGTGCCCAGAACTGGACACAGTCTTCCCGGTGAGGTCTTACCAAAGCAGATAACAGAGTGGCGCTATGACTTCCATTGATCTAGACACTAGACTCCTATCAATGCAGCCTAGAATCATATTGGCCTTTTTAGCTGCTGCGTCACACTGCTTCCAGACCTCCCACCATTTTGTTTGCCCTCCTCTTGACCATAATATCCTTGGCCACACAAAAGCCCCCATTTTTTCAGTCTCTCAGCTGCAGGCCTCCTCCACCTCCATCTTTTCTCTGCTGAGAATGAGCCACTGCTAATAAAACCACGGGCAGCCTTAGCATTTGGGTGGTATCATAGAATCATAGAATTGCAGAGTTGGAAGAGACCACGAGGGCCATCCAGTCCAACCCCCTGCCACGCAGGAAAGCATTCAGGCAGCCAAGTGGGATGTGTGGGTGACTTGCACACACACACACACACACACACACACACACAGTGAGGAAAAAAATACTCCTTTTTGTAAAATAAATGTTGCTGGTGACTCAGAAAGATGAGTCACTTTGAGAGTCAGAGACGCCGAGCAAGTGGAATGGAGATATATATTTATTTTTTGCAAAGCCTGAGTGGCATCTTAAGGGATTTTCTGTCCCCTTCTCCAAAAAACAGCCAAAATTATCTTCCTGTCTCTTGAGAGGAGGAGGAAGAAAAGAAGAGGAAGAAGAGGAAGAGGAAGAGATCTTCCTGTTAGATGTCTCTGGACTTCCTCTCACCTCCTTGCCAGCAACTGTAGGATATGAATTATCTCCATTTATCTCCTCTCCCTCTTTCCTTTCCTTTCCTTTCCTTCCTTCCTTCCTTCCTTCCTTCCTTCCTTCCCTCTCTTTCTTTTTCTTTCTTTCTTCATTCTTTCCCTTTCTGTCCGCTCCCTCTTTCCTTCTCTTCTTCCTTCCTTCCTTCCTTCTTTCTTTCCTCTTTTTCCTTTCTGCACTCTACCTCCTTCCAATCTTCCTTCCTTTCCTTCCTTCCTCTTTCCTCTGCTTCCTTCTTTCTTTCCTTTCTTCCACTTCTCTTTCCTTTCTGCCCTCTCCTCCCTCCCTCCCCTTCCCCTTTCTTTTGTCTTCTGCTTCCTTCCCTTCCTTCCATCTTCCTTTCTTTCCTTCCATCTTCTCTTTCCTTTCTGCCCTCTCTGTCTTTCTTTTTCTTTCTTTCTTCATTCTTCCCCTTTCTGCCCGCTCCCTCCTTCCTTCTCTTCTTCCTTCCTGCCCTCTACTTCCTCCCTATTTTCCTTCCTTTTCTTCCTCTTTCACCTGCTTCCTTCCTTCCTTCCTCTTTCCTTCCTGCCCTCTACTTCCTCCCTATCTTCCTTCCTTTTCTTCCTCTTTCACCTGCTTCCTTCCCTCCTTCCTTCCTCTCTTTCCATCCTGCCCTCTACTTCCTCCCTTCCTTCCTTTTCTTCCTCTTTCACCTGCTTCCTTCTTTCCTTCCTCTCTTTCCTTCCTGCCCTCTACTTCCTTCCTTCCTTCCTTCCTCTCTTTCCTTTCTGCCCTCTACTTCCTCCCTATCTTCCTTCCTTTTCTTCCTCTGTTACCTCCTTCCTTCCTTCCTTCCTCCCTTTCCTTTCTGCCCTCTACTTCCTCCCTATCTTCCTAATTTTTCTTCCTTCCTCTTTGCCCTGCTTCCTTCCTTCCTTTCTTCTTTCCTCTCTTTCCTTTCTGCCCTCTACTTCCTCCCTATCTTCCTTCTTTTTCTTCCTTCCTCTTTGCCCTGCTTCCTTCCTTCTTTCCTTTCTTCCTTCCTCTCTTTCCTTCCTGCCCTCTACTTCCTCCCTATCTCCCTTCCTTTTCTTCCTCTTTCCCCTGCTTCCTTCCTTCCTTCTCCTCTTTCCTTTCTGCCCTCTACTTCCTCCCTATCTTCCTTCCTTTTCTTCCTTCCTCTTTTCCCTGCTTCCTTCCTTCCTTCCTCTCTTTCCTTTCTGCCCTCTCGTTCCTATCTTCCTTCCTTTTCTTCCTTTTTCCCCTGCTTCCTTCCTTCCTTCCTTCCCCTTTCCTTCCTGCCCTCTACTTCCTTCCTATCTTCCTCCCTCCCTTTCCTTTCTTTTCTGTCCTCTGCTTCCTTCCTTCCTTCCTATCTTCCTCCCTCCCTTCCTTTCCCCTTTCTTTTCTGTCCTCTGCTTCCTTCCTTCCTTCTTTTCTTTCCTTTCTGCCCTATCCTTCTTTCCAGCCAGTGAACAGTTTTATATTTTTGTAGCTTGACCCAGTTTGGCTGGCTCAGCCTCTCCTTTTATGAAATGCTACACACACACACACACAAACACACACACACACACACAAGCTGCAAGTTTAATCTCCTTGAGCACACTTAACTCCTGGCTGACCTGAACTGGTGCCACAGCATTCCCATGGAGATTAGAAAATTGATTAAAATTTACATTTCTAATCAAATAGTGGGGTGGAAAAGAGATTCCGCTTAAGAGCTTTTGCACCATGGAGTCAATTGCTTTGGAGGGTGGTGGGCGCTTCTTCTTTTTTGGGGGGTCTTTCAACAGAGGCTGGATGGACATCTTCCAGGAGTGCTTTAGTTGTATATTCCTACATGGCAGAATGGGGTTGGACTAGATGGTCTTTGGGGGTACCTTCCAACTCTGGTGGAATATGGGCTGCCTCAGAAGGTGGAGGAGTCTCCTTCTTTGGAGGTCTTTCAACAGAGGCTGGATGGACATCTTTCAGGAGTGCTTTAGTTGTATGTTCCTACATGGCAGAATGGGGTTGGACTAGATGACCCTTGGGGGTCCCTTCCAACTCTGGTGGAATATGGGCTGCCTCAGAAGGTGGAGGAGTCTCCTTCTTTGGAGGTCTTTCAACAGAGGCTGGATGGGCATCTTTCAGGAGTGCTTTAATTGTACATTCCAAAGAAGGAGAATCCACCACCCTTTTAAGGCAGTCCATATTCCACTTGAGTTGGAAGGGACCCCCAAGGGTCATCTAGACCAACCCCCTGCCATGCAAGAATCCACAGCTCTTGAAATACGACCATCCGACCTCTGCTTAAAGGCCTCCAAAGAAGGTCCAACATCTGCTTAAAGACCTCCAAAGAAGGAGAACCCACCACCCTTTAAGGCAGTCCATATTCCACTCGAGTTGGAAGGTACCCCCAAAGGCCATCTAGACCAACCCCCTGCCATGCAAGAATCCACAACTCTTGAAATACGACCATCCGATCTCTGCTTAAAGGCCTCCAAAGAAGGAGAGTCCACCACATTTTATGGCAGTCCCTATTCTACTAGAGTTGGAAGGTACCCCTAAAGGCCATCTAGACTAACCCCTGCCATGCAAGAATCCACAACTCTTGAAATACGACCATCTGACCTCTGCTTAAAGGCCTCCAAAGAAGGTCCAACATCTGCTTAAAGACCTCCAAAGAAGGAGAATCCACCACCCTTTAAGTCAGTCCATATTCCACTCGAGTTGGAAGGGACCCCCAAAGGCCATCTAGACCAACCCCATGCCATGCAAGAATCTTTCCCAAATTTTGTAATGGGGATCATGATTTCTACAATAGTTTTAACAGCATATAACCAGCATGAACAACAACATACCCAACTCTGTCTGAATTTAGGATCTAAAGTTGTGTCAGGCCTGCTATTTATTCATTTATTTATTGGATTTCTATCCTGTCTTTCTCCCAAGAGGTTACAATAGGCTCACAATAGGTTACAAAAATGCATCTGAAACAAAATAAATAAAATACTGTTGTTAAAACATCACAGTTAAAAACACAAAGTAGATTAAAAACATAGTTTCAATAAAAATGACAAACATTAAAAGCAGCACACCAATTTTGCACACACACCAAATAATGACATTATTAAAATTCACATTGCAAAAGCCTGCAGAAATAATAGAAAAATAAATGTCTTCACCCACCCAGTGGGAAGAGAGAGCAAGGAGGGAGTCAACCAGGCCTCAAGTGGCAGGGAGTTCCACAGTCTGGCAGCAGCTATGAAGAAGACCCTTTCTCCTGACTACTAGGAAGGGAGACCACCAGGAGAGAATAGACTAAGGGTCTCAAGGTAAGGCAAGGAGGACTACTGGTCAAATCAGCTTCCACTATAGAAGGCCGCAAGCTGCCATCTCCATAGAAAGAGCCATAGAGCTGGAAGAGATCCCCAAAGGTCATCTAGTCCAACCCCCATTCAGCCATGCAGGGAGATACCATCAAAACTCTCCTTACATATTTTCAGTGGTTGCTCTGGGATTTTGCAATTCCCTCCCCATTTTGAAGGACTGGATCATAGAATCATAGAATTGAAAGAGTCATAGAATCATAAAGTTGGAAGAGACCCCCAATGGTCATCTAGTCCAACCCCCATTCAGCCATGCAAGGAGACACCATCAAAACTCTCTTTACATATTTTCAGTGGTTGCTCTTGGACTTTGCAATTCCCTCTCCATTTTGAAGGACTGTATCATAGAATTGGAAGAGTCAGAATCAGAGAGTTGGGAGGGATCTCCAATGGTCATCTAGTCCAACCCCCATTCAGCCATGCAGGGAGATACCATCAAAACTCTCCTTACATATTTTCAGTGGTTGCTCTGGGATTTTGCAATTCCCTCTCCATTTTGAAGGACTGGATCATAGAACTGGAAGAGTCATTGAATCATAGAGTTGGAAGAGACCCCCAATGGTCATCTAGTCCAACCCCCATTCAGACATACAAGGAGACACCATCAAGGCACTCCCAACAGATGGCCATCCAGCCTCTAATCCTAAACAATTTCAGCATCATGGAGAGCTCATAGGACCATAGAGTTGGAAGGGACCCCCAAAGGTCATCTAGTCCAACCCCCTGCTATGCAAGAATACCCAATCCAAGCACCCCCGGCAGAGTCAACCTCTGTTTAAAGACCTCCAAAGAAGTCCACCAACAGAGCTTCATGCAAACGCCCCCTCCCCAAAATATGTCTCAATTTCCACCCCTTCTTTCCTTCCTCCTCTTCTCTGCAGCTCAAAACCCCATCCACGCGTGGGGTTGAGGTTGTGGGGTTTCTTGAGGAGGGGGTAGAAGAGGAGAAGGGGCTTTCTTTCCCTCCCTACCCCCCTCAATTTTACCCTCGTGAGTGAGCATGCGCGCCCCCGGCCCGAACCGCAGCATCCGCATCCGCGAGTCTCTCCAAAGAGAAGCGGAGCCAAAGAGGGGGGCGCTCTGCACATGCTCAGGGGGGGGGGTCCCTCACTCCTCCTCCTCCCTCTTTATCCCCCCTCCTCTCCAGGGTTTTTTTTTTTTTTTTGGAGGGGGGTCCCTAGAAGGCGCCCCCTCTTCGCCCCTCTCCAAAAGCCAAGGCGCATTGTGTGCGCACTGGAGAGCCAAGGGGGCGAAGAAGGCGAGGCCATCTCTGGGTCCACTGGCTGGCCGGTGGGGCTGGGCCGGGCTTGGAGGCTGTCTGGGGCCGACCCACTTCCCACCCTCGCCGGGCTGCTGGGAGTTGTGGTCCTCGCCAGAAGAGGAGGAGGAGGAGGAAGAAGAAGAAGGAAGGAGGCAGCGAAAGAGGCCGGCTGTGCGCCATCGCCCCAGCAGCAGCAGGTAGGTTGGTTGGTTGGTTGGTGGATCGTTTCCTCTCTCTCTCTCTCTCTTTTTGGCACGGGGGGGGTCGGCTTGGGAGGGGAGGGGTGGGGTGGATCCCTTCTTCCCCTATAGGGCTGCCCCCCTCCCCATTTCCCCCCCATTTCCCTTCCTCATTCCTCCTTCCCTGGCTCGCCTTTGGAGAGGCTCCCCAGGACTGGGAAGGGCTGAGCAGCCCGGGCCTTTTTTTGGATTTTGACACCCGGGATTGGGGCCACCGCCCTTCCTCCTCCTCCTCTTCCTCCTCCTTTCTTCCTCTTCTTCCTCCTCCTTTCTTCCTCCTCCCCCTCCTTTCTTCCTCCTCTTCTTCCTCCTCCTTTCTTCCTCTTCTTCCTCCTCCTTTCTTCCTCCTCCTCTTCCTCCTCCTTTCTTCCTCTTCTTCCTCCTCCTTTCTTCCTCCTCCTTCACCCATTGCACTCCTGGTTCCAATTAGCCACGAGAGGGACGCCTTTTCCGCCTCCCTTCTTTCCTCTCCGGAGACCCCTTGGCCCCAACCCAGGAGGAAGAGGAAGAGGAAGAGGAGGAAGAGAGGGAGGGCTCCCGGCCCAGAGAAAAAGTAACTTGGCTAAGCGCTGTTCTCTCAGTGCTCCAAGGTAACAACCCTTGCATGAAGCTCAGGAGGTCTTGCATTGACCCCCAAATAGGCAGGGATTTTGGGGGTATCCTAGGGTCAGTGCATGGATGCGGGGGGGGGGGGCTGAGGAAGAGAAGGAGGAAGAAGAAGAGGAAGGGGAGGAGGAAGAGAGGGCTCCAGGCCCAGAGAAAAAGTAACTTGGCCAAGCCCTGTTCTATCAATGCCCCAACCTTTGCATGAAGCTCAGGAGGTCTTGCATTGAGCCCCAAATAGGCTGGGATTTTGGGGGGTCTCCTAGAGTGAACTGATGGATGTCTGGGGGGCTGAGGAAGAGGAGGAGGAAGAAGAAGAGGAAGGAGAGGAGGAAGAGAGGGCTCCAGGCTCAGAGGAAAAGTAACTTGACCAAAGGTTCTTCTATCAGTGGTGTAGGTTACAAGCCTTGCATGAAGCTCAGGAGGTCTTGCATTGATCTCCAAAATTGGACGGGATTTTGGGGGTCTCCTAGGGTGAGCTCAGGGATGCCTGGGGGGGCTGAGGAAGAGGAGAGGGGTTCAGGCCCAGAGAAAAAGTAACTTGGCCAAACGTTGTTCTATCAATGCTGCAGGGTACAAGCCTTGCATGAAGCTCAGGAGGTCTTGCATTGCTCTCCAAAATTGGCTGGGATTTTGGGGGGGTCTCCTAGGGTGAGCTGATGGATGTCTGGGGGGGGGGGCTGAGGAAGAGAAGGAGGAAGAGAGGGCTCCAGGCCCAGAGAAAAAGTAACTTGGCCAAGCTCTGTTCTATCAATGCTGCATGTACAAGCCTTGCATGAAGCTCAGGAGGTCTTGCATTGACCCCCAAACAGGCTGGGATTTTGGGGGTCTCCTAGGGTGAGCTCACAAATGTCTGGGGGGGCTGAGGAAGAAGAGGAGGAAGATGAGGAGTGGGGTTCAGGCCCAGGGAAAAAGTAACTTGACCAAAGGTTCTTCTATCAATGGTGTAGGTTACAAGCCTTGCATGAAGCTCAGGAGGTCTTGCATTGACCCCCAAATAGGCTGGGATTTTGGGGGGTCTCCTAGGGTGAGCTCAGGGATGTCTGGGGGGCTGAGGAAGAGGAGGAGGAAGAAGAAGAGGAAGGGGAGGAGGAAGAGAGGGCTCCAGGCCCAGAGAAAAAGTAACTTGGCCAAGTACTCTTCTATCAATGCTCCAACCTTTGCATGAAGCTCCGGAGGTCTTGCATTGACCCCCAAATAGTCTGGGATTTTGGGGGTCTCCTAGGGTGAGCTGATGGATATCTGGGGGGCTAAGGAAGAGGAGGAGGACGAGGAAGAGAGGGCTCCAGGCCCAGAGAAAAAGTAACTTGGCCAAGCTTTGTTCTATCAATTCTCCAATCTTTGCATGAAGCTCAGGTCTTGCATTGACCCCCAAATAGGCTGCGATTTTGGGGGTGTCCTTTGATGACCCCCTTCTTGGAGAGAGGGAGGTTTAATTTTTAGGGATCCCCCCATGTGCCAGATGTGGAGGGGCAGAGACCTCAACCATTGGCCCCGAAGATGGGACCCCCCTCCAAAAAAAAGAGTGGGAATATGAAAAATAACACCCACCCCAATTTTGGTTTTGTGGGGTGTACCCAAACTAGCGCCCCCCCACTGGAAACCATGGGGGACCCCATACACACATGCACCCCAAAACCAGCACTCCCACCCCACTCTCCTCTGCCCCGAATTCAAAATTCTGCTCTCTTGGCGAGAAAGCACTCTGCACATGCTCTGAGCTAATGGTGGTGGTGGTGATTAGCTCAATTTTGGTGGTACAATTTTGGAAGTCAACTTTGGGTAAAAAACCGTGCGGGGTGCCGCGGACAGTGACACCCGTTCCATACAGGGTGTCAGGTCCGTGCTGGGTTTAACTCTGAACTTTTATGAAAAACTCTCCACTGTGTATATAGCTTAGGTTGGAGAACTCATTGAAGAAAACAATTCCCCAAGTAGGTTTGCTTCCTACAGCTTCCCTTAAAGTCCGGAATAAAACCCAGAGCAGATTCACTAAGTAGGTTTGCTTCCTGTAGCTCCCCCTTAAAGTCTGGAATAAAATCCAGAGTGGATTTACCGAGTAGCTTTGCTTCCTACAGCTTCCCTTAAAGCCTGGAATAAAACCCAGAGCAGATTCGCTAAGTAGGTTTGCTTTCTATAGTTCCCCCTTAAAGTCTGGAATAAAACACAGAGCGGATTCGCTAAGTAGGTTTGCTTTCTGTATCTCTCCCTTAAATTCCGGAATAAAACCCAGAGCGGATGCACTAAGTTGGTTTGCTTTCTATAGTTCCCCCTTAAAGTCTGGACTAAAACCCAGAGCGGGTTCACCAAGTAGGTTTGCTTTCTGTAGCTCCTCCTTAAATTCCGGAATAAAACCCAGAGCGGATGCACTAAGTAGGTTTGCTTTCTATAGTTCCCCCTTAAAGTCTGGAATAAAACCCAGAGCGGATTCACTAAGTAGGTTTGCTTGCTGTAGCTCCCCCTTAAAGCCTGGAATAAAACCCAGAGCGGATTCGCTAAGTAGGTTTGCTTTCTATAGTTCCCCCTTAAAGTCTGGACTAAAACCCAGAGCGGATTCGCTAAGTAGGTTTGCTTTCTATAGTTCCCCCTTAAAGCCTGGAATAAAACACAGAGCGGATTCGCTAAGTAGGTTTGCTTTCTGTAGCTCTCCCTTAAATTCCAGAATAAAACCCAGAGCGGATGCACTAAGTTGGTTTGCTTTCTACAGTATAGTTCCCCCTTAAAGTCTGGAATAAAACCCAGAGCGGATTCACCAAGTAGGTTTGCTTTCTATAGTTCCCCCTTAAAGTCTGGAATAAAACCCAGAGCGGATTCGCTAAGTAGGTTTGCTTCCTGTAGCTCCCCCTTAAAGCCTGGAATAAAACCCAGAGCGGATTCACTAAGTAGGTTTGCTTTCTGTAGCTCCCCCTTAAAGTCTGGAATAAAACCCAGAGCATGTTCAGCCCTCTGCACATGATCAGAGGCACACACACATAGCATGACTGCCTTCCACACAACTGCAAGGCTTATCCGTTTCGGTGACTACTCCGAAGTGCCAAGAAAGACTAGTTCCCTCTCTGCTTCTCTTTAGCGTGTGGGTGAGCAGGTTAAGATGGCATCATTTTTGGCACCATTTCTCTTCTTCCACGCCACCCCTCTCCGGCGTGTCCTGGCAAGGCGCCGTTTTTGGCGTCGCGCCACCGGCTGGGGGAACCATCTGTCTGTCTCACCCTCCCCACAACCACGACAACGACAACACAACATTTCCTTAGCGTTGTGCGCTTATTACGGCCACGGCTGGGAGATTCCTTCTGGTTTGCCTGCCAAGAGATTTCCTTGAGAGCAAGGGGGGAAGAAGTCAACTCATTAGTAGTCGTACTACTACGACTACCATGCCGCCACCCGCTCCGCCATGTTTACGCCTGCGCAAAAGTACTGGGAGACCCCCAACCCTCCAAGGCTCAGGAGAGTAAACACACACATTCTTGCTGCTTGGATATTTCCGCAACATCGCTCTCTCTCTCCTGTGCTTCCCTATTACGTAACCGCGTTTCGGGCCTGGCTGAGAGATTTTCGGTGCGCCGCTCTCACTTGCACAAAATTATGGGTTGGTTTTTTGCAGGGGGGGGGAACAATTCCTCACAATCCACTTTTTAGCTCCTCAAAACCTTCCAGGTTATTAGTTTGCCCTCGGTTGCAAAAACCGGGTGGTTTATCCTTGTCTTCCGAATTCCACGGCGAAAAATGCGCAGGGAAACTTGACTTCTCTGAGAGGTGGGCTTACTCAAGGTCGGCCGGTGGGTTTCCAAGGCTGGGCGCAGGATTCGAATCCTGGCCTCCCAGAGCCCAAAATGCAGAGCACTAAACGACAAAGTTTGCTACGATAAAAATACTCCTCAAAGAATTCGCAGGTGTCTGAACGCGGTTTGCAGTATTTGGAGGAAGCAGAGGCTAAAAACTCCACAAACTGCGCAGTAAAACGATTCGCGGTTTCTCCCCCCAAAATTCCTGGAAAATGTGCGTAGATGCCGAATCCGCATCAATAGGGATTTTCACACAATTGGCATTTATGAATGTGTTTGCAGAAATGTGAAGCTAAACCAACTTCGCTGCGAATGAGCGAAAATGCGCAGCCGCTCGCGGTAAACCGTTGCGTCTAAACAAGCCCTTAATCTCCTGCCTTCAACTACGACTTATGGTGACCCTGTCTTTACTTTACTGAGATTTATTATTTGAAAGCAGTGTCTTTCCTTTGAGGCTGAGAGAGTGGGACTCACCCAAGATAACCCATTTGGGTTTCCACCCAGGATTCGAACCCTGGACTCCCAATGAGTCCTGGTCCAATGTTCTACCCACTACACCACGCTGCCTCTCCCTGGGTTTTCTAAAGATTTTCTAGAGCCTAAAGTTAAAGAGTTAAAGGGGACCGTTACGCAACCGCACCTCCGGCTCTCTGCCCCATTTAAAGAGCGCAAACGCGGAAGGAATATCGGAATGGTTAAACTGGGTCAATGCTTACAAGCACCAGCTTGCTCCGGAGCATCAGATGCTGACGGCTGTGTGTGTGTGTGTGTGTGTGTGTGTGCAGAAGAGGCATTCTTATCCTCATTTCATAAAATCATATACTTGGAAGGGACCCCCAAGGGCCATCTAGACCAACCCCCTACCATGCAAGATTATGCAACAGAAGCACTCCCAGGAAGTGTGTGCTCGATTTCTGTTTAAAGACCTCCAAAGAAGGAGAGTTCCCACCCATGCAAAGCAACCCATTCAGCTCTCGAACATCTCTGATGGTCTAGAAGTTCTTCCTAATGTTTAGGTGGAATCTCTTTTCCCGTAATTTGAACCCATGGCTCTGTGTTCAAGTCTCTGGAGCAGCACAAAACAAGCGTGCTCCATCCTCAGTAGGACATCCCCTCAAATATTTAAATATGGTTCTTATCTTCTCCAAACCAGACATGACCAGCTCTGTAAACCATTCCTCATAGGGCTTGGTGATTTCCAGGCCAAGAATAATAGAGTTGGTGGGGACCTCCAAGGGCCATCTAGTCCAACCCCATTCTGCCATGAGGGAAGACTTAATCCAAGCACTCCCAATGGCAGATGGACATCCAGCCTCTAGTCCTAAACAATTTCAGCACCATGGAGAGATGATGGAATCATTGGGTTGGAAGGAGCCTCCAAGGGCCATCTAGTCCAACCCCATTCTGCCATGTAGGAAGACTTAATCCAAGCACTCCCAATGGCAGATGGACATCCAGTTTCTAGTCCTAAGCAATTTCAGCACCATGGAGATCTTGAGTTGGATAGGATCTCTAAGGGTCATCCAGTCCATGGAGAGCTCATAGAACCATAGACTTGGAAGGGACCTCCAAGGGCCATCTAGTCCAACCCCCTTCAGGAGGACACCATCAAAGCATTCCTGATAGATGGTCATCCAGCCTTAAGGCCTAAACAATTTTAGCACCATGGAGAGCTTGAGTTGGATAGGATCTCTAAGGGTCATCCAGTCCATGGAGAGCTGATAGAACCATAGTTGGAAGGGAACTCCAAGGGCCATCTAGTCCAACCCCATTCTGCCATGCAGGAATGCACAACTGAAGCCCTCCCTAGAGATGTCCCTCTGTGTCCAGACCTCTGGAAAAGGAGAGTCCAACACCCTCCAAGGCAGTCTGAATTCCTTGAGGCCCCAACCAAGCCTATGAATACTCCAGAGGAGGGCGACCAAAATGGTGGGAGGTCTGGAAGCCATGATGTCCTCTGAGGAGAGGCTTAGGGAGCTGGGTATGTTTAGTCTGGAGAAGAGAAGGTGGAGTTGATGGCCATGTTTAAATATTAGAATGGATGTCCTACTGAGGATGGAGCAAGCTTGTTTTCTGCTGCTCCAGAGACTAGGACACGGAGCAATGGGTTCAAACTCCAGGAAGAGAGATTCCACCTAAACATTATTAGGAAGAACTTCCTGATAGCAAGAGAAATTCAAAAGAAGAATCTGCTGCTGCCTGGGATTGTGGTGGAGTCTCCATCTTTGGAGGCTTTAAACAGAGGCTGGATGGCCATCTTTTGAGAATGCTTTGATTGTATCTTCCTGCATGACAGAATGGGGTTGGACTAGATGGCCCTTGGAGGCCCCTTCCAATTCTATGACTCTATGGAATACAGTGTCTGGGAGTGTGGTGGAGTCTCCTTCTTTGGAGGTTTTTAAACAGAGGCTGGATGGTCATCTCTTGACAGTGTCTTCCTGCATGGCAGAACGGGGTTGGACTGGATGACCCTTGGAAGTCCCTTCCAACACTATGATTCTATGGAATGCATTGTCTGGGAGTGTGGTGGAGTCTCCTTCTTTGGAGGTTTTTAAACAGAGGTTGGATGGCCATCTGTCAGGAGTGCTTTGACTGGGTACGGGGTTAGACTAGATGGCCCTTGGAGGTCCCTTCCAACTCTATGATTCTACTTCCACTGGTTTCTGACTAATTTTTTCTCCTTTTCCTTTCAGCTGAAGACCGTAGGCCTCCTCCAGGTGTGGATTCTCATTGGATTTAACCTGAACATCCTATCTAGATTTTGGATTTTTTCCTGCAGGTTGGAAGGAAGTGATCCTAATTGTGTAGGAACTAAAGTTCTCCAGGTGCAAAAGACTGTAATATTGCTAACATATATACTTTGAGACCTAAAAATTATTATCAAGGTGTAGTCGTTTGGTCTGACAAGTTTGAACAGGTCATGCCAAGTTCTCTGTACCGAAAAGTTTCTGTCTTTTAAAGCGTGAAAGTTCCCCAAAACGGTTCTTTTAGAATGGTTTCCTCAGAGGTCCTTACGGAGACATCAAGGCCAATCAAGATGGCGGGAAGATCCTTGTCTAGATAGATAGTTTGGTAAAAACTCTTCCGCTAATGTCGCATTGCGGGATGTCCCGCTATCACTCACCCATGGCTGGCTTCTTGCCCCCGTTCAACCAGGGTAACCCTGGTGGAGGCTTCCACGTCTGACGCAACCCTTGGCGCCATTGTACCGCAAAACGGTCAAGATGTCGCTGGAGTGGTTGACGAACTGTAGCGGCTCTTTGGATGGGCTGCGAGACTTTATCGCGACAGGGATCCAATCCGTGAGGGACTGCGACGCCACCGCTCTCGGCACCGTGGCAGTCTTGCTCGCCCTCTTCGTCTGGTACTGCTACCACGTGGGTCGGGAACAACAGCAGTTCCGCCCGTATATCATCGTCAACTCTTTGATCCAGAGCGGAGCAGACGCCAACGGTCTTCCAAACGGATACACCCACTGCCTTTCCCCGGACTGCGTCCGCTGCGCCCACAGTGACGGCTTGAACCAGAAGCTATACCACAACCTTCAGGAGTACGCCAAGCGCTACTCGTGGTCAGGGATGGGCCGGATCCACAAGGGGATTCGCGAACAGGGCCGCTACCTGAACAGCCGGCCGTCCATCCAGAAGCCGGAGGTCTTCTTCCTCCCCGATTTGCCCACCATGCCCTACTTCTCCCGGGAGGCCCAAAAGCACGATGTGGAGTTACTGGAGCGCAACTTCCAGACCATCGCCTGCGAGTTCGAGTCCCTCTACAAGGCCTTCTCCAACTGCAGCCTGCCCCAGGGGTGGAAGGTCAACAGCACGCCCAGCGGGGAATGGCTGACCTTCTACTTGGTCAACCAGGGCAGCTGCGTGCCGCGGAACTGTCGGCGGTGCCCGCGGACGTACCGCCTGCTGGGCAGCCTCCGGACCTGCATCGGCAACAACGTCTTTGGGAACGCCTGCATCTCCATCCTGACCCCCGGCACGGTCATTGCCGAGCATTACGGGCCCACCAACATCCGGATCCGCTGCCACCTGGGTAGGTGCCCAGTTCAGGTGCACTGTTGCATGCTTATTCCTCACCCGTTCACTCTCCTCTTCCTCCTTCTCGTCTTCCACCTTCTTTTCCTCTTCCTTTTCTGTGCTTCCTCCACACACTTCCTTTTCCTCCTTTTCAGTGTTCCTCTCTCCTCCTCTTCCTCCCCTTTCCTTATCTTCTTCCCCTCCTTCCCTTCCTCCTCTTCTACCTTCCCTTTCCTCTCCCTCCCCATCTTTCTCTTCTCTTCTTGATCCTTCACTTCCTCTTCTTTACTTCCTCTTCCTCCTCTCCTTCCTCTGAATTATTTTCCTCCACTTCACCCTATCTCTTCCTCACTTCCCCTTTTACTTTCACAAGTTTTTACACCTCGTACATACCCATTCCAGGACTTTTCTGTGCTTCCTCCATACCCTTCCTTTTCCTCCCTTTCAGTGTTTCTCTCCTCCTCTTCCTCCCCTTTCCTTATCTTCTTCCCCTCCTTCTTCTTCCTTCTCCTCTTCCTCTCCCTCCACATCTTTCTCTTCTCCTTTTCCTTCTCTTCTTCAGCCTTGTCTTCTCTTTCTCCTTCACTTCCTCTTCTTTCCTCCTCATCTTCTTCACTTCCTCTTCCTCCTCTCCTTCCTCTGAATTAACTTCCTCCACTTCACCCTATCTCTTCCTCACTTCCCCTTTTACTTTCACAAGTTTTTACACCTCATACGTACCCATTTCTAGGACTTTTCTGTGCTTCCTCCACGCCCTTCCTTTTCCTCCCTTTCAGTGCTTCTCTCTCCTCCTCTTCCTCCCCTTTCCTTATCTTCTTCCTCTCCTTCTTCCCTTCCTCCTCTTCTACCTTCCCTTTCCTCTCCCTCCCCATCTTTCTCTTCTCTACCTCCTCCTTTTCCTTCTCTTCTTCAGCCTTCCTTCTCTTCTTTCTCCTTCACTCCCTCTTCTTTCCTCCTCATCTTCTTCACTTCCTCTTCCTCCTCTCCTTCCTCTGAATTAACTTCCTCCACTTCACCCTATCTCTTCCTCACTTCCCCTTTTACTTTCACAAGTTTTTACACCTCGTACGTACCCATTTCCAGGACTGTTTCTGTGCTTCCTCCACACCCTTCCTTTTCCTCCCTTTCAGTGTTCCTCTCTCCTCCTCTTCCTCCCCTCCTTCTTCCCTTCCTCCTCTTCTACCTTCCCTTTCCTCTCCCTCCCCATCTTTCTCTTCTCTACTTCCTCCTTTTCCTTCTCTTCTTCAGCCTTCTTTGTCTTCTTTCTCCTTCACTTCCTCTTCTTTCCTCCTCATCTTCTTCACTTCCTCTTCCTCCTCTCCTTCCTCTGAATTATCTTCCTCCACCTCACCCTCTATCTTCTTCCCTTTCCCCTTTGCTTTCACAGTTTTCACACCCAGTAAGTACCCATTTTCAGGACTGTTTCTCTGCTTCCTCCACACCCTTTCTTTTCCTCCCTTTCAATGTTTCTCTCCTCCTTTTCCTCCCCTTTCCTTATCTTCTTCCCTTCCTTCTTCTTCCTCCTCTTCTAACTCCCTTTTCCTCCCCCTTCGCATCTTCCTCCTCATTATATCTTCCTCTTCCCTACCTCCTCCTTTCCTTCTCTTCTTCAACCCTCCTCTTCTTTTTCCTCTACTTCCTCTGAATTACCTCCTACCTCACCCTCTCTCTTCTTCCCTTTCCTCTTGGCAAGGGGTTGGACTAGATGGCCCTTGGGGGTCCCTTCCAATTCAAGGATTTCTATGAAAAGCCACATCAGCTTGCCATGAACCAGAGCCACCTTGAAAGCACCTCACAACCACGGTGGCGAAAATATCCCACCATTTTTTCCGCGTGCGCCACTCTCATCAGTCCAAGTGATCAACATGGGATGCTCGTTTGAGAAAAATCGTCTATTTGTTTGTCTCGCGCTCTCTCTATGCAGCATGTCTGTTTACTTTCCACCCGCTCTAACTGCGCAAACACGCACACAAAGATTTCCTTCACAAGGAAGTCTTTGCAAAACACGGTTCAGGGTGCAAAATGTCACACACACACACACACACACACACACACACACACACACGGCAATGCTGGAGTGGAGGGGACACTCCCTATCTTTGCAAACACACACAGAGCGCGTAATCCCCATTGCAATGGCGGTGCCATGGCAACCGGTAACGAGGCCTGGTGTGCTTGCGTTGGTTGCCAGCGAAAACCGTCATCGGCCACCCGGCCGCTGCTCAGGATAAAATGCAAACATTTCCAAAAGGTTGTTGCAACACGAATTGCTGGTGGTGGGCGTCACAGGGCGGGCCTGACTTGACTCCCCATAGGGTATCGAGATGTGTTTTTAATTATTTATTAAAATATCCACTTTTTCACTGAGTATGCAGCTAAACGAGGCCTCTCCGCCATTTAGCCGCAATCCCCAGGGATCAAAGCCTGCGCTCTGAGCATCCCACGCAGAAAGAAAAGGAGCTACGTTGCCAAAGGTGTGGAAACCCAAAACCCAAATGGCGGCCAGCGCTTAGGATACGGGGGAATGTTTAGCTTGGAGAAGACAGAGAGGGGGAGATGATAGAGCCATCGTTAAATATCGTTAAGGACCTGATGGAGAGGAGCATAGAAATCCTAGAGTTGGAAGGGACCTCTAAGGGCCATCCAGACCAACCCCATTCTCCCCTGCAGGAAGACACCATCCAAGCACTCCTGACAGATGGCCATCCGGCCTCTAGTCCTAAATGATTTCAGCACCATGTAGAGCTCATGGAATCATAGTGTTAGAAGGGATCTCCAAGGGCCATCTAGTCCAACCCGCTTCTCCCCTGCAGGAAGACACCATCAAAGCCTTCCTGACAGATGGCCATCCAGCCTCTAGTCCTAAACAATTTCAGCACAATGGAGAGCTCATGGAATCAGTGTTGGAAGGGACCTCCAAGGGCCATCTAGTCCAACCCCCTTCTCCCCTGCAGGAAGACACCATCCAAGCATTCTTGACAGATGACCATTCAAACTCTGTTTAAAAATCTCCAAAGAAGGAGACTCCAACACACTCCCAGGCAGCAGCGGATTCCACTTCCGAACAGCTCTTACCCTTAGAAATTTCTTCCTCATGTTTAGCTGAAATCTCTTTCCCGTAGTTTGAACCCGTTGCTCCGTGTCCTGGTCTCTGGTGCAGCAGAAAACAAGCTTGCTCCATCCTCAGTAGGACATCCCTTCAAATATTTAAACATGGCCATCATCTCAACCTTCTCTTTCCCAGGCGAAATGTACCCAGTTCCCTCAGCCTCTCCTGAGAGGGCATCATGGCGTCCAGACCTCCCATCATTTTGGTCCCCCTCCTCTGGACACGTCTCCAGCTTGTCCATACCCTTCCTAAATTGTGTTGCCCAGAACTGGACACAGTCTTCCAAGTGAGGTCTGACCAAAACACAATAGAGTGGCACTATGACTTCCCTTGATCTAGACACTATACTCCTATTAATGCAGCCCAGAATCGCATTGGTCTTTTTAGCTGCTGCATCACACTGCTGGCTCATGTTCAGTTTGTGGTCCACTAAGACTCCTAGATCCCTTTTGCATGGACTGCCATCAAGCCAGGTGTCACCCATCCTATATCTGTGCGTTTCATTTTTTCTGGATCCTATTGATGCAGCCTAGAATCGCATTAGCTTTTTTAGCTGCTGCATCACACTGCTGGCTCATGTTCAGCTTGGGTCCACTAAGACTCCTAGATCCCTTTCGCAGGGACTGCCATCAGGTGTCACCTATCCTATATCTGTGCATTTCATTTTTTGTGGCCACTATACTCCTATTGATGCAGCCTAGAATTGCATTAGCTTTTTTAGCTGCCGCATCACACTGCTGGCTTATGTTCAGCTTGTGGTCTACCTAGACCCATAGCCAAGCAATTCTAAGTTACATCAATAGGAGTCTAGTGTCCAGATCGAGGGAAGTAATGGTGCCACTCTATTCTGCTTTGGTCAGAGCTCACCTTGAATCCTGTGTCCAGTTCTGGGCACTGCAATTTAGGAAGGAAATTGAGAAGCTGGAAGGTGGTCCAGAGGAGGGCGACCAAAATGGTGGACTGGACATTAGAAGAAGCAACGTCTTGATGGTAAGAAAGGTTGGGCACTGGAACCAACGGCCTAGAGAGGTGGGGGGTGTCTCCTTCTCTGGACTCCCCTTGCTGCTAGCTGGATTTCCAACACAGAGCAGGGGTTGGACTAGATGAGCTCTAGGGAGCCCTTCCAACCCCATGACGAATCTATGACCCTTCTTTTCCCCATAGGGCTGAAGACACCCAGCAACTGCGAGCTGGTGGTGGGCGGAGAACCCCAATGCTGGGCCGAGGGTCGGTGCCTGCTTTTTGACGACTCCTTCCTACACACGGCATTCCACGGAGGTACGTCTGTGTCCCCGCCTTGGCCGCCATGTTTGCTCCCCTCATCCCAAATCCTAGCCTCCAGCAACACTGGGACACGTGGAGGGGGTTGGTGACAAAAAAGCAGAATCGTTATGGGAATCCTATTGACTCAATAGGTCTACACTACTTACGTAAGTTTTAAGATATTCAAGAGAGGGCACAGTAAGACCCCCATATCTGTGGGAAGGGTGTCCATGGTTTCATTTATCCACTCCGGAAAAAAATATGTTCTCTCTAGGCATCTTCTAGGTCCTCCAGTGTGATTTTGTGGTATGTTTCCGCCAGATGTTGACCATAGAGTTATGGTGGAGGATCTAGAGATTCCTATAGAGAGGTGTTCTTGCTAGGTATCTTCTAAGTCCTCCTGTGTGATTGTATGGTATGTTTCTGCTGGAAGGTAACCATAGAGTCATGGAGGACCTAGAGATTCCTAGAGAGGCGCTCTCTCTAGGCATCTTCTAAATTCCCCAGCACAATTCTATAGTTGTTTCTGCCGGTAGCTGACCATAGAGGCCTGCTGGAGGACCTAGAGATTCCTAGAGAGGTGTAAGTCCACCAGCACAAGTCTATGGTATGTTTCCACCAGATGTTGACCATAGAGTTGTGGTGGAAGACCTAGAGATTCCTATAGAGAGGTGTTTTCTCTAGGCATCTTCTAAGTTCCCCAGAGCAATTCTATAGTATGTTTCTGCTGGAAGTTAACCATAGAGTCCTGCTGGAGGACCTAGAGATTCCTAGAGAGGTATGAAGTCCACCAGCACAAGTCTATGGTATGTTTCTGCTGGCATCTGACCATAGAGTCCTAATGGAGGACCCAGAGGTTCCTAGAAAGGTGTTAAGTCCTCCAGCACAAGTCTATGCTATGTTTCCACCAGATGTTGACCATAGAGTTGTGGTGGTGGACCTAGAGATTCCTATAGAGAGGTGTTCTTGCTAGGTATCTTCTAAGTCCTCCTGTGTGATTGCATGGTATGTTTCCATTGGAAGTTAACCATAGAGTCATGGAGGACCTAGAGATTCCTAGAGAGGCGCTCTCTCTAGGCATCTTCTAAGTTCCCCAGCACAATTCTATAGTATGTTTCTGCCAGTAGCTGACCATAGAGGCCTGCTGGAGGACCTAGAGATTCCTAAAGAGGTGTTAAGTCCTCCAGCACAATTCTGTGCTATGTTTCCACCAGATGTTGACCATAGAGTTGTGGTGGAGGACCTAGAGATTTCTATAGAGAGGTGTTCTTGCTAGGTATCTTCTAAGTCCTGCTGTGTGATTGTATGGTATGTTTCCACTGGAAGTTAACCATAGAGTCATGGAGGACCTAGAGATTCCTAGAGAGGCGCTCTCTCTAGGCATCTTCTAAATTCCCCAGCACAATTCTATAGTTGTTTCTGCCGGTAGCTGACCATAGAGGCCTGCTGGAGGACCTAGAGATTCCTAGAGAGGTGTAAGTCCACCAGCACAAGTCTATGGTATGTTTCCACCAGATGTTGACCATAGAGTTGTGGTGGAAGACCTAGAGATTCCTATAGAGAGGTGTTTTCTCTAGGCATCTTCTAAGTTCCCCAGAGCAATTCTATAGTATGTTTCTGCTGGAAGTTAACCATAGAGTCCTGCTGGAGGACCTAGAGATTCCTAGAGAGGTATGAAGTCCACCAGCACAAGTCTATGGTATGTTTCTGCTGGCATCTGACCATAGAGTCCTAATGGAGGACCCAGAGGTTCCTAGAAAGGTGTTAAGTCCTCCAGCACAAGTCTATGCTATGTTTCCACCAGATGTTGACCATAGAGTTGTGGTGGAAGACCTAGAGATTCCTATAGAGAGGTGTTCTTGCTAGGTATCTTCTAAGTCCTCCTGTGTGATTGCATGGTATGTTTCCATTGGAAGTTAACCATAGAGTCATGGAGGACCTAGAGATTCCTAGAGAGGCGCTCTCTCTAGGCATCTTCTAAGTTCCCCAGCACAATTCTATAGTATGTTTCTGCCAGTAGCTGACCATAGAGGCCTGCTGGAGGACCTAGAGATTCCTAAAGAGGTGTTAAGTCCTCCAGCACAATTCTGTGCTATGTTTCCACCAGATGTTGACCATAGAGTTGTGGTGGAGGACCTAGAGATTTCTATAGAGAGGTGTTCTTGCTAGGTATCTTCTAAGTCCTGCTGTGTGATTGTATGGTATGTTTCCACTGGAAGTTAACCATAGAGTCATGGAGGACCTAGAGATTCCTAGAGAGGCGCTCTCTCTAGGCATCTTCTAAATTCCCCAGCACAATTCTATAGTTGTTTCTGCCGGTAGCTGACCATAGAGGCCTGCTGGAGGACCTAGAGATTCCTAGAGAGGTGTAAGTCCACCAGCACAAGTCTATGGTATGTTTCTGCCGGCATCTGACCATAGAGTCCTACTGGAGGACCTAAAGATTCCTAGAGAGGTGTTAAGTCTTCCAGCACAATTCTGTGCTGTTTTCACCAGATGTTGACCATAGAGTTGTGGTGGAAGACCTAGAGATTCCTATAGAGAGGTGTTTTCTCTAGGCATCTTCTAAGTTCCCCAGAGCAATTCTATAGTATGTTTCTGCTGGAAGTTAACCATAGAGTCCTACTGGAGGACCTAAAGATTCCTAGAGAGGTGTTAAGTCTTCCAGCACAATTCTGTGCTGTTTCCACCAGATGTTGACCATAGAGTTGTGGTGGTGGACCTAGAGATTCCTATAGAGAGGTGTTCTTGCTAGGTATCTTCTAAGTCCTCCTGTGTGATTGCATGGTATGTTTCCATTGGAAGTTAACCATAGAGTCATGGAGGACCTAGAGATTCCTAGAGAGGCGCTCTCTCTAGGCATCTTCTAAGTTCCCCAGCACAATTCTATAGTATGTTTCTGCCAGTAGCTGACCATAGAGGCCTGCTGGAGGACCTAGAGATTCCTAGAGAGGTGTTAAGTCCTTCAGCACAATTCTGTGCTATGTTTCTGCTGGCATCTGACCATAGAGTCCTACTGCAGGACCTAGAGATTCCTAGAGAGGTGTTAAGTCTTCCAGCACAATTCTGTGCTATGTTTTCGCCAGATGTTGACCATAGAGTTGTGGTGGAAGACCTAGAGATTCCTATAGAGAGGTGTTTTCTCTAGGTATCTTCTAAGTTCCCCAGAGCAATTCTATAGTATGTTTCTGCCGGTAGCTGACCATAGAGTCCTAATGGAGAACCTAGAGATTCCTAGAGAGGTGTTAAGTCCTCCAGCACAATTCTATGCTATGTTTCCACCAGATATTGACCATAGAGTTGTGGTGGAGGACCTAGAGATTCCTATAGAGAGGTGTTCTTGCTAGGCATCTTCTGAGTCCTCCTATGTGATTGTATGGTATGTTTCCGCCGGAAGTTAACCATAGAGCCGTGCTGGAGGACCTAGAAATTCCTAGAAAGGCGCTCTCTCTCTAGGCATCTTCTAAGTTCCCCAGCACAATTCTATAGTTGTTTCTGCCGGTAGCTGACCATAGAGGCTTGCTGGAGGACCTACAGATTCCTAGAGAGGTGTTAAGTCCACCAGCAGAAGTCTATGTTTCTGCCGGCATCTGACCATAGAGTTCTACTGGAGGACCTAGAGATTTCTAGAGAGGTGTTAAGTCTTCAAGCACAATTCTATGCTATGTTTCCACCAGATATTGACCATAGAGTCATGGCGGAGGACCTAGAGATTCCTAGAGAGGTGTTTTGGCTAGAACATCTTCTAAGTCCTCCAGTGCAATTCTATTGTACGTTTCCACCAAAAGTTGGCCATAGAGTCCTGCAAGGGGCCTAGAAAATGCCTAGACAGGTCTTCTCTCTAGGTCTTCCAGCACAATTCTATGGTATGTTTGGGCCAGAAGTCATTCATTTCAATAGGGCTCGCTATTTTCCACAGTTTTGTGCTTCCATAGTAAGTCCAGGAAGTTTGCTTCCCAGAATTACTGCGGATACCGGAAACCACGGATAACAGCAAAACCTATTCAAAGAAATAGATTTCTGGTAAATAAATAAATAAATACCATAGTTATGCCTTGGAGGACCTAGATGTCTAGAGAGGATGCCTCTAGGCATTTTCTAAGGTGTCTCTATGGTATGTGTCCCTGTTTTTTGTCCCGCAGATAACTGAAACTGCGCATATTCGTTCCATGGATACGGCGGCCTGACTATAATTTGTTTTAACCTATGCTTAACAGGACTCGCGAAAGTTTTTAGCTTCATAGGATCATTTGTTATTGAGATTTACTCCTCCTCCGTAACTCTTCCGTATTCACGATCGCTACTTACTCACAGCTCTGACGCTATTGCGAAAACGCTGATACAGGATTCTAACCAACCATCATTACAATTACAAACTACCAAACTTTCAGCGAAGCCGTTCTTTGTTCTTCCCCGTTTTGACCTCCGTTAGACCCTTTCCGAAATCCGCTTTCCAAGAACGGGTAAATTGCGTCCTTTTGCCGTATTCAGCGTTTCTTTCTCTCCCATTCCTCCTGCAGGTCTTCCCGAGGAAGGGCCCCGAGTCGTCTTCATGGTGGACCTGTGGCACCCCAACGTGGCCGCCGCCGAACGCCAGGCCCTCGATTTCATCTTTGCGCCGGGGCGATGATGTAACCCGATCTCTCTTTCTTCTTACCGTTAGAGGTCTGGAAGATGGAGGTCAATACAGGTCGGAAGAGGAGGACGAAGATGGGAGTCCCGAAGTTGGTGCTCGAACTTTTGCGCCAGGGCGCACGCGGGTGTACTCACACACAAATACACACACGTTTCACAGTGTAGGCTTGCTCCTCATGCCGGGAAGATTTTTGTACGTGGAAACTTCCACTTTTTGCAAATCTCTGTGCCGCTTTCCTCGTCCTTTTCGCTCGGGTGGGGGAGGGAGTTAGGAGCTGCCATTTTGACCCTTCCCCACACTGCCACGTGTATTTTTTTAAACAATTCAACAACTCTGTGGTTCTTGGCACAGTGTGTTTTGTGCGTATTTTGACCAAAAAAAAAAAAAAAAGACCTGTTGCTAACTCGTCGTTTTGCGGTGTCCAGAAATTTTCGAGAGACTGGGTCTCACAACGCTGCTGCGGTGTTGTTGTCGTTCTCGATGAATGTGGCCATGTCGACGTCTTTGTTCCTTGTTTTTTTCCGCATACGCAACACACACACACACACACACAAACTCACCGGAAGAATGTGAGAAAAGCTAGAAGGATGAGGGTCTTGGCGGTAAGAGTGCCGTCCATTTTGAAACGACAGCAAGAGGCCGCCATTTATAAAACGGCGTAAGCAAACTTTATCTGGGGATGGGAGAAAGAATTAAACAGAAATAGGACAGGTGGGGAGATTACTCACAGATATACGGGGAGAGGAGCTGCGCATCCTAAAACCATGATGGCGGCCACCACTTGTAAAATCCCGTAAGAAATGGCCCGTTTATCCTTTCTTCGATTGCAACAGAGCAAACCGTTCCTTTTTTAAAAAATCTCTCTTTGCAAAGGGAAATGCAGAATAATTTGAAGAGTGGAAGGAGAAACGTCTCCATCATGGCGCCAAATCACCACGTGAAACCCCTTCCTCGTATTTCTCGAGCTTTTGCATCACTCCCCGGTCTTTTTCGGGGTGGACGGCTTAAAACATTTTCGGCAGAGGATGTTGGAAGGGGAAAAGAGGAGTCTTGTTGAAGGCTGGATTCCTCGTAAGAAGGAGAGGCGAAAACAGAGCTAGCGGCGGTGGCGGTGGGGAAAATGGATTTATATTTTTTTAGCATTCACTCCCCGAGAAAACCGGGGATTCGCAATGAAAGGCAGGGTTGTGCGAATACCAAATGTTCACGCGGCTACAATTTGGGTGTTGGGAAAACACAAACAAAAAACGCAAGACGGTTTCCTTTTTAACAACCTCCGTGTGGCTCTAAATAGCCCAGAGGGATTCTTGCGACAAATACGGCTCCGTTAAAAAGAATTAGAACGAAGCGGGGAGAAAACCTGTGAAAATTGGTTGGTTAATCTTTGTTACCAGCGACAACCCAGACTTTCCAATAAAACCTGTTGTGTTGAACGACTGCTGAGTGGGTCTTTTGAGGGAAGGTCTCGGGATGACGGAGGTCTTTAAATGATAAATTTCACTTTACAAACATACACACCACTCCCCATTGCTGGGTAGGGCTGGTCAGGATTCGCACTGTAGCCCGAGCAGCCATTCTTCATTGTGACACAGGTCGGATGAGCAAATTTTGGGAGTACAACTCGGTCTCTGTATCCGCGGCGGATATATTCCTATTTATAAATGAAATGGTGGATAAAATCAAGCCCTATTAAAATAAAGGACTTTCAGTAGAAACATACCATAGAGGACCTAGAGATTCCTAGAGAGGACGCCTCTCTAGGCATTTTCTAGCATGACTCTATGGTATGCATCTCTATTTTTCAGCCGCAGGTAACTGAAATGGCAAATATTTGTTCCACAGATACAGAGGACGACCCATATTTTAGCTGTATATTCCTGCATGGCAGAAAGGGGTTGGACTAGATGGCTTTTGGGGGGACCCCTTCCAACCCTACAATTTTATAATTCTATGAAAGGTTCCACCTAAACATTAGGAAGAACTTCCTGATATTTAAGAGCTGTTTTGGGAGCAGAAAATGGACTGGCTTGGAAGTTGGTGGACTCTCCATTTTTTGAGGTCTTTCAACAGAGGTTGGGTGGTCATTTTTTAGGAAGTTGTGTTGCATAGCAGAATGGGGTTGGACTAGATGGCCCTTGGAGACCCCTTGTAACTCTACTGCCTTGGAAGGTGGTGGACTCTCCATATCTGGAGGTCTTTCAACAGAGGTTGGGTGGCCATCTTTCCACTGTGAATACTTGCATGGCAGAAGGGGGTTGGACTAGATGGCCCTTGGAGTTCCCTTCCAGCTCTATGTTTCTATGATGCTAAGTCTCCCAGATGAAATTGCATGGCATGTGTGAATATAAAAAGATGCTCTTTCCAACCCGCCGCAGGCTTTGTGGTTATTTGCCGACAGCTGGTACCCACAGACGGCGCCCCGTGTGGCTTTTTCGAAGCTGATCGCAAGGGCGTGAAGAGGGTGTTTTGGTTCTTTCTGCCTTCTGTTGCTGCGCAAACACACACATGTGCGCGCACAAAAACACACAACACATGTGCGGCCTGGTTGGAGAGAAATGAATCCACCCAGACTTCCGGCTTCCAAACCACCCCAATTTCTCTCTAGGTCTCCCTCTGTTCGGTGATGCTGGAGGGTTTTTTTGGGGAGAGGGAAGTGTATATTCCACTGGAGTTGGAAGGGACCTCCAAGGGCCATCTAGTCCAACCCCACTCTGCCATGCAGGAAAACACAATCAAAGCACTCCTGAGATGTCCATCCAACCTCTGTCCAAAGACTTCCACAGATGGTGAATCCACCACCTTCCCAGGCAGCCTATATTCCACTGGAGTTGGAAGGGATCCTCAAAGACCATCTAGTCCAACCCCATTCTGCCATGCAGGAAAACACAATCAAAGCACTCCTCAGATGTCCATCCAACCTCTGTCCAAAGACTTCCACAGATGGAGAATCCACCACCTTCCCAGGCAGCCTATATTCCACTGGAGTTGGAAGGGACCTCCAAGGGCCATCTAGTCCAACCCCATTCTGCCATGCAGGAAAATACAACCAAAGCACTCCTGAGATGTCCATCCAACCTCTGTCCAAAGACCTCCACAGATGGAGACTCCATCACCCTCTGAAGCAGCCCATATTCCACTGTTGAACTGTTCTTACATCCTTGTTCTTCCTAGTGTTTAGGAAGAATCTGTTTCCTTGCAATTCACGGAATCGCAGATCCTCCGAGCTGGATGGGAACCCCAAAGGCCATCCAGACCAACCCCCTGCCATGTAGGAATACCCAACAGAAGCATTGCCCATACAAGCTCTCCCCAAATGTGGAGACTCCACCATCCTCCAAAGCAATCTATTCCACTTTTGAATGGTTCTTAGACGCAGGAAGATCTTCCTAACATTTAGGTGGAATCTCTTTCTCTTGCCATTTGGATCTATTGTTGAGCACCACAGAAGAAACATTGATTGCAATATTGGTATAAGGTGGGAAAGAGAAGGTTTAGAGGGGACGTGATGGCCATGTTTAAATATTTGAAGGGATGTCATATATTGAGGGTGGAGCAAGCTTGTTTCTGCAGCTGCAGAGTCTAGGACCCGGAGCAATGGCTTCAAACAACAGGAAATGAGATTCCACCTAAACATTATTAGGAAGAACTTCCTGATGTTGGACAGTGGACTATTGTGGAGTTTCCTTCTTTGGAGGTTTCTAACCAGAGGTTGGATGGTCATCTGTTGGGAATGCTTTTATTGGGTATTTCTGCATGGCAAGGGGTTGGACTGGATGGCCCTTAGAGGTCCCTTCCAACTCTACACTTCTCTGATTTTGTGACTTGGAAGTATGCTGGTCTCCTTCTTTGGAGGTTTCTAAACAGAGGCCGTATGGCCATCTATTGGGAATGCTTTGATTGTGTCTTCCTGCAGGGCAGAATGGGGTTGGACTAGATGGCCCTTAGAGGTCCCTTCCAACTCTACAATTCTCTGATTCTGTGACTTGGAAGTATGGTGGAGTCTCCCTCTTTGGAGATTTTTAAACAGAGGCTGGATGGCCATCTATTGGGAATGCTTGGATTAGGTATTCCTGCAGGGCAGAATGGGGTTGGACTAGATGGCCCTTGGAGGTCCCTTCCAACTCTACAATTCTCTGATTCTGTGACTTGGAAGTATTGTGGAGTCTCCCTCTTTGGAGGTTTCTAAACAGAGGCTGGATGACCATCTGTTGGGTGTGCTTTGAATGTGGTTGGACTAGATGGCCTTTGGAGGTCCCTTCCAACTCTTTGATCCTATGAGACGTGGACAATGGAGGGCAAGATATAATGGGCCCTTGGTTTGGGTTCAAGAACCCCGCCCGTGGATACCAAAATCCACGGATGCTCATGTCCTGTGATACATAACGGCGTAATAAAATGGTGTCCCCTATATATAAAATGGCATATATAACAATTGTATATTAGATATAAAATTATATATAAAATGGCAAAATTATATATAAAATGGCAATTGTATATTATATATAAAAATAATGTATAAAATGGCAAACAGCAAGGGTTGCTTTTTGCAATAAATTTTTTTGGAATAATGTTTTCGAGCCGTGGATGGTTGAACCCGTGGACAAAGAATCCGTGGATATGGAGGGCTGACTATAAGTTGAAAGAAGAAAACGAAAAATAAACTTGGAATCAGGTTGGTCTGTCCTCTGAGTACGGCAGACCTGCGGAATCCATGGCGGAATGGCGAGACGACATTCGGGTAAATCCAATTGTTTCCAATGGGTTTACTTTATTCAAGAGTTTTAAAAAACAGATTTTGGATAAATTGCGCAGGCGTTTCCGTGGGCCCCCAACCAGCACGGCGTCCTTTTGCTTGGAGCTTAGACCGAGGTAAAATGGCGTGAGGCGTAGGCTGGCGGATTAAGACCAGACCCCAAAAAGAGAGGAGGCAAACCTACCCCTCTCCTTTCTTTGGCAAAGGCGCCGGAAAAGGCGCGCGGCGTTTAAAAATGGCTGAGCTTTTCATTCGGGGTAATATTCGAAAACTAGGAAAAAAGGAACCCCACTCTAAAGCAAAACCTGCCAAAATTAATTTTTTGCAACAGTACAAAATGAATTTTAAAAAAGATATTTAGAGCTCTGTATAGATTTAGGTTGGAATCTCGCTCTTTCCCGTCCCGTCGGGAGTTTCGTTGTGAAACCGCCGCTACAGAATCTAACTTAGGTTTCCGAGGAGGTTCAACAACTTATGTTTGGCCAAATTCCAACAACACGGCGGGGTAAAAACACACTATTGCCGCAAATTCCAGAAAAAAGATTTTTTAAAAAAGAAAAATGTTCCTAGATGTCCGCAGTTTTAGGTTGGAATTGCGACCTTTTCCTCCCGTCGGGATTTGGTGACAATACGGTAATAATACGGCTTCCGAAAAGGTTGACGCCATATTTCAACACCTTTTTTTATGGCCAAAACCCACAAAAATGGGGCGGGAAAAATTACCCACTTTTGCAGCAAATTCCCCCCGAATACATACATATATATATATATATATACATATATATATATATACACACACACACATACATATATATATATATATATATATACACACACATATACATACATATACTGTATATATATATATATATATATATATATATACATTAAAAAGAAAGACGTTTCTATTGGCCCGCAAAGCTCTATGATGGAATATTATAGTTTTCCTCCCGTTGGAAGTACGGTGACAATAACGGGTCTAACCAGACTTCAGAGGAAGAAATTCAAAGTATTTGGTCAAAACTCAACAATACGGAAAAAAAAAATCCACCAAATACAAAACCAACAAAATATTTTTAAAAGAGAAAAAAAGTTCATAGGGTTCTGCAGCTTGGAATTTCGCTCTTTTCCTTGGTGGCGAAACCGCCGCTCCGTAACTTTTCAGAGAAGGTTGACACCATGCTTCAACAGCTTCTGTTTCGCTTTGCTGGGCAACCCGAAAGCGCTGTCGTGAGGATTCGGCACGCCGGAGTTGCGCAGCGGGGAGCCGACGTGCTGGAAATAGGTTTCGTGAACGGCGTTCCGGCAGGCGTAGATGGCTGTGGTGGCGTTTCTGCGTAGAACAGAAAGTTGGGTTACTGAAAAAAAACACGCTATTAATTTTTAATTAATTTTTATTACTACTATGGCAGCTTGCAATAAAGTTCAAAGAGAATATAGTCAGACCCCTGTATCCACGGAACCAATATCCGCGGTTTCAGTTATCTGCAGGACACAAAAAGAGGAACACATATCATAGAGAGGCGTCCTCTCTAGACATTTTCCAGGTCCTCCAAGGCGACTCTATGGTATTTTAAACCGGATGTCCCTTTATTTTCAATGGCGTTCGCTGTTATCTGCGGTTTCTGGTATCAGCGGTAAGTTCAGGAACTGAACCCCCGGAGATATGTGTGGGGGTCTGACTATATAGCTAATAATAATAATAATAATAATAATTAATAAATAAAATTCATTTATATCCCGCCCCTCTACGAAACGCAATCTTGGCAGCTGTATAATACAATACAGTTGGATCCTTGTATCTACGAGGGTTTGGTTGCCAGACTTACCGTGGATACCCAAAACCGTGGATAATGGTGAACCCTATTAAAATAATAATAAAAAAATACCATAGAGTTGCATTGTACGACCTAGAAGATGCCTAGAGAGGAATGCCTCTCTAGGCATCTCCTAAGTCCTCCAACATAACTGTGGTATTTGACTAATTTATTGCTGCAATGGCCATAAATTTAAAAGAGAATAAAGCTTATATACAGCAGGAACCCATATCCACTGATTCATTGTCCACTGATTCAATTATCCACGGGACACAAAACTACACACCTACCATAGAGTCATCCTAGAAAATATATCCTCTCTAGCCATTTTCTAGGTCCTCCAGGGCCAACTCTATGATATTTTAAACCGGAAGTCCCATTATTTTCAATGGTGTTCGCAATTATCCACGGTTTTTGGTATCCCCGGTCCCCGCAGAACCAATCCACAGTGGATACGGGGGTCCTAGTGTAATACTGGTCACTTCTTCCTCTCCGGGCCTTACCTGACGGTGATTTCGGAAGCTGTGGGCAGCTGGTCAAAGCTGGCATGGATCCGGCTGGCCGCCCTCAGGAAGGGGCCGTCTTGGGGGCTGGCGGTGGGCAGGAAGTTGGCTGGAGAGGAAAAGAGGAAGGGGAGGAAGGAAGGATGAAAGGAAGGGTAAAACGATAGGGAGGGAGGGAGGAGAGAAAGATGAAAGAAGGGAGGAAGGAAGGAAAGAAAGAAAGAGGAAAGAAACAAGGAAGGAAGGAGAGAGAGAGAAAAGATAGAAGGAAGGAAGGAAAAAGAGAGGAAAGATGGGAGGGAGGGAGGAAGAAAGGAAGGAGGGAAGGAGGAAGAAGAGAAAGAGGAAAGAAGGAGAGAGAAAAGATGGATGGAAGGAAAGAGAGAAAAGATGGGAGGGAGGAAGAAAGGAAGGAGGAAGAAGAGAAAGAGGAAAGAAGGAAGGAAGGAGAGAGAGAAAAAAGATGGATGAAAGGAAAGAGAGAGGAAAGATGGGAGGGAGGAAGAAAGGAAGGAGGAAGAAGAGAAAGAGGAAAGGAGGAAGGAAGAAAGGAGACAGAGAAAAGGGATGGATGGATGGAAGGAAGGAAAGAGAGAGGAAAGATGAGAGGGAGGAAGAAAGGAAGGAGGGATGGAGGGAAGGAGGAAGAAGAGAAAGAGGAAAGAAGGAAGGAAGGAGAGAGAGAGAGAAAAAGGATGGATGACAGGAAGGAAGGAAAGAGAGAGGAAAGATGGGAGGAGGGATGGAGGAAGAAGAGAAAGGAAGGAAGGAAGGAAAGATGGGAGGAGGGATGGAGGGAAGGAGGAAGAAAGAGGAAAGGAGGAAGGAAGAAAGGGAGAGAGAGAAAAAGGATGGATGAAAGGAAAGAGAGGAAAGATGGGAGGAAGGAAGGAGGGAGAAGAGAAAGAAGGAAGGAAGGAGAGAGAAAAGATGGATGGATGGAAGGAAAGAGTGATTGAGGAAGGAAGGAAGGAAGGAAAGAGAGAGAGAGAGTAAAGATGGATGGAAGGAAAGAGAGGGCAGATGGGAGGAAGGTTGAAGAGGGCAGATAGGAAGGAAGGAAGGAAGGAAGGAAGGAAAGAGAGAGGAAAGATGGGAGGGAGGGAGGAGAGAAAGAAGGAAGGAAGGAGAGAGAAAAGATGGATGGATGGAAGGAAGGAGGGAGGGAGGGAGGAAGGAAGGAGAGAGAAAAAAAAGATGGATGGAAGGAAGGAGAGGACAGATGGGAGGAAGGTTGGAGAGGGCAGATAGGAAGGAAGGAAGGAAGGAAGGAAGGAAGGAGAGAGGAAAGACAGGAAGGAGGAAGGGAGGGAGGGTGGAGAGGGCAGATAAGGAGAGATTGGAAAGAAAGATGGATGGATGGGTGGAAGGAAGGAGCAATGGAAGAAAGGAAGGAAGGGAGGAAGGAGGAAAGGGACGGAGGAAAGGAGGGAGGAAAAGAAGGAATGCAGAGAGGAAGGATGAAAGGAGCAAGGGAAGGGAGGAGGAACTCCTCCTCTCGCCCAGACCTGCCTTTGGGGCGGGGGCTTTAGCCAAGGAAGCCCCCTCCCCAGGCTCAGCCCAGCTCTGATCCCCCCAACCAACCCTGCGAATCCCACCCCCGAGCTCCCCATTTCCGCCCCCTCCACCGCCCCATACTCACTGGCCAGGATCCTCTGGACGGCGTCGTAGTGGGCGAAGGCGTACGTGCTCTTGGGCGAGGGGACGCCGTCCTTGGGGAGGGTCTCCTTCAAGTGGACCTCCAGCCCGTTCAGGGAGGCCAGGCTGCCGTGGTACTGCCGGGAGGGGAGGGGAAGGTTTAATCCCATCCGTGGCGCAAGCGATGACGCACGCACAAACCCAGGCGTTGGCGTAGAAAGCCCTCTACGTCCGTATCCCCCCCTCCGTGAGTCTGCCCACGGGTTCGTAACCCTCGCGGGTTCGTTGGGAGAGGAAACGGGAGACGTAGCCTTCTCGGTGGCGGCCCCCGGCGTGAGGAACTCCCTCCCGGTTGACGTTTGCTTACTTGGTCCGCGCTCTGCGCTCTTCCCGCCTTTCCGTATTTTAAAGCAGTGTTTTGGACTACAGCTCCCAGAATTCCTGACCATTGGACCAGCTAGCTCAGACTTTTGGGAGTTGTAGTCCAAAACACCTGGAAGGCCACAATCTGGATGCCACTGATTTAAGGCAAGCCTTTGGCTTTCGAAGTTCACGGTGGCAGAAAAAGCGTTCTAACGGTTTATACAGTGGGGCCGCTGTATTCGCAGGTTTGGTATCCGCGGTTTCCAGCACGCCTTGGATCATTGGCACATGCTTAAAATGGCAGTGCCCATAGTTAAATATGGCGGTGCGCATACTTAAAATGTCGGCCATACTTAAAATGGCAGTGCTCGTACTTAAAATGTCAGCCATAATTAAAATGGCGGTGCTCATACTTAAAATGTCAGCCATAATTAAAATGGCGGTGCTCATACTTAAAATGTCAGCCATAATTAAAATGGTGGTGCTTATACTTAAAATGTCAGCCATACTCAAAATGTTAACACTCATACATAAAATGGTGACACCCATACTTAAAATGGCAGTGCCCATACTTAAAATGGCAGTGCCCATACTTAAAATGGCAGAGCTCATACGTAAAGTGATGCCGCCCATACTTAAAATGGCGGTGCTCATACTTAAAATGTCAGCCATACTCAAAATGTTGACACTCTAAAAAGGCAGCCATACTTAAAATAGTGGTGCTCATACTTAAAATGGTGGCGCCCATACTTAAAATGGCAGTGCCTATACTTAAAATGGCAGAGCTCATATGTAAAGTGATGCCGCCCATATTTAAAATGGCGGTGCTCATACTTAAAATGTCAGTCATACTCAAAATGTTGACACTCTAAAAAGGCAGCCATACTTAAAATAGTGGTGCTCATACTTAAAATGATGGCGCCCATACTTAAAATGGCAGTGCCCATACTTAAAATGGCAGAGCTCATACGTAAAGTGATGCCGCCCATACTTAAAATGGCGGTGCTCATACATAAAATGTCAGCCATACTCAAAATGTTGACACTCTAAAAAGGCAGCCAGCCATACTTAACATAGTGGTGCTCATACTTAAAATGGTGGCGCCCATACTTAAAATGGCAGAGCTCATACAAAAGTGATGCCGCCCATACTTAAAATGGCGGTGCTCATACTTAAAATGTCAGCCATACTCAAAATGTTGACACTCTACGAAAAGATGGAAGGCTGAATGAACCTTGGCGCCCTTGGGATCAAATTCGCAATGTCGTGGTTGCAATACCGGTATTTAACCACGGCACCACTATGGCACCGCCGCATACCTAAAGCGGCTCATATAGGCTTGTTTCGTAAGGTGTGGTATAAATGAATTAACAGAATTAATTAACAGAATTAATACAATGGACGTTCCCAGTCGCCGAGTTGGGAGAAGAAGGAAGGTGCGGGAAAGAAAAATTCGCAGTAAAAATAAACAACGTCTTTTACCACATCTTCAATGCAGTTTGCGGCATTTGCGAACGGTTCTTCGGCCACGAGGCAGAGCACCAGACCCCGGACGCGGTGAACATACAAGACCATCCTCACCAGGGTAGGGCCGCTACCCAGCGAGGCGTCACTGTTTACACCTGCGCGCGCCGTATTTTCCGCGCTGTTGGAAGGGTTGCTCTGGAACCTGGAGCGAAGAGAATAATGTTCGTCTTGTGGATTGTTACCTTCTTTTTTCTCTTTCTTTAGCTGCTGAAATAGTTGTCGGCTTGTCGTCTGACCGCCACCGATTTACGTAATTTTAAAGTAGATGACAAACACAGTGAAGCGGAAAACTGGGAGGAAGAAAATCAACTCTATTGAAATGTGGTGATGGGGGAGAGGTCTAAGGAAAACGTGGACCGCCAAAAAGAGAAATTGATGGGTCCAAGAGCAAATCAAAGGATATTCAACAATTTAAGATATGCAAATTACACTAGAGGACCTAGGAAATACCTAGAGAGGACGCCTCTCTAGGCATCTCCATCATGACTCTATGGTAACTTCCAGCCAACTCACCACAAATAAATACTTGAAACCACGGGAAAAAACCCCCATAGAATCACGCTGGAGGACCTAGGAAAGGCCTAGAGAGGACGCCTCTCTAGGCATCTCCAGTGTGACTCTATGGTAACTTCCAGCAGACTCACCACGAATAAATACTTGAAACCACGGGGGAAAAAAATCCCATAAAATCACGCTGGAGGACCTAGGAAAGGACTAGAGAGGACGCCTCTCTAGGCATCCCCAGCATGACTCTATGGTTATGTCCGATGGAAGTTATCATAGACCTACACTGGAGGACCTAGGAAATACCTAGAGAGGATGCCTCTCTAGGCATTTCCAGTGTTACGCTATGGTAACTTCTGGTGAAAGCTACTACAGATTCACGCTGGATGACCTAGGAAATGCCTAGAGAGGCCGCCGCTCTAGGCATCTCTGCTGCAACTCTATGGTAACTTCTGAAAAACTCACCATGAACAAATACTTAAAACCACGGGTAAGAACAAACGCCATGCTGGATGACCTAGGAAAGGCCTAGAGAGGTTGCCTCTCTAGGCATCTCTGCTGCAACTCTATGGTAACTTCTGGAAGACTCACCATGAACAAATACTTAAAACCACGGGTAAGAACAAACGCCATGCTGGAAGACCTAGGAAAGGCTAGAGAGGTTGCCTCTCTAGGCATCTCTGCTGCAACTCTATGGTAACTTCTGGAAGACTCACCATGAACAAATACTTAAAACAACGGGTAATGACGAATGCCACCTAGGAAAGGCCTAGAGAGGCCACGTCTAGGCATCTCCAGTGCAACTCTATGGTAAGTTCCAGCAGAATTAACCATAGAGTCGTGCTGGAGGACCTAGGAAATTTCTAGGGAGACCATACTTTTCGGACAATGGAAAACTGAAACCACAGATACCAGTTCTGCGCCGACCTGGAAATGAAACATCTGAAGAACAAAACCAAAGTCCCAACTGACCTGGAAGCAGAACCGGGATGCTTCCCGCCTTACCTGGACATCCATTCCACCGGATATTCCCGGAGGGCAGCAGCTTCCTCTTCCGAGAGGAAAACGGGGATAATCCGGACCCCTGGGGGTAACGCTGGTTCCTCCAACGGCGGTGGAGGACTTCCTAGGGGAAGGGGAAATGGCGTTACCATCCCGGACTAAAAGAATCTGAGCCTGTCAATATTACAAGTCGTTAAGAACAGTAATTAACATGTGGAGTCTCTGTTATCTGGAATTCCTCTCTAGGCATCTTTAGGTCCTCCAACACAACTCTATGGTGAATTTTCCCCGGACGTCCTTTATTTTAATAGGATTTGCTGTTATCTCTGGTTTCCGGTATTTGTGGTAAATCTAGGAGCCAAATCCCTGGGGTAGAAGTGAATCCAACTGTATTATTATTTCTAATAAATTATTAATACAGGTTGAATTTCAAATTTTCCGCTATGGATTAGTTCTGGGGGATACTGAAAATCACGGATAACAGCAAACGCCATTGAAAATAATGGGACTTCCGGCTTAAAATACCATAGAGTTGCCTTGGAGAACCTAGAAAATGGCTAGAGAGGATGAATTTTCTAGGAAGACTCTATGGTAGTTGTGCTGTTTTGTGTCCTCTGGGGATTGGTTCTGGGGTGGGCGTGGATACCGAAAACTGTGGATAATAGTGAACGCCATTGAAAATAATGGGACTTCCAGTTTAAAATACCATAGAGTTGCCTTGGAGGACCTAGAAAATGGCTAGAGGGGATGCATTTTCTAGGAAGACTCTACGGTAGTTGTGCTGTTTTGTGTCGTCTGGGGATTGGTTCTGGGGTGGGCGTGGATACCGAAAACCGTGGATAATAGTGAACACCATTGAAAATAATGGGACTTCCAGCTTAAAATACCATAGAGTTGCCTTGGAGGACCTAGAAAATGGCTAGAGAGGACGCACTTTCTAGGAAGACTCGATGGTGGGTGTGCTGTTTTGTGTCCGTGGATAATTGAATCAGTGGACAACGAATCAGTGGATACGGGGGTCCAACTATAACATTAAAACAATAAATTAAACAGTTTAAAATGATTTTAAAAATTACTTTCAATAAGCTAAAACCCTGTTGAACATCACAACGAGATTAAAAAAAAGATTTAAAAGATTGATTTTAAAAAGAGATCAATATTTGGGATGAATGAAAGCCAAGTTTTCACCAGGGTTCAAATTTCTCAAAATAAATCTTGCCAATGAGAGGCAGCGTGGTTTGAATGTCGGACTAGAACCCTGAGAGACCGGGGTTCGAATCCCCCTTTGCTTGGCCATGGAAAACCCAACTGGGTGGCCTCGGGCATGTCACACTCTCTCAGCCTCAGAGGAAGGCTTCATCCATTGAAGAAAACTTGCCGGGAAAATCCCGCAATATTTTCTCCTTACGGTCGATGTAAGTCAGAAATGATGTGATGGCACACAACACAACAACATCCAAGAGGAAAACGATGCTAACGAGGGCCTCGATCCCCCCGCACCGCAAAAAATCTCCTCACCGTGGGACGCGCGTTCCTCGTTACGCTCGTCCGGCCGCGGTTCCCTGTTCTCCGCCTCGCCCTGGAACGGAAGCAGAAAGTTACTCGCGCGTCACGCAGGCTGAAGAAACAACCCGCTAAGAATTAGGGTTCCCTCCCCGCATAATTAGACTGAGACAATTTTAAGGTTGCTAATTAATTTTTACCCAGAGTTTCCAAAAGTACAATTATTAACCAATTTTATTACCCCATACCTGTTAGCTTCTGAGATACACCCACCCCAAATTGATACCCGCGGTTTCAATTATACATCGTGCGAAAAATATGGTCTCTAAGCATTTCTTAGCGCAATCCTATTTATCCTGTGGGATTTTTATGATGTAAGCCGCCTCGATTGCGTTGCAGAGGGGCGGGATAGAAATAATAATAATAATAATAATAATTATTAATAACTTCAAGCAGAAATTGACCATAGAGTCATGCTGGAGAACCTCCTGATGCCTAGAGAGACCTCTCCGACTGCGGATACGTGAAACTGCGGTTACCGATCCAGCGTGAAATAAGGGCAACTTTTCATTTTTTTTTAGTGTGTAAAGTATGTCGTAATTTTTCTTTTTTTAAAATGCTCTTTTAAAGCAAGTTGTTTTAATAATAATAATAATAAAAATGTATTTATATCCCGTCCTCTGCGAACAATCGGGGCGGTTTACAACAGTAAAATAATACATAATATAAAACAACTCAAAATCCCTTCCCCCCCCCTTAAAATATTATTAAATCAATACAAATTAAAATCAACATATAAAATAATAATAAATAATAAAATAATTTTAGGTTGAACTTACGCTAATGGAAGGATTTGTTTCTTGCACTATAAAAATGAAGTGATTAAAAAGAAGCAATAGACCCTAACCGTACGGGTTTTCAGCTTGTACTTTTTAAAATACGTTGTTAGCGGTCTTAAGTCTCATTGTTGGGAGAAAGGCAGGATATAAATTAATAAAATAATAGTATTCCTGATGCTGTTAAAAAAAACTTACAGCTAGACGAAGAAGGAGGAAAAGGTATAAAAGAGGCTTTGAGAAGGCAGGAAAATGGTGATCAATGCCCTATAAGGGCTTTTATGGGGTTTTAAAATGCATTTTTAATGTTTAAACTACCCCATAAATTACAATTATATACAATTAAATTAACCCATAAATTATAAAATACTGGCTGGCCCCCGTATATGCAGGGGTTATGCTCCAAGACCCCTTGTGGATACCTGAAACCGTGGACAATAGGGATCCCTATTATTTTCAATGAGACAAACGTTGGATATTGATCACAGAATCGCGTTGGAGGACCTAGAAATGCCTAGAGTGGACATAATTTTTTCAGACGTGGATAGCTGAAACCGTGGATAATAGGGAACCCTCTTATTTTCAATGAGGCAGACAGACATGGGACATTGACCATAAAATTGCACTGGAGGACCTAGAAATGCCTAGAGTGGACATAATTTTTTCAGACGTGGATAGCTGAAACCGTGGATAATAGGGAACCCTCTTATTTTCAATGAGGCAGACATTGGACGTTGACCATAAAATCGCATTGGAGGACCTAGAAATGCCTAGAGAGGATATAATTTTTTCAGACGTGGATAAGTGAACTTATGGATATCGAATCCATGGATACGGGAATCGACCTGTACATTAGGACCACCGTATCTGCTGATTCACTACCAACTGATTCAGTTATCCACGTAGTTTTCGGTATCCACGGGGACCTGAGCAACCAATCCCCCATGGATATAGGGGTCCTACTGTAATCTGTTTTTAAAAAAATAGGCCTCCTCTGGCCTTCATGAGTAACAGAAACCTGTAGTTACTTTCGGACGGCGAGAATGGACGCATACCTTCTGGTCCACCTCCATTTCCTGGAGCGAAACTTTGGGGGCGATTTCCGGCGGAAGCTGGCTGCTGACAAGCCTGGGCCAAAGAAAAAAACGAAAAAGGATTTTGCATGTGGACGCAAATTGAGTGGCAGGAGTGGATTGTGAGGTGGAGGAGGAATTTGCAGGTGGATGAGTGGTAGGATTGGATTGTGAAGTGCGGAGGGATTTTTCACGTGGATGCAGATTGTGGCAGGAGGGGTTGTGAGGTGGGGAGGGATTTTGCACGTGGATGCAAACTGAGTGACGGTGGATTGTGAGGTGGAGAGAGAATTTGCACGTGGATGCACACTGAGTGGCAGGAGTGGATTGTGAGGTGGAGAGGGATTTTGCACGTGGATGCAGATTAAGTGGCAGGACTGGATTGTGAGGTGGAGAGGGAATTTGCACGTGGATGCAGATTGAGTGGCAAGAGTGGATTGTGAGGTGGAGAGGGAATTTGCACGTGGATGCAGATTAAGTGGCAGGACTGGATTGCGAGGTGGAGAGGGAATTTGCACGTGGATGCAGATTGAGTGGCAGGAGTGGACTGTGAGGTGGAGAGGGAATTTGCACGTGGATGCAGACTGAGTGGCAGGAGTGGATTGTGAGGTGGGGAGGGATTTTGCACGTGGATGCACATTGAGTGGCAGGAGTGGATTGTGAGGTGGGGAGGGATTTTTCACATGGACGGTGATTGGCTGAGGGCTAAGCAGCCAATCTGCACACGGGGAAAGGCAACATACCCAAGAGTTTTAATATATATGGAGAGATGCTTCTACGGAAACGGAGCTCTGCCCTATACTCACAGCCCCCCGTAGAGAATGCAGCCGGCGAGGACATGGAGAACCCGTTGGCAGGTCTGCAGGATGAGGGCAGCCTTCAGTAACAGCAGAGGGTCCACCTGGAGAGGGGCACAAAGAGATCATTTAGCCTGTCTGTGTCAGAGGTGTAGAAAGGATATTCGAATGCGAAACCGCGCGACGGAGGGGGAGCGTTAAACGCAAAAGGGGGTTTTGTCTGGGAATCCCACTGAGGATAATTCTCCCTAAGTCTCTTTACGTGAAAAAAGCGAGTTACTTTGGTTCTGTCTAAGGCCCAGAGGGAGTTGAAGATCCGGTGGAGGTCGCTGGTGTTGCGCCGGAGGTGCTCCACGTAGCGCTCCCACTCCTGGTCCAAGTCCTCTTTCGTACGCTCCTGAGAAGGACACACACACACGCACACACACACACAGACACACAAATAAACCTGTGGTTTCAAGATTTAGGCATGAGGAGCTGTAGTGCAGTCATAGAATCATAAAATTGGAAGGTACCTCCAAGGGTCATCCAGTCTGACCCCATTCTGCCATGCAGGAATACACGATCAATGCATTCCCAAAAGATGGCCATCCAACCTCTGTTTAAAGACCTCCAAAGAAGGAGACTCCTCCACCTTCTGAGGCAGCCCATATTCCACCGGATTTGGAAGGGACCCCCAAAGACCATCTAGTCCAACCCCATTCTGCCATGTAGGAATATACAACTATATTGTATAGCGCATACCCGACAGATGGCCATCCAGCCTCTGTTTAAACACCTCCAAAGAAGGAAACTCCACCACACTCCCAGGCAGTGTGTTCCACTTCTGAACAGGAAGTTCTTTCTAATAATGTTTAGGTGGAATCTCTTTTACTGTAATTTGAACCCATTGCTCCGTGTCCTAGTCTCTGGAGCAGCAGAAAACAAACTTGCTCCATCCTCAGTAGGACATCCCTTCAAATATTTAAACATGGCTCTCACGTCATCTGCTCTTCTCCAGGCTAAACATGCCCAGCGCCCTAAGCCGCTCCTCATAGGGCAAAATGGCTTCCAGTCCTCCCACCATTTTGGTTGCCCTCCTCTGGACACGTTCCAGCTTCTCCATATCCTTCCTGAATTGTGGTGCCCAGAACTGGACAGTCTTCCAGGTGAGGTCTGACCAAAGCAGAATACAGCAGCACTATTACTTCCCTTGATCTAAACACTATATTCCTATTAATGCAGCCTAGAATCGCATTGGCCTTTTTAGCTGCTGCATCACACTCTTGGCTCATGTTCAGCTCGTGGTCCACTAAGACTCCTAGATCCCTTTTCCATGGACTGCCATCAATCCAGGGGTCACCCATCCTATATCTGTGCATTTCATTTTTTCTGGACACTATACTCCTATTAATGCAGCCTGGAATCGCATTGGCCTTTTTAGCTGCTGCATCACACTCTTGGCTCACATTCAGCTTGTGGTCCACTGAGACTCCTAGATCCCTTTCGCATGGACTTCCATCAAGTGTCACCCACCCAACATTTCTCCCTGTTGAAATCCATTTTGTTAGTTATGGCCCAGCTTTCTAATCCGTTAAGGTGGCCATTTTGGATTCTGATCCCGTCCTCCGAGGGAAGCGTAACTCACCACGTACGCCTGGCGAACAGGACCGTTGTAAAAGCGGAAGAGTCCGATCAGCGTCTCCAGAAACTGCTGGCCGCTCACATCGGGGAGGTCGGGCGCACATCCGATAACCTGGAACGGACGTAAGGTTTTAAGAGGGGAGGAGACAAAGAAGACCGTGGCGTTTTCCTCCCCGAGAGCGGACGAAAAGATGGATTCTCAACTCTAAGAATCCATACGTAAATTCACAAACACGATGAGAAACCGTCTATATGAAGGCGGGAGGGAAAACAAATTACTCTGAAATAATAGCCAATCACATCAGCTGTAATTTGTCTTAACGGTGTTTTAGCCCCCGAAAAGCTTTCCACGCCAAGATGGCCGCCAAGAGTGATTTACTCGCGTTTTTAATTTGCCACCGCCAAACGTTTTTTTAAAAAACTATTTCCCTTTGTGAGTTTTAGCGTTATTTTGCCTGTTGTAAAAAAGAGTAGAAGAGAAAAGAAGACCCCGTTTTGTTGCCTCAGCGCTCATTCGCGATGGCAAAAATCCAACATGGCGGCAAGCAGGCGCTTGTCCTTTTAAGAAGCCCCAACTCCCCCTGTGTCCAGCCAATCCGCTTTGCGCTTCCTATCAAATCACTTGTCCCAAATTTATTTATTTAATAAATATTAAATAAATATGATGAACAAGGGGGAATGTGCATTTCCCACACAATATTTTAAAAAATTCACGGAAAACCGCAAATTCTCCTAATACGGGAATACGGGGTTCTATTGGTATAAAAATGAGCTTAAAGAAATAATTCACCAAATTATAATTTTAAAGATAATTGAATTAAAAGCCATTTGTGATAACGACAGCCTAGCGTTCCCTGTTCCAAAAAGACTTTAACGTGACACTTTCGCGGCAAACTAACCCAGAGGTAATTCCCGTCTACTTTCACGGCAAACTTTCGCTTCCTCAGACGGATCAGGCTGGGCGGGGAACCGGAAATTTCCGCCACGCAGCGAACCATCCCGGCAATTTGCCCGCAGAGCAGCTCCTGATGGTCCAGCGAAGTCTGTGAGAAAGGAAAAATCGGAGCAGAATCCGGAAAGAGGTTAAGGAAGGTGTCTTTTTTCCACCCACAAAATGAAATATATAATAATTGTAACCAATAAAAATTAAATTTAAAAAATTGAAATAAATAGGGAACTAGGCAAGCAAAAAACAGAGCAGAAGTTTGTAGGGGTTTCTTTCTTTTTTTTTTTAGGACTAATCCAAAATTAAAACTAAAAAATTAGGATTAATAATATAGTCAGAATTACAAAATTACATCTATATAACAAAAAGAACCAAACAGTAAGCGCTATTCGGCAGGAGGTGGACTTTCCTTTTTTTGGAGGTTTTTAAACATAGGTTGGAGTACTTGAGTTTGGTATTTCTGCATGGAAAAATGGGGTTGGACTAGATGACCCTTGGAGTTCCCTTCCAATAATAATAATAATAATAATAATAATAATAATAATATTTATTTATATCCTGCCCCTCTACAAAATGCAATCGGGGTGGCTTACAACAATTAAAATATACATCCCGGACCCTCAATCCCATCCCACCATTAAAATACAATTAAATAATACAGGAATTAAAACAACAATTAAAATATACATCCCGGACCCTCAATCCCATCCCACCATTAAAATACAATTAAATAATACAGGAATTAAAACAACAATTAAAATATACATCCCGGACCCTCAATCCCATCCCACCATTAAAATACAATTAAATAATACAGGAATTAAAACATACTTTAAAACAAAATAGACAAAAAATAAAAAATAAACAACGGACAGATAATTTTGCGCCAAATCAAATTCTACGTAGTCCTATTTTATCTCCCTAAAGTAACAGAGTGACTTTTAATCTATTAAAAGGTGCCAGCTAATGTTACATTTTTCTTTCAATTTTTCCCGAAAATTTCAAATTTTTACCGTTAAAAAAAAAACGGAAGGAAATAACGTTTTTTTCCCACAGCTTCAAAATTTTTGGAAATTTTATATCTCTATCCACAACAAAACTATAAATCCCAGGAATTCCTTGGCAGTTAAAGTAGTTTCAAAGTGGATTATTTCTGCAGTGCGGAGGCAGGCAAAGTCTTGATATCTCAATTAACAATTGCATGCCGCGACTCACAACAACAACAACCTTTTCCTTTTACGTAGTCGTACCTCGCAGGGGTGGAAGTAGCAAATCCCAGCTCGCGTCGGATCCCCTTCTTCCTTTACTTTGGAGTCGTCATAGAGGAAAAAGCAGTTCCACCTTAAACAAAAAAACCCCGAGAAATGGAAAAAATACCACCCAAATTTCGAGCAAATTCGATATTCCACCTTAAAAAAAAAACGAGAAATGGAAAAAATACCACTCAAATTTCAAGCAAATTCGATATTCCACCAAAAACCACCCAAATTTTGAGCAAATTCGATATTTCACCTTAAAAAAAATGAGAAATGGAAAAAACACCACCCAAATTTCGAGTAAATTTGATATTTCACTTTTTAAAAAAAGAGAAATGGAAAAAATACCACCCAAATTTTGAGCAAATTCGATATTCCACCTTAAAAAAAAACGAGGAATGGAAAAAATACCACCCAAATTTTGAGTAAATTCGATATTCCACCTTAAAAAAAAAGAGAAATGGAAAAAATACCACCCAAATTTTGAGCAAATTTGATATTCCACCTTAAAAAAAAAAGAAATGGAAAAAATAACACCCAAATTTCGAGCAAATTTTATATTCCACCTTAAAAAAAAAAACAAGAAATGGAAAAAATACCACTCAAATTTCGAGCAAATTCGATATTCCACATTAAAAAAATAAAAAAAAATAAAAAAAAATAAAAAAAAAATGCCACCCAAATTTGGAGCAAATTCGATATTCCACATTAAAAAAAAACAAATAAAAAAAATACCACCCAAATTTTGAGCAAATTTGATATTCCACTTCTGCTCCTTAGGGGTAAGAGTCGGCCGCCATCTTGTTGTGAAACATGACAGCGGCGTAACAACGCCGGTATTAAGCATAGCAATGTGAAAGTCTGAGAGGAATAAAAATCTGGATTACGGGGCTAAGGCAAGGTAGAACGATAGATAGCATTTGGTCTTGGAAGCTAAGCAGGGTCAGCCCTGGTTGGGACTTGGAGGGGAGACCACCAAGGAATCCCAAGTGCTGGAGGCTCAATTTCAGAGGAAGGAAATGGCAAAACCTCCTTGCCTAAGAAAGCCCTCCAAAATCCATGGGGTTGCCATAAGTCAATGGAGATTCCATCTGACTTTGGAAGCTAAGCAGGTTCAGCCTTGGTTAGTGCTTGGATGGGAGACCGCCAATGAATAATCTATCATATCCCCGTCTCTGTTCCTGCATCTCTATCTACATATATCTCTATCTCTCTGTCAATAGTTGTACTAAATCCCCTCAAGGCATCAGATTCCATCTGATCTTGGAAGCTAAGCAGGGTCACCCCTGGTTAGTGCATGGATGGGAGACCGCCAATGAATAATCTATCATGCCTCTGTCTCTGTTCCTGCATCTCTATCTACATATATCTCTATCTCTCTGTCTACAGTTGTACTAAATCCCCTCAAGGTACCAGATTCCGTCTGATCTTGGAAGCTAAGCAGGGTCAGCCCTGGTTAGTGCTTGGATGGGAGACCGCCAATGAATAATCAATCATGCCTCTGTCTCTATTCCTGCATCTCTATCTACATATATCTCTGTCAGTCTGTCTACAGTTGTACTAGATCCCCTCAAGGCACCAGATTCCATCTGACCTTGGAAGCTAAGCAGGGTCAGCCTTGGTTAGTGCTTGGATGGGAGACCGCCAATAAATAATCTATCATGCCTCTGTCTCTGTTCCTGCATCTCTATCTACATATATCTCTATCTCTCTGTCTACAGTTGTACTAAATCCCCTCAAGGTACCAGATTCTGTCTGATCTTGGAAGCTAAGCAGGGTCAGCCCTGGTTAGTGCTTGGATGGGAGACCGCCAATGAATAATCAATCATGCCTCTGTCTCTATTCCTGCATCTCTATCTACATATATCTCTATCTCTCTATCTACAGTTGTACTAAATCCCCTCAAGGCATCAGATTCCATCTGATCTTGGAAGCTAAGCAGGGTCAGCCTTGGTTAGTGCTTGGATGGGAGACCGCCAATGAATAATTATCATGCCTCTGTCTCTATTCCTGCATCTCTATCTACATATCTGTCTATCTCTCTATCTACAGTTGTGCTAAATCCCCTAAAGGCATCAGATTCCATCTGATCTTGGAAGCTAAGCAGGGTCAGCCCTGGATAGGACCTGGATGGGAGACCGCCAATGAATCCCAGGTGCTGGAGGCTCTATTTCAGAGGAAGGAAATTTGCAAAACAACCTCTGAGGATTCCTTGCCTAAGAAAACCTAAGAAAATTCATGGAATTCATAAGTCAACAGGTGACTTGAAATACCGGATTCTGTCTGATCTTGGAAGCTAAGCAGGGTCAGCCCTGGTTGGGACTTGGATGGGAGACCACCAACCAATCCCAGGTGCTAGAGGCTCTATTTCAGAGGAAGGAACTGACCTCTGAGGATTTGTTAGCTTAAGAAAACCCTGTGAAATCTATGGGGTCCCCATAAGAAAACAGGTGACTTAAAGGCAGAAACATACAAAAACCTTGGGCAAGTCACACTCTCTCAGCCTCAGAGGGACATGGATACCTTGAAATATGTAGTTTTTTATTTTTACTTTTGTATTGGTTTTATCTGGTATTGTTTTAAATATATCCCATTATTGGGAGAAAGACATGACATAAATGAATAAATTAATAATAATTACGACAACGCTACTTACCAGACGCTTGGCGCGGTCTCAGATGGGGTGGAGGTAGCCATTTAACTCACCGAAAAACCTCATTATCTTCACAAAGCGTTTCTTTCCCAAAAGTGGCGGCGTTGGCGCATAACCGGATTCATTTTCGAGCAAAACATTTTACCGTATCATTAATCCGCGCCATGAACGCACGATTTTAGCGCAGAATTTGTGCTGTTCTACACAGCTTGGGACAGGCAAAAAAATAAAAATCCTCCAAGAGCAGCAATTTTTTTTTTTTTTTTTTGGTGGTCTTTTTACGAAGTCCAGCGCCAACTGCGCACCCTTGAAGCGAATGGCGACGTTCAGAGTCCAAAAACTGTATACTGGAAATTGGGAACTGCGAAGACTCACACCCACAACAGCCTCTCAAACCGAGACGTGTGGTTTTAGGGTTTCAGGCTGTTTACGGGACCCCAGTTTGGGGTTTACGGCGAGGCGCGGTGAAGAGTTCCTGGCCACGCGCCGCGGTCTGAACGAAAAGAATTCCTCTCTCCCCTCTCTCTGGCCGGAGCGTCTTGTGATCCCAGCCTCGTCGGGTGTGGCGGCTTCTTCACTCGCCCTAAAATTAAGAGAGACGAATGGATTATAATTAGCACGCGGAAACGTCTCCTCCAACGGCCCATGTGAGACAGCGCTGTCAGGCCGGTGTGTCCTGAATCCGCCACCCAGCTATGGAATCTCAGCCTCAAGGCGTTAACTCTTTCTCTCTCTCTCTCCATCCATTTTGGCCAAGCCGACCTCTCTTCTCTTCCTTCCCTTTCCTCCTCTTCTTTTTCCTCCTTTTTTCTCTTTCCTTCCTTTCTCTTCTCTTCTTTCCTCCTCCTCCTCTCCCTCTTCTTCCTTCCTTTTTCCTCCTCTCTTCCTCCCTCTTTCTCTTTTCCTCTCTCCTTCCTTCCTTCCTTCCTTCCTTTCCTCTTCTTCATCTCCTTTCCTCCCTTTCTCTTCTCTTTCTTCATCCTCCTCTACTCCCTCTCTCTCTCCTTCTGTCCTTCCTTTTTCCTCCTCTCTTCCTCCCTCTTTCTCTTCTCCTCCCTCCCTCTTCTCCTTTCTTCCCTCTTTCTCTTCTCCTTCCTTCCTTCCTTTCCTCTTCTTCATCTCCTTTCCTCCCTTTCTCTTCTCTTTCTTCCTCCTCCTCTCCTCCCTCCCTCTTCTTCCTTCCTTCCTTTTTCCTCCTCTCTTCCTCCCTCTTTCTCTTCTCCTTCCTCCCTCTTCTCCTTTCTTCCTTCTTTCTCTTCTCCTTCCTTCCTTTTCCTCCTCTTCATCACCTCCTTTCCTCCCTTTCTCTTCTTTCCTCCTCTTCTCTTCCTTTTCTCTTTTCCTTCCTTCCTTCCCTTTCTCTTCCCTTGTCTTCCTTTCTTTCTTCCTCCCCCTCCAATCTGCCTCTTCCTTCCTCTTTCTCTTCTCTTTCCTTCCTTGCTTTCCTCCTACTCTCCACTTCCTCCTTTCCTCCGTTTCTCTTTTCTTCCTCCTCCTCTCCTCCCTTTCCCTTCTTTCTTCCTTCCTTTTTCCTCCTCTCTTCCTCCCTCTTTCTCTTCTCCTTCCTTTTTTCCTCCTCCTCTCAACCTCTTCCTTTCCTCCCTTTCTCTTCTCTTCCTTCCTCCTCCTCTTATCTTCCCTCTTTCTCTTCTCCTTCCTTCCTTTCCTCCTCTTCTTCCTCCTCTCCACTTCCTCTTTTCCTTTCCCTTCTCCTTCCTTCCTCCTCCTTTCTTCTCTCTTCTCCTTCCTTCCTTTCTCCTTCCTCTTCCTTTCCACTCCTTCCTTTTTCCTCTCAGGTTTCCTATGAAGAAAAAAGCTGGGAAGGGAACATTTCTAGGAAGGAGAAAAAGCAGGAAATGGGGAGTTGTCTTGGGGGACTGCAATCTCCATGATCCCCAAGTAGTTCCTTTCCCCCCCTAGTTTATCCTTCCCAGATCCCTTCTTACAACCAGCCCAGCTCTTAAAAAAACGCTACCCTTAAAAAAAAAACACTACTACACATCCCATCATGGCTCCCAGCCAGCATGACCCAGGGATAGGGGATGATGGGGGTTGCAGTCACTCAAATTAAAAAAAGAGTAGCTTTTCCAAAGTATTGAAAGAAAGAAGAGGAAAAGGGAAGAGAATGACTGAAATCTCACCACTACCAATCCCATCATGGCTCCCAAGCCAGCAAGACCCAGAGATAGAGGATGATGGGGGTTGCAGTTGTTAAAAAAAGGTAAGTTTTCCCAAGTATTGGAAGCTACAAGGGGAAAAAAAGAGAGAATTACTGAAATCTCATAATTACTTCCCACCACTACAAGTCCCATCATGGCTGCCCAGCCAGCATGACCCATGGAAGGGGATGCTGGGGGTTACAGTTGTTAAAAAAGGTAACTTTTTCCCAAGTCTTGAAAGCTAAAAACGAAAAAAAAGAGAATTACTGAAATCTCATAATTACTTCCTGCCAATAAAAATCCCATCATGGCTGCCCAGCCAGCATGACCCAGGGATACAGGATGATGGGAGTTGCAGCTGTTAAAAAAGAGTAACTTTTCCGAACAACAGAAATGAAAGAGAGAGAGAGAGAGAGAAAATGACTGAAATCCCAACACTACCAATCCATCATGGCTCCCCAGCCAGCATGACCCAGAGATAGGGGATGATGGGGGTTGCAGTAGATCAAGTAAGAAAAAGTTTTCCAAAGTATTGAAAGAAAAAAAAAAAGGAGAGGAAAGGAGAGAGAATGACTGAAATCTCAGCACTACCAATCCCATTATGGCTGCCCAGCCAGCATGACCCAGAGATAGGGGATGATGGGGGTTGCAGTAGCTCAAGTAAGAAAAAGAGAAACCTTTCCAAAGTATTGAAAGAAAAAAAAGGGGGGAGAAAAGGGAGAGAGAATGACTGAAATCTCAGCACTACCAATCCCATCATGGCTGCCCAGCCAGCCTGACACAGGGATAGGGGATGATGGGAGCTGCAGTCCCTGGAAAAAAATAAGAACTAACTTTTCCCAACTTTTCAGAGGCACCTTTTCCCCTTCTTCTTTCCTTTAACTCTTTCCTTCTTTGCTTCCTTGCACTCTGCACGCGCTCAGAGGCTCTCCTGGGGCTGGAGGAAGAAGGGAAAGGTCCACTTCCGGGTTTGGCCCCGCCCCCCGGGAGCCTAGCTCTCGCTCGCTCTCTGCGCATGCGCGCCGGCAGCCTCACACTGGAAGGAAGGGGGGAAAAGAGAGAGAAACGGAAGGAGCGGCACTTCCGGCGGAAGTGAATGAAAACCATAGAGAGGAGAAAGAGGGAAGAGCGTCCTTTCCCCATTGTTTTCTTCTTCTTCATCCCAATAAACAAACAAAACACAGAGACAAAGATTAGGAAAAGTTACTTTTTCTTTGGAAACAACAACAACAATGGATCATATTGTGTTATAAATATATGCTTACATACATAAATGTTTGTGTGTGTGTGTATGTATATTATGGGCATGCACACAACACTTATTATTAATGGTTTATTAATATATAATGCTATAATTTCCATACCACCATTATAAATCATATTGTGTTGTAATTATCGTGTGTGTGCAGATATATATATATATATATATATACACACATATATATGTATGTATATATATATAAACATGTTCATGTACGTCAACCAACATATATACATACATATATATATATGAAATATATATATATATTTCATATATATTAATATTATTATATTATTAATATATTATTAATATATAATATTCTATATTATTGTTTCTATATCATCATTATTATGGATCATATTGTGTTATAATTGTGTGTGTGTATATACATATATATATATATGCATGTGTGTGTGTGTTTATGTAGACTCACCCATATATATATATATATATATATATGTTTTTGTATATATACAGTACAGTATATTTTATATATATGTGTTTGTGTGTGTGTGTGTATGTATATATATGTGTAACAGAGATGTCATTATATATATATATATATATATATTTATATATATCATATGTGTGTTTGTGTGAAAAATGCATTTTATACATACATATATGAAACATTCATATATATATCATGTATATATGATATATATACATATGATAATAATAATCACATAATAATCTGGTTGTAATTAATAATAACTTACTATTAATAATCACATAATAATAATAATAATCACATAATAATCAAGTTGTAATATGATAACAATAATCACATAATAATCAGAGAAAATTCCTATTCTATTCATGGTCCCTTTCCCCCCTTTTCTTTCCCCGCAAATGGCGGCCCTGGCCGAGTGGATGGAGAACCGGAAGTGTACCCGCAATGCCTTTCTCTTTACAGTAAATTGTCTCTTCCTTCCTTGTTCTATCTCTAGGGCGCGGCCTGCCTGCCTGGGCTACGGTGGCCGCCGAGGGACGCTATTGGTCCATTCCTGGCTCCTCCCATTCGCTGGGGATGGAACTGCAGGCGGAGGGCGGCTGGGGGGGATTCCCGGGGTCGGGGAAGCAATGGAGGAAGAGGAAGAGGAAGAGGAGGAAGGAAAGGCCAGGCGGGGCGGAGGAAGGGCTCGAGGCCATAGAGAGGAGGCTCCAGGAAACAAGGTAATTGCAATTGCTAATTGGAAAAAAAATATATATCCCAAAATAGAGCCTCCTTGGGCAAGAGCAGTCTATCCCCAAACATTCCTTTTGCAACAGAGGGGGAAATAAATCAACTTTTTTGCATACCACCTTTTGCATACCATGCACAGCTTGGAGGTGGGAGAAAAAGTTACTTTATACTCTTGCTTTTTTTTCCCCTCTCCAAAAATGGAACCTCCTTGGACAAGAGCAGTCTATCCCCCAAACAAAAAAATTTCTTTTCCAGCGGTAGGGGTGGAATAAATCAACTTTTTTTTGCATACCAACTTTTCCATACCATGCTTCAGTTTGGAGGTGTGGGGAAAAGTTACTTTATACTCTTGGATTTTTTATATGCAAAAAAATGGAGCCTCCTTGGACAAGAGCAGTCTATCCTCCAAAAACAAACATTTATTTTTCAGCAGCAGGAGTGGAATAAATAAACTTTTTTTGCATACCAACTTTTCCATACCATGCTCAGTTTGGAGGTGGGGAGGAAAAATTACTTTATACTCTTGGATTTTTATCTGCAAAAATGGAGCCTCCTTATGCAAGAGCAGTCTATCCCCCAAACACAAACCTTCCTTTTCCAGCAGCAGGGGTGGAATAAATCAACTTTTTTTGCATACCAACTTTTCCATACCATGCTCAGCTTGGAGATGGGGAGGGGAAATTACTTTATACTCTTGGATTTTTATCTGAAAAAAATGGAGCCTCCTTGGACAAGAGCAGTCTATCCCCCAAACACAAACATTCCTTTTCCAGCAGCAGGGGTGGAATAAATCAACTTTTTTTTGCATACCAACTTTTGCATACCATGCTTCAGTGTGGAGGTGTGGGGAAAAGTTACTTTATACTCTTGGATTTTTTATATGCAAAAAAATGGAGCCTCCTTGGACAAGAGCAGTCTATCCTCCAAAAACAAACATTTATTTTTCAGCAGCAGGAGTGGAATAAATAAACTTTTTTTGCATACCAACTTTTCCAATACCATGCTCAGTTTGGGGGTGGGGAGGAAAAATTACTTTATACTCTTGGATTTTTATCTGCAAAAATGGAGCCTCCTTATGCAAGAGCAGTCTATCCCCCAAACACAAACCTTCCTTTTCCAGCAGCAGGGGTGGAATAAATCAACTTTTTTTTGCATACCAACTTTTCCAATACCATGCTCAGTTTGGGGGTGGGGAGGAAAAATTACTTTATACTCTTGGATTTTTATCTGCAAAAATGGAGCCTCCTTATGCAAGAGCAGTCTATCCCCCAAACACAAACCTTCCTTTTCCAGCAGCAGGGGTGGAATAAATCAACTTTTTTTGCATACCAACTTTTGCATACCATGCTTCAGTGTGGAGGTGGGGGATTATACTCTTGGATTTTTATATGCAAAAAATGGAGCCTCCTTCAGCAAGAGCAGTCTACCACCAAACATAAACGTTTCTTTTTCAGAGGGGGTGTATGTGGAATAAATCATTTTTATTTTTTTTTGCATACCAACTTTTACATACCACGCACAACTTGGAGGTGGTGGGAAAAGTTACTTTATACTCGGTTTTTTTCCTCTCCAAAAATGGAGCCTCCTTGGACAAGAGCAGTCTACCCCCAAATGCAAACATTTCTTTTCCAGCGGCAGGGGTGGAATAAATCAACTTTTTTTGCATACCAACTTTTCCATACCATGCTCAGCTTGGAGGTGAGGGAAAAGTTACTTTATACTCTTGGATTTTTATCTGCAAAAAAATGGAGCCTCCTTGGACAAGAGCAGTCTACCCCCGGAAAAGCCAAACTTTTTTTTTTCAGGGGGAAAGAAAAGGAAGATGCACAGGGCAGGAGGCAGGGAATAAAACAACTTTTTTGGCATACCAACTTTTGCATGGTATGGGAAAAAAAGTTACTTTATATGCTTGGATTGTTATCTCCCAAAGAATGGAGCCTCCTTGGGCAAGAGCAGTCTACCCCCGGAAAAGCCAAACTTTTCTTTTTCAGGGGGAAAGAAAAGGAAGATGCACAGGGCAGGAGGCAGGGAATAAATTTACTTATTTGGCATACTAACATTTGCATGCTTGGAGGTGGAGGAAAAAGTTACTTTATACTCTTGGATTGTAACTTCCAGAATGGAATTCCTCTCCCACCAAAATAACTCAAGAAAGTTACTTTCGATGTATTGAATTGCATCTCCCTGGATATCCTCACAGCAAGAATTGAGTCAGAAAAGTTACATTTTGCTGGAATTGTGAGTTCTGGGAGAAAGGTGGCATATAAATAAAATAATATTTTATATATATATATATATATATATATATATATATATATATATGCCACCTTCTATGACACTTTCCAAGCCAACATGACTTGGAAAGTCACCTGTTAAAAAAATAATAATAATTGCATTTTAAATTATAACTTTCAGCATAGCCAGCCTGTGTGGTATGGCATGGAAAAAAAGTTGCATTTTTATTTTATTTTATTTTATTTATATTTCCATTTCTACAATAGAATTCCTTGGAAAAGTTACCTTCCTAGACTGCATGTCCCCTGATCCACTGCCTTGCCGCCAGGCAATACAGTTGCAGACGGTGATCATTTTCCCTGCCAAAAAAGTTACAGTACTTTTCCAAGTTTTGTCTTTTGTGCACTAAACCAATGTTTCTTGCATTAAAATCCCTTTTTAAAAAATCTCTTTCGCTTTCCTTGTCTTCTTGCAGCTCAGAATTGCAAAACTCAAACTTCTGGGATTCGAGCCGAAGTAAGTCTTCTGAAAAGGTTTGGCAACAACATTTAGTTGGACATCAGAATAGTTTAAATAATATTTGAATAGTAATAATTTAAATAATAATTATCAACCATAATTCTACAGTCCATAATAAGTGTCTCTCTCTTATAGTTATACATATACAGATATATATATAGATATAGATAGATATAGATATAGATATATCTGCATATATATTGAATATACAGCTGAATACATTCCAAGACCCCTTGTGGATACCTGAAACCATGGATAATAGGGAACTGTGTTTATTTTCAATGAAAATCAGAAGTTCACCATAGAGTCACATTGGAGGACCCAGAAATGCCTAGAGAGGACATTTTTTTCAGACGTAGGTACCTGAAACCGTGGATAATAGGGAAGTGTATTATTTTCAGTGAAAATCAGAAATTGACCATAGAGTTACATTGGAGGACCTAGAAATGCCTAGAGAGGACAAATATTTTTGGACATGGGTACTTGAAACCATGGATAATATTATTTTCAATAAAAAAACAGAAGTTGACCATAGAGTCACATTGGAGGACCTAGAAATGCCTAGAAAGGACTTTTTTTTCAGACGTAGGGACCTGAAACCCTGGATAATAGGGGACCCTGTTATTTTCAATGAAATGAATGCCAGAAGTTGACCATAGAGTCACATTGGAGGACCTAGAAATGCCTAGAGAGGACAAATTTCTTTGGACATGGGTACCTGAAACCATGAATAATACAGACCATATTATTTTCAATAAAAAACAGAAGTTGACCATAGAGTCGCATTGGAGGACCTAGAAATGCCTAGAGAGGACATTTTTCCAGACGTGGATAAGTGAAACCGTGGATACCGAATCGGTGTATACGGGGGGTCCGACCAGAACCGATATCTCATGGATCTGTGACTTTTCCCTTCTAGGAACCATCTTAAAATCCCTCAGAGAACACTTGATGGCTGGATGTGAGACGCCGGAGGAGGAAGAGAAATCCCTTGCTGGCTTGGAAAATCTCCATCTCTCAGCCCCAGCTGAAGCGGCCCTCGAACTCGGGACCCATCCACAAGAGGAAGAGGAAAACAACCAGAAGCACGGCGGTCCTGCTTTGCAGTGCGTATGTTACGGCGTTGGTAATTTTTCGTCTTGTGCCAAAGCACGATACCAGCTGGCCTTCCTGCTTCTCCTTTTGCAGGAATTAGAGGTGAGAGTGAAGCAAAGGCTGACAAATAAATAAATTAATAAATAATAATAATAATAATAATAATAATAGTATGTTCCTGCTCGCTTATTCAAAGCGTAGCCCTCTTCTTGTTCTGGGTTGGGATGTGGAAAGGAGTAACTCGTTATGTGATCTTTTTAATTAACTTTCGTAATGGAGTATCTGCGGAACCAATATCTGCAGTTTTAGTTATCCGCGGGACACAAAGGAGTGGGAAACGTACCATAGAGACACACTGGAAAGTGCCTAGAGAGGTGTCCCTTTCTAGGAATTGCTAGGTCCTCCAATCCAACTCTATGATGTGTTTGTAAAGGAAGGGCACAAAATGGGGGATACATACCATAAAGTTGCGCGGGAAAATGCCTAGAGAGGCATCCTCTAGGACCGCCAATGTAAAATATTGTGTATAAAATCACCTAAGAATTTCGTGTTTAGACTTGCATCTACTCTCCAAGATTTCTCATTGATATGCAATAGGCCCTCCGTATCTGCGCGTTCAATATTCGTGGATTTGAGCCTCCATGGACCGTCGCTGCATGCCTAAAATGGCGCCACTGCATACCTAAAATGGCGGTACCCATTCTTAAAATGGTGCTGAAACAGGCGCGCAATCCTAAAACGCTGTCGTCTCTCTCTGTCATCTTTTCCAAGATTCCTCGCCATCGTTGCCATGTCTTCGATCCCGTATTTTCTACATTGGAAATCGAAATCCTCCAACGTCTCAGCCTCGCCATGATCACGGAAAACGAGGTGAGTTGTAGACAGGAAGGAAAAGGGAAAAACAAGCTGCGCGGAGTTTCCTGCATCTTCCTCGCCCCCAACCTCAGGTGTTTTATTTAACACCTGAGGTTCTTTTTGGGACTTTTCTTGAGTTTCGGCAATATTTTTCTTATAATTATTGTACAGCCAGAGTCCTGTATCCGCAGAACCAATATCCGCGGTTTCAGTTATCCACAGGACACAAAAGAGAGACACGTACCATAGAGTCGCACTATTAAATGCCTAGAGAGGCACCCTCTTCTAGGTCGTCCAACGCAATTCTATGGTACGTTTTTTACCAGAGGCCCTTAATTTTAATAGGGTTATCCTAACCATTATCCACAGTTTCTGGTATCTGCAGTAAGTCGGGGAACCAAATCCCCACGGATACGGGGATCTGACAGGATATAAAATGTTATACAATATAATATAATATATTATACATAAAAATACTATATATATATATATATATATATATATATATCTCATAATACGTACATTAAATTATATACATATTTTCTATTTCTATTTCTATTAAGGTGGCTTAACATAATAATATAACAACAACAACAATAATAATAAAATTTATTTATACCCCGCCCCTCTGTTAAAAACAATCAGGGCGGCTTACAAAATTTAAAAAAAAAACACGTAAAAATAAATAACGTAACGTAAAAGGCACTTAATATTTGACAATACACACACAGACACAGAATCACAAATGTGCATATATATATATATATATATATATATACACACACACACACACACACATACACACACACACACACACAGTCGGACCCCCCGTATCCTCAGGGATTCGATTCCCAGACGCACTGCGGATACCGGAAACAGCAGATAACAGCGAACACCGTTGGAAATAATGGGATTTCCAGTTTAAAAATACCATAGAGTTGCCTTGGAGGACCTACAAAATGCCTAGAGAGGACATTTTATAGGAAAACTCTATGGTTGGTGTTCCTCTTTTCCTGTTCCGTGGATAACTGAAACCACAGGTATTCTTTCCGTGGATAGGAGGGTCCCACATCTGGACTTATGTTTTCTTGGCATTTATGACAGAAAACAGGACTCACCAATTCAGTTTGGAACTGGTAATTATTTTTTAATTGTAATTGTAATTGTAATTGCAATAATAATAATAATAATAATTCAATTCAGTTTGGAACTGGTAATTATTTTTTAATTGTAATTGTAACTGTAATTGCAATTGCAATAATAATAATAATAATTCAATTCAGTTTGGAACTGGTAATTATTTTGTGATTGTAATTGTAATTGCAATAATAATAATAATAAATAAATAATATAAAACCCCACCCACCTTATTTCTTCTCTCCCTAGGAAGGGAAGCGGTCTGTCTCCGGCCCTACCGTTTTCTACATGATCCATTGCGGGAAAGCATTGTACAACAACCTCCTGTGGAGGAATTGGACGTCGGAGACCCTCCCCAAAATGGCCGTTATCGGGAACAGTTTCAACGGGATCGAGGAAAGGTAGTAGAGGAAATTTCCTCCCTCCCCACGTGAGGCGGGGCTTCCTGTTTAGGGACCCAGGATCGATATGGATCCGCTAGATCCACCCCAACACACACATCTATTCCAAAAAAAAGTTATGTTTTCTTTTCCAGTCCTTCTCAAAATGGCGGCCAGGAGTGACATCACATCTGTCAAAACCTCCTCTAAGGAATTCTGGTCAAAAAAATCAATGTTTGGGGTGCCATAAGTCAGAATTTAACTCAGTTTTTTGGAACAGAGAAAAATTAAAAACCTGTTCTGTTGTTAGAACTGTGGAACTCCCTGCCACAAGATGGGAGGGATAGATGCAAATCTGGGTTTTAAAGGTAAATTCTTAGATAAATTCGTGAGAGAGAATGGGATCAGCAACAGCTTATTAATCAAGATGGCTAATGAACCATCTTCGTTAATCTTTAGTCTCCCTCTGATTACCAATACTTGGGAAATTTCAGGTGGGAAGGACCAATTGGAATCCACTATCACTTTTTAATTATTATTTTTGTTTTAATACTGGTAATTGTAATACTGGTCGTTCTCCAGTATCCACGGAACCAACATCCACGGTTTCGGTTATCAGTGGCTGAAAAAATAGGGACACATACCATAGAGTTGTGCTAGAAAATGCCTAGAGGAATTCTCTAGGAATTCCTAGGTCCTCCAATGCAACTCTATGGTATGTTTGTACCAGAAATCCTTTATTTTAATAGAAATTACTATTATCTGTAGTTTCAGGTATCCGTCGTAAGTCTTGGAACTGAACTTCCATGGATACTATACTTAAATTAAATTACTATATACTCCATGACCTATATGTAAATTGACAGTGTAATTCGTTAATAATCACACACACCAACCCACCTCCAAAAAAACCACTGAACTGAACCTCCACCGATATGAAGGTTACCTGTACTTAAATTAACAGTGTAATTTATTATTACAGTGTATTTATTAATAATCACACACACACCAAATAAAAAATACCAAAAAACCCCACACAAATGCAAAACAAAGAATTATGAGACATTCTCAATGCGCAAAAGATGTAAATTCACCCTTAAATGATATTTTTGATATGCCTTTTTAGATATTGTCATAATTTCCTTAGTGAACTTTAGGAGCTTTTGATTTTCTAAAATGCAGCATTACTTTTAAAAGTTTCATAATTCCATTTATTTTATTTTATTTTATAAGGTCCTCGTAAATTACTTTTTCTTTTCTTTTCTGGGTTTCCAAGTCTTTTCCAACACCCGCCGTTTTTTCTCTCTGCATTTTTTTGGCTTCTAGGATACCAGCAAAAATCTTCCAAAAGGAGTACAGTTACATCGCAAAGGTACGGATACGTTGGTCAGATGTTGTTTTAATTGTGGTGTTTTAATCGTATTTTACTGTTGTTCTAATTTGTAACTGGTGGCTGTTTGGTATAATTTAACTTTTTAATTATGGTGAAATTTTGCTTTAATTTCTGGCACTCTTTCCGAAGGGGAAAAAAACCTGGCCAGCCCTGCTCAGGTCTTGCAAGGCGGGAAAGGTGTGCGTTTGCGCAATTGGACCCCGTAACGTGGTTCTCCGTCCTTTTCTCCTACGGCCTCCCCACTTTTCCCAGTATTATTTTCCCAGCTGTTTTGAATCCCGTCTTGGGTGAAAGGCGGGATAGAAATCCAATATATAACCAAATCATGTAATAAATGAAGAAATACTTTATTTTTCCTACATCGTCCGGTCATGTGCAACCCTGCTCAGGTCTTGCAAACTCAGAGTTTATCCTCCTAATTATTCCTTTCCTATTGCGTTCCAACTTATATGCCTTTTCAGATATTGATATCTGAATAGTTGGAATGGACCCAGCATGGGTGCATGGCTCTTTTCTAACGAGTAACACCTTTCCTAAATGCATATATTTCAAGTAAATTATATATTGTTATATGCCACCAAGTTGGCTTTGACCTAGGAAAACCCTACAAGTGAGAGATCTCTCAAATCCTCCCGTTATCGACAGGGCTGCTCAGCTTAAACCATGATTTAAACCAGGTTCGTCAAGACTCTAAACCATGCTTTAAACCAGGTTGGTCTAAAGCATGATTTAAACCAGGTCCTGCATCTCTGAATTTCATTTATTACTACTGCCCAAGTGTAGTACTCCCTATTGAAATTCATTTGGTTACTTTTAACCCAGCTCTCCAATCTGACAAAAGCAGAATAGAGTGGGAGTATAACGTCCCTTGATCTAGACACTATACTCCTATTAATGCAGCCTAGAATCGCATTGGCTTTTTTAGCTGCTGCATCACACTGCTGGCTCATATTCAGCTTGTGGTCCATTAAGACTCCTAGATCCCTTTCGCATGGACTGCCCTCAAGTATCCCCCATCCTATATCTGTGCATTTCATTTTTTCTGGACGCTATACTCCTATTGATGCAGCCTAGAATCGCATTGGCTTTTTTAGCTGCAGCATCACACTCTTGGCTCATGTTCAGTTCGTGGTCCACTAAGACTCCTAGATCCCTTTCGTATGGACTGCCATCAAGCCATGTGTCACCCACCCTATATCTCTGCATTTCATTTTTTCTGGACACTAGACTCCTATTAATGAAGCCTAGAATCGCATTGGCTTTTTTAGCTGCTGCATCACACTGCTGGCTCATGTCCAGCTTGTGGTCCACTAAGACTCCTAGATCCTTTTTGCACGGACTGCCATCAAGCCAGGTGTCACCCATCCTATATCTAGACCCTAGACTCCTATGGATGCAGCCTAGAATCGCATTGGCTTTTTTAGCTGCCGCATCACACTTCCGGCTCATATTCAGCTTGTGCTCCACTAAGACTCCTAGATCCCTTTTGCATGGACTGCCATCAAGCCAGGTGTCACACATCCTATATCTGTTAATTTCATTTTTACTGCCCAAGTGTCGTATCCTACATTTCTCCCTGCTGAAATTAATTTCGTTACTTTTCGGCCCAGCTTCCTAATCGGTTAAGTGGGTTGTTTTGAATTCTGTATCTGTCCTCTGCAGTGACTTTAAATTGCATTTAGACAGAAACTTTAAACAGAGGTTAGATGGGCATCTTTCCGGAGTGATTTAGATGTCCGTTCCTCCATGGCAGAATGGGGTTGGACTAGATGGCCTTTGAGGGACCCTTCCAACTCTACCAGAACATGGCTGCCTTGATGGACTTCAACCAACCTCAGATGGCCATCTCTCAGGAGTGTTTTGATTATTTGTTCCCAAAGAGGAAGGGGGTTGGACTGGATGACACTTGAGTGTCCCCTTCCATCTATCATATTCTATGACTTTAACTTTCATTTCTCCCTCTGGCTTTCGTGTTCCCGTTTCTAGATCCTGAGAGCGACCAGCGAAGACCCCTTCCCTTCCCACCCTCAATATCTGGATGTATTCAACGACACCGCCGTCCATTGCTTCCCCTCGTCAAAGCTCAGGGACCTTCCCCAAGAGACCTGGACGACGCCGGAAGAGCCCGTTTACCACGATGAGGAGCACCTAGAGATCATCCGGAAGAAACAGTGATGTCTCTCCCTGTTCCAAAAAGTATAGAGGAGAGATTTCGGACTCACTCATAACATTGAACATGAGCCAGCAGTGTGATGCTGCAGCAAAAAAGACAAATGCGATTTTAGCTTAGCCTGCATTAATAATAATTAAAAAAAGCAGTTTCCAAACCAAGGGAAGTTAATAATGCCATTCTATTCTGTGCTAGTCAGGCCTCATCCGGAGTCCTGCGTTCAGTTCGGGGTGCCTCGTTTTTTTGGGAGCAGGTTTAGAGGATTATAGAAACTTAACGACAACGTCTCTAGCCCAGTTTGCTTTCCGTGATGATGGTCTGGCTGAGATCGAGCGGCTGAGCGCGCTCGGTGTCATCCGGCAAGGTCAGAAGCCCTGCGCAGACTTCCGACAGCCATTTTTGTATGGAGCATCTATAGCCACAGGTTCAATATCCACAGATTCAAGCATTTCTGGATCTAAAATGGCGGCACCCATACTTAAAATGGTGGTGCCCATTGCTTAATATGGGACTCAACCATCCGCGGTTTTCGATATCCGGGGGGGGGGGAGTATCGAACCAACCCCCCGTGGATATGGATAGCCCACTGTATTTGGTGTTATCTGCCATTTTTGTAATGGCGTGGTAGAATGGGGTTGGACTAGATGACCCTTGTGGTCCCTTCCAACTCTATGGTTCTAATCACGCCCACTATTTCCTTCGTTGATAAAGATGATAGATGTTGAATAGCACGGCGCCCTGGACAGAACCCCGCTGGTCACTTCTCTCCAGGAGGAAGAGTAGCCATTGGTCAGCGCCCTTTGGATTCGGACGGTCAACCCACTACAAAATGGCTGCACTTTCTCGGTCCTCCACATTTCCAGACCCCGCCCGCCCGGTGGGATAATTGAGATTAATCGCCTTCCCTGCATCTCTCTGGGGTTGCCGATAAACGGTGAAAATAACCCTCATGGAATTCACTGTCTAAATGGGATCCCACGCCAATCCGTGCCATATTCGGAAAAACAGCGCAGGAAAAGCTTTTATATATATATATAAAAAAACAGCGAGGGGGGGGGTTGTGCATTCGTGCTCATTAAGACAAGCGATTCCCATACGAGGAGAAAGTGCAATGCTGATTGGCCAAGCAAACGCAAGGGGTGGGGCTTGCTAATAGGGCAAGCGCCCGCTGCCGCCATGTTGGATTTTCACCTTAGCGAGCGACTGCTAAGGCTATAAAACAGGGTGAAGTTTGGGTTTTGAGGGGAGTTTCTCTATCCTTTTAAATCAAAAAATCGCTTTATTTTTCCAGTGCGCCTTAGAAATGGTTTTTTTTTTAAAAAAAAAAATGTTCATTGGCGGCAAAGTATTAACGCGAGTAAATCATTCGCAGCCGCCGTCTGGCATGCGACGCTTCTAGGTCTAAAAAAACACCGTTAAGACAAGTCGCTGGTACTGCGAAATGCCATTACTGCGAAGTACCACCATCTTAGCCAAGCAAAGAAGGAAAACGTTATTATTTTTCGCCCTGTAGCGTTTATTTCGTGTTTTGCTGGCGTCGTTTGGCGCCGGCCGCTCTTCCAGCTACAAGGGTGAGGCTTTTATTTGCAAACAGGGAAACTTTTCAGAGTGCCTTCGAAATTCTTCCAAACATGGAAGCCGTTTCCCCAGCACGCTCCGAATTCTGAGATAAATGAGATTAAAACACTTGGGAACTCGTGCGCATCTTCCGACAACCTGCGAACAGGATTCCCCAGTTTTCCAAATAAATTCTCAGATAAATGAGATTAAAATTCCTGGAAAGCTTTGCGCAACTTCCGACTCCCCGCAAACGGGGAAACGCCAGCCTCGCCTGCGCTGTCCTCCCGGCGCTACTCACGCCGCCTCCCTCCTCGGAAGGCGTTCACTTCGCCATGTCGATCAGGCTCTGCAAGGAGGTGGGCACCCACGTCTTCTCCCCCTGGACGAAGACCACCCCGCGGTCAATATAAATGACGATGCGGCCGAAGGTGTAGAGCTGCTTCCCCTCGTGGCGTTTTCCGATCACCGGCATGAAGACGATATTGTGCTCTTCCGCTTTGGTCTGGATCAGGTCCTTGAAGTTCATCGGCACCGAGCCGGCCGCCATGCCGATCCCGCGCTGCGCCATGTTCTCGGCCTCCCTGCGCTCTTGCATGGCCTCGTACTGGAAGTCTTTGCGCCGCTCCGTGTGCGTCAGGTAAGCGATGTTCTCCCGGGCGCCCGGTTGCAGGTAACCCCCTGGGAACAGACAAGTCCGGATTTGAGTCGCGCCAAGTTTTAGCAAGATCAGCACGCGCCTTGAAACCGGACCGGTGTCAAGGCAAGAATATACAGTAGGATCCCTATATCCACTTGGGATTGGTTCGGGGGTGGCGTGGATACGGAAAACCGTGGATAATAGTGAAAACCATTGAAAATAATGGGACTTCTGGCTTAAAATACCATAGAGTTGCCTTGGAGGACCTAGAAAATGGCTAGAGAAGACGCGTTTTGCTATGGTAGGGTGTGTTGTGTTTGTATCCTGTGGATAACTGAATCAGTGGATAATGAATCAGTGGATACAAGAGTCTTACTGTACCACAGTTGCCTTCTAGGTCCTCCAAGGCAACTCTCTGGTATAGTAGGCCCCCCGTACCCACTTATTCATTATTCACTGATTCAGTTATCCACAGGACACAAAACAGTGCACCTACCATAGAGTCTTCCTAGAAAATCCGTCCTCTCTAGCCATTTTCTAGGTCCTCCAAGGCAACTCTATGGTATAGTAGGACCCCCGTATCCACTTATTCATTATTCACTGATTCAGTTATCCACAGGACACAAAACAGTGCACCTACCATAGAGTCTTCCTAGAAAATCCGTCCTCTCTAGCCATTTTCTAGGTCCTCCAAGGCAACTCTGTGGTATAGTAGGACCCCCCCGTATCCACTTATTCATTATTCACTGATTCACTTATCCACAGGACACAAAACAGCATACCAACCATAGAGTCTTCCTAGAAAATGCATCCTCTCTAGCCATTTTCTAAGTCCTCCAGGGCAACTCTATGGTATTTTAAACAGGAAGTCCCATTATTTTCAATGGCGCTTGCTATTATCCACGGATTTCAGTATCCACAGACCCAGTCCCCAGTGGATACGGGGGTCCCAGTATAACCCTGGCCAATTCCACGGATTCCAGGGCGGGATAGAGGCATGGAGGAATGGAAGATGAAGGAAAGGAGAGGGAGGAGGGAAAAAAACCGCAATAATTGCGTTGATAGCAAGAGCTCGCATACCGACGCTGGACGAGACGGCCCGGTTCATGATGTCCAGGGCCTCGTTGAACTTCTCCTTGATGGAGGGGTGGGCCAGGACCTGGTCGGAGAACATGGACTTCCACCCCAAGTACCACTTGGTGATCTCTTCGTAGTTGGGGTTGTTGCTCAGCCAGGAACACAAGACCTGCGCAAGAGGAGGAAGAGGAGGTCAGATACGGGACGATTCCCGGAAGCCGAGAAGGGGATGCGGACCCCGCTGGAGACCACCTACCTGCAGCCACTTGGGGAAGAAGTACTTCTCTAGCAGCGCCACCAGGCTAGAAACGGAAATCATCCCTTCCCAGTCCAGCACCCAGAAGAAGGCGTCCATGTGTTGTTGGTGCGGGTTGATGACCAGCTCGTTCAAGCAGAGCCCTGCAGCGCGGGAGGGCGGGGAAGGAGAGAGACCGAAAGCGACAGATTAAGGGGAAGCCGTGTCGGCCATGGAGCAAATTATAGGTACCCACAGGCTCAGCAGTCACATCCGGAAAAAAAAGGCCTCTCTAGGCATTTCTAGGTCCTCCAATGTGATTTCTATGGCATTCATCTCATTGAAAATAACAGGGCTCCCTTATACAGTAGGACCCCTGTATCCACTGATTAAATTATCCTTGGGAAACAAAACACACCTACCATAGAGTCTTCCTAGAAAAATGTGTCCTCTCTAGCCATTTTCTAGGCCCTCCAAGGCAACTCTATGGTATTTTAAACCGGAAGTCCCATTATTTTGAAGGGTGTTTGCTATTATCCATGGTTTTTTGGTATCCATGCCCCCCGAACCAATCCCCAGCGGATTATGGGTACCCACAGGCTCAGCAGTCACATCCAAAAAACGGCCTCTCTAGGCATTTCTAGGTCCTCCAGTGTGATTTCTATGGCGTTCATCTCATTGAAAATAACAGGGTTCCCTTATACAGTAGGACCCCTGTATCCACTGGTTCATTATCCACTGATTCAATTATCCTTGGGAATCAAAACACACCTATCAGAGTCTACCTAGAAAATGCGTCCTTTCGAGCCATTTTCTAGGTCCTCCAGGGCAACTCTATGGTATTTTGAACCAGAAGTCCCATTATTTACAATGGCGTTCACTATTATCCATGGTTTTCGGTATCCATGTACCTCCCCACAAAACCAATCCCCAGCAGAAACGGGGATCTTACCGTATTGCTAAAAAGCCAGATGGAGGAAGCAACGGTGGTGTTGATAGCGCCATTTTTGACTGAGAAGGCCTTAGTTTCCTCTATTGATCAAAATGTCGGCAAATCCGCCGCAAAGATTACCAATACGTCCCGAATGAATCAGGGACCAATTCTATGATTTTCTATAATTTCCAATACTTCACCCAAATCCGGAGTGGGTTACGTTCGATGATTTGGTTTTGGAAAGCGTTAAAAATGCGAGGCGGATGCGTTTGATTCTATTCTAGCTTCCAGTGTGCTGATAAGAAACACACCCAACCAATCTCCTCCCTCCGCCAGCCAATCACCACCCGCACGCAAAATCCCTCTCCACCACACAATCCACTCCTGCCACGTGACACAGGTACAACTTGGATGGCGAAAAAATTGAAGGTGCCAAGCGTCAGGTTTGGCCGTAGCGTTGAAATGTGATGCTCTAACTTTATCGGTACCCGGACTCACCCAGTTTTGGGACGATGTTTTTCACCATGAAGGCCTCCCAGGAGCCGGGCGTGAAGACGTCCTTCCAGGGTTGGAGGATGAGTTTGGCCGAAGCATCGCTCGGGTGCCATTTCTGGAGGGCGTTGGCCAGCTTGTTGCGGATGGGCGAGTAGAGGGGCTCCAGCCGCGCTTGCATCAGGGGCAGCCACGGGTGGATCCACGAGTGGATGGGGACCGTGTCCGTCAGGGGGTTCCAATTCTCCACCTTGAACGCACGAGAAGGGAGAAGAAATGAATGCCGAAAAGGAGGAAGGAAAAAAAATTGTAAAAAAAAATATGGCAACCTCGTATGGAGTACGGATATATATCTGTGGAACCTCCCGCCACAAGAAACAGCCAACTTTGGACACTGAATCAGTTTCTGAACATGGCTGAAATAGACTTGGTTAAAACTAGCTGTGCCCTTACATGAAATGGCAAAAATCAACGTTTGCTCCTTGGGATTTATTTATTTTTTAAAGTTTTTTCTTTTTTTTTAATTAAATATTTTTATGTCCAACAATTTTTCAATATACAAAATGCTCAAAATATAGGTACAGAATGTGCATATTTTTAAAAGGTGTATTCAATTTTATACAATCCTCATTCCTTCTTATACAATTTTATACAATTTTTTAAAGTATTTTCAAGCTGAGGATGGATTTCAAGCCAATTCCGTAGATACGGAGGGCTGACTGTATAGGAATCGTTACCGCCGATAATTTTTTGAATGAAATTAGCAAAGCTCCATCAGTGAAGAGCTTTTTAAACAAAGGTTTTTAACGTCTGCCCAGCCGCCATTTTTCCTCCTCGTCCTCTTTCTAGCTGGACGTTCGCTAAGCAGCATCAGCATGGGGAAGAACTGGAGAAAGGCTTTTCCACTAAGGCTTTCTTTGAGTCCAACGCGGGATTAAAATAAGATGGTGGATGGGTGGAAGGATGCAAGGGAGGGAGGGAGGAAGGAAGGAAAGGGCAGATAGGGAAGGAAGGAGAGGGTAGAAAGGGGAGGGAGGGAAGAAAGAAGGAAGGAAGGAAGGAAGGGGAAGGGAAGGGAAGGAAGGAGAGGGCAGATAGGGAAGGAAGGAAGGAAGGAAGGAAGGAGAGGGCAGAAAAGAAGGAAGGAGAAGGCAGTGAAGGGAAGGAAGGAGAGGGCAGATAGGGAAGGAGGGAAGGAAGGGAGGAAGGAGAGGGCAGATAGGGGAGGGAGGGAAGGAAGGAAGGAGAGGGCAGAGAGGGAAGGGAGGGAAGAAGGAGAGGGCAGAAAAGAAGGAAGGAGAAGGCAGTGAAGGGAAGGAAGGAGAGGGCAGATAAGGAAGGAGGGAAGGAAGGGAGGAAGGATGGATGGGGCAGATGAGGGAGGGAGGGAGGAAAGGAAGGAAGGAAGGAAGGAAGGAAGGAAGGAAGGAAGAACGAAGGACGGAAGGGGAAGGGAAGGAAGGAGAGGGCAAGGAAGGGAGGGAGGAAGGAGAGGGCAGAAAGGAAGGAAGGAGGAGGCAGTGAAGGGAAGGAAGGAGAGGACAGAAAGGGAAGGGAGGGAGGAAGGAGAGGGAGGAAGGACAGAAGGAAGGCAAGTAGGCAGGCAGGAAGGAGAGGGCAGATAGGGAAGCAAGCAAGGAAGGAAGGAAGGAGAGGGCAGAGGGGAGGGAGGGAAGAAAGAAGGCACGAAGGAAGGAAAGAGCAGAAAAGGGAGGAAAGAAGGAAGGGAAGGAAGGAGAGGGCAGATAGGGAAGGAGGGAAGGAAGGAAGGATGGGGCAGATAGGGAGGGAAGGAAGGAAGGATGGATGGGGCAGATAGGGAGGGAGGGAGGGAGGGAGGGAAGGGAGGGAGGGAGGGCAGAGAATGAAGGAAGGAGGGAGGGAAGAAAGAACGAAGGACGGAAGGGGAAGGGAAGTAAGGAGAGGGGAGGGAGGGAGGAGAGGGCAGAAAGGAAGGAAGGAGAAGGCAGTGAAGGGAAGGAAGGAGAGGACAGATAGGGAAGGGAGGGAGGAAGGAGAGAAGGAAGGCAGGTAGGCAGGCAGGAAGGAGAGGGCAGATAGGGAAGCAAGCAAGGAAGGAAGGAAGGAGAGGGCAGAGGGGAGGGAGGGAAGAAAGAAGGCACGAAGGAAGGAAAGAGCAGAAAAGGGAGGAAAGAAGGAAGGGAAGGAAGGAGAGGGCAGATAGGGAAGGAGGGAAGGAAGGAAGGATGGATGGGGCAGATAAGGAGGGAGGGAAGGAAGGAAGGAAGGAAGGAAGGAAGGAAGGAAGAAAGAACGAAGGACGGAAGGGGAAGGGAAGGAAGGAGAGGGCAGGGAAGGAAGGGAGGGAGGAAGGAGAGGGCAGAAAGGAAGGAAGGAGGAGGCAGTGAAGGGAAGGAAGGAGAGGACAGATAGGGAAGGGAGGGAAGAAGGAGAGGGAGGAAGGACAGAAGGAAGGCAGGTAGGCAGGCAGGAAGGAGAGGGCAGATAGGGAAGCAAGGAAGGAAGGAAGGAAGGAGAGGGCAGAGGGGAGGGAGGGAAGAAAGAAGGCACGAAGGAAGGAAAGAGCAGAAAAGGAAGGAAAGAAGGAAGGGAAGGAAGGAGAGGGCAGATAAGGAAGGAAGGAAGGCAGCAGATAGGGAAGGATGGAAGCAAGCAAGAAAGAAGGCAGGAAGTAAGGAGAGTGCAGATAAGGAAGCAAGGAAGGAAGAGAGAGAGAGAGAGATGATCCATGACTAGACCCCCAGAGGTGCCCCTTCCCACCCCACCTTTCTCCCGCTGCGTTCTTTCCCAGCACCTGAGCGCGAGACAAACACAGAGACAACACAAAGGGAGAGACTGACCCACAATCACACACACACACACACCCGACCTCCTTCTGGAGCTTGGGGAAGACCAGCTGGTCCAGGATGTTGTCCAGGATCCAGACGGGGACGATGTGCCCCCAGCTGTCCAGGAAGTCCACCATGGGGACGCAGTTCCGGGGCTGCCACTGCGACACCACGTTCCGCACGTACGGCATCCAGGTCTCCCACATCAACCTGGACGGGGAGGAAAACGGGAGACCCCCGCCCAAAAAAACGAAAAAAAGAAAAGAAAAAAGTGAACGTTTCCGCCACGGACAAATCCTGGAAGGAATGGAAGACTACTGCAATTCCCATCAAGAAGTTCCTTCTTCTAATGTTCAACTGAAATCTACCCTCCTGTGACCTCAAACCATTCGGCCTGGTCTTAACCTCCGGGGCAACAGAGGACAAAACCCTCTTCTCTGGGGCAGCCCTTGAGGGATGAAGAGGAAAAGCGAGGAGGAAAGATACAGGATGGGGGGAAACCTTGGGATTACCGTGAATCAAAAATTGGACACGAGCCAGCAGTGTGACGCTGCAGCAGACAAGGCAAATACGATTGCAGCCTAAAATTAATAGAATTATAGGTTGAGATAGCATTTGCCTTGTTTGCTGCAGCGTCACACTCCCTCCCTCCACCTTTCCTCCTAGGTTACGTTCTCCTCTTATCGTCCTAGAAACCCTTCCCGGAACTTGCTCCAAATTGTCTCTATCCTTCCTAAAATGAGGCACCCAGAACTGAACGCAGGACTCCAGATCAGGCCCTGACCAGCATGGAATAGAGTGGGACCATGACTTCCCTGGACTTGGAAACTATAGTTCTATTAAAATCGTATTTGCCTTCTTTGCTGCAGCACCACGCTTTTGGCAGGGGTGGCAAATACGACTGCAGCCTAAATTAATAGAATTATAGGTTGAGATAGCATTTGCCTTGTTTGCTGCAGCGTCACACTCCCTCCACCTTTCCTCCTAGGTTACGTTTTCCTCTTATCGTCCTAGAAACCCTTCCCGGAACTTGCTCCAAATTGTCTCTATCCTTCCTAAAATGAGTCACCCAGAATTGAACGCAGGACTCCAGATCAGGCCCTGACCAGCGTAGAACAGAGTGGGACCATGACTTCCCTGGACTTGGAAACTATAGTTCTATTAAAATCGTATTTGCCTTCTTTGCTGCAGCACCACGCTTTTGGCAGGGGTGGCAAATACGACTGCAGCCTAAATTAATAGAATTAAAATCGTATTGGCCTTCTTTGCTGCAGCATCACGCTTTTGGGAGACTTGGCAGTTAAAGACGCTTTCTCTGTGAAAGAGGAAGAAAGGGACCACCGGCGTCCCTTCCTCACCCCGATGGGCCCAAGATGGACCACCTCACCTGTGGAAAGCATCCGAGGAGAGATCCTGGCCACCGTGGGACAAGAGCTGGTCATTCTCCAACAAGGCCTTCCATTTGGCCAGGATTTCGGTACCGTACGTGCAGTCCTGGAGAGATGAGAAAGGCAGAGAGTGAGGAGGAGGAGAAAGTGATGGCCACCGTAAGGCCAACAAACCTTAGGTGTCCTGGGTTCGAATCCCTTGAAAGCTTGCAGGGTTGTTGTGGGGAAAGAGGAAATTAAGCGGGCTGTTGCTCGTTAAACATATGGATTGGGTTTTTTTGTGGTACTTGGATCAAGTATTTACAATTAAGGCCGGAAACATAAACCTAAGGTCAACTATGGTGTCAAGGGGAGACCTGGGTTTGAATCCCTTGAAAACTTGCAGGATTGTTGTGGGGAAAGAGGAAATTAAGCGGGCTGTTGCTCGTTAAACATATGGATTGGGTTTTTTTTGTGGTACTTGGATCAAGTATTTACAATTAAGGCCAGAAACATAAACCTAAGGTCAACTACGGTGTCAAGGGGAGACCTGGGTTCAAATCTCTTGAAAGCTTGCAGGGTTGTTGTGAGAAAAGAGGAAGTTAAGCGGGCTGTTGTTCGTTAAACATACGGGTTTGGGGTCCTCTCTAGACATTTTCTAGGTCCTCCGAGGCAACTCTATGGTATTTTTAATACCATATGGAGTATTTTTAATACTATGTATTTAATACATAGTATTATTTAATACATAGTATTTTTAATACGATGGAGGTCCCGTTATTTTCAATCGTGTTTGATGTTTCGGGAACCGAACCCCCACCTGCGGATACGGGGAGGGGCGGGGTCCGACTGAAGCTAAGTGGCTGCAGTTGTTCGTTAAACATACGGGTTTGGGGTCCTCTCTAGACATTTTCTAGGTCCTCCGAGGCAACTCTATGGTATTTTTAATACCATATGGAGTATTTTTAATACTATGTATTTAATACATAGTATTATTTAATACATAGTATTTTTAATACGATGGAGGTCCCGTTATTTTCAATCGTGTTTGATGTTTCGGGAACCGAACCCCCACCTGCGGATACGGGAAGGGGGGGGTCCGACTGTATTTTAATTCCTTATCTGGGAACCAACTCTCCCGTCCTGACCTTCAGCGGGTCCCAATTCTTGAAGTACTCCTTGACCAGCGGGAATACGATGGCGACGGCCAGGTCCACCCGGTCGGACATCCGATACTCTTCGTAGTACTTTTCCTGCAGGGTCTCAAAGACCCGGGCGCACTCCTGGAGGGTGAGGGGGTCCTCGCAGCCAGGCTTCATCCGCCGCTCGCAGTCCTCCACCACCTCCAGCACTTCACCCAAGTTGCGGATCTCGGCTTCCTCGCGGGCCAGCACGTCGGCCATTTTCTCGATTTCGTGGCTCAAGGTGACCACCATGTCTTGTTCGTATTGAAGCTGGCGGTCGTTCTGGATGATTTCCTGCTCCGTCAGGTCGATCAGTAGCTGAAGGTTGTGTTGGAGCTCGGGCAGGGCGAAAGCCGGCTGGGACTTCGGATCTTTGCCCGGAGCGGACGCCACCGACGACGCTGAAGCCTGGCTTTGGGAGCTATCATCGGGAATATTGTGTTTCTGGCTAATCTGGCTATAGCTGTAGTAGACCTTCTGTTCCCGTCCGGTCATATCGATCACCTTTTCCCAAAAAATAAAAACGGGGGGACACAGCGTTAACAGGGAAAATCCGCCTCCTCTTCTGTCTAGCGGGAAGGTTTTTTTAGCAACGTCAGCGCCGGGAAAACAGTAAGGGCTCATCTAAACAGCGAAAGTACTCCTCATAGTAATAGTAATAGTAATAATAACAATAAAATTTATTTTTATCCCGCCCCTCTGTTAAAACAATCGGGGCGGCTTACAAAATTTAAAATACCAATACAATTTAAATTCAAGGAGAATACGATTTGTCTAAATGAGATCCCGAATCATATTCATATTCATAATCATAATCATGAATCAATAATTCATATTCATATTCATAATCATATTCAGAAGGGTTTTCCGCGCCGGGAAAAGAGTAAGGGCTCATCTAAATGGCGAAAATACTCCTCATAGTAATAATAATAATAATAATAATAATAATAATAATATTTATTTTTATCCCGCCCCTCAGTTAAAACAATCTTACAAAAATTAAAATACCAATACAATTTAAATTCGAGGAGAATACAATTTGTCTAAATGAGATCCCGAATCATATTCATATTCATAATCATAATCATAATCATGAATCAATAATTCATATTCATAATCATATTCAGAAGGGTTTTCCGCGCCGGGAAAAGAGTAAGGGCTCATCTAAATGGCGAAAATACTCCTCATCAAATTCGAGGAGAATACGATTTGTGTAAATGAGATCCCGAATCATATTCATATTCATAATCATGAATCAATAATTCATATCCATAATCATATTCATAAGGAGGGAGGTTTCGAAAACTGCGCAGAAAAAGACTTTGTGGCTTTCTCCATATTTTTTAAAAAAAAATCTTCGAAGGAAATGCACATTTCCGTTCATTGGGACAACTAAGTCACTTTCCTGCGCATTCCCGATAGAAGTAGAATGGAAAGCTGATTAGTAAGACATGCGCAGGAGGCGGAGCCGGCTAAAAAAGCAAGTGTCCAGAACCACCATGATGGATTTTTGCCATAGCGATCTTGTGCTGAGGCGACAATAATAATAATAATAATAATAATTATTATTATTATTATTATTATTTATAGCCCGCCCCTCTGTTAAAAACAATCGGGGCGGCTTACAAAAATTAAAATACAAATTCAGATTAAAATCCCTAAACACCACCCACCCCTATAAAAAGATATTAAACTGATATAAATTAAAAACAACTAATCTAAAATCACATTAAAAAAATAATAAATAGCCAGCACACTAAAAGAGGCCAGGAACTCCTGAGGCCGGGATCTAATTAGGAAAGGCCTGACGAAAGAGATCCGTCTTTACTAATTTTTTAAAGGAAGGAGGAAGGGGTTTCAAAAACTGCGCAGAAAAAGACTCCATATTTAAAAAAAAAAATCTTCGAAGGAAATGCCCATTCCCATTCATTGGGGCAACGGATTCACTTTCCTGCGCATTCCCGATAAGGGTAGAATGGAAAGCTGATTGGTCAGACATGCGCAGGGGGCGGAGCTGGCTAGCAAGGCAAGAGCCCGGAACCACCATGATGGATTTTCGCCATAGCGATCGTGTGCTGAGGCGACAAAACAGCCTTTTTCCTCCCTATTTATTTAATCCCAATATCGCCATCATTCCGCACCATGGATATGATGACAATAAAAACGCAAATAATTCACTCGTGCCTGCCATCTTGATTCGCAGGGATGCGTGTTTGAACAACGAACGCATATGGCGTTGCACGCCTGAGATCCTGCAAAAAAAAAACCAACATTAAGGGGATAAGGGGGGCAGTTCCTTTTTTGATAAGAGTACAGTACACTCAGGGAATGTTATAACTGGGTCTTCATATCCATCCATCCATTTCATTTGTATGCCGCCTTCCTCCCAAGATGGCGGCACCCCAAAAAGACCATCTGTACATCTGAGGCTCCGTCGTGCCTCACCTTGACTTGGGTGACTTCCTTCTGAGGCGCCGACAACTGCTTCCCCGCCCGACCCTTCGCCTTCAGCTCCTCCACCGTCTTGTACGTGTATTTCGGCTTCTTCTTCCCGCCGCTCGGGTCCTTCCGCCATTGGCTCAGCTCTTTCTGGAACTCCTGGGGGTGTTTTGAGTGGGGGGGGTGTTTTTTTGGGGGGGAAGGATAGACAGACAGAGAGAGAGAGACGGTTCAAAGCCTGAAAGAGGACGCAAATCTTCCGGAAAGAGGGCCGCCACCCACGGCAAACGACAGTCGGGGTGGGAGCTCCCATGTTTCTTTTTGTTGGGCTAGACTAGATGACCCTTGTGGTCTCTTCCAACCCTTCTATGATTCTATACCAATGGCTCCTTAACCTTTCCTTAACTAGGGAACCCCCCCCCCTTTAAATATCGTTTGTTGCTGCCGGCCCCCAAGACTTAACCCAACCCTAATAACACCTGGTAATCATAATAACAATAACACAAATTAAATAATAATAATAATAATAATAATTTATTTATTTTTTATCCCACTCCTCTGTTAAAAACAATCGGGGCGGCTTACAAAAATTAAAATATCCATACAGGTTAAAATCCCCAAACACCACCCAATATATATTGGGACTTTTTATAATCCCAATATATTCCCTACACCAAGTTTATGTCTGCAGTGAATTGAATGGCAATGTGCAGGCCAAGCCAGCCAGCCTGCCTTTGCCTCGGCACCTGTCACGTGGGCTAAGTATCCTTCAAGCCTTCGCGGGGCCCCTGTGAGGACATCACGGACCATCGCCCAGACCACAGGTGAAGAACCCCTTTTCCGTACGATACCTCTTCCGCTTCTTCGTCCGAGTCGGCGACGGGGAAGTCCTGCAACGACTGGTTGGTCCGCTCCGAGCCGTACGCCCCGATGGCCGCCTTGCCTTTTCGCTGCTTCGCCTCGATGGGGTTGATGATCCCTAGGAAACGGAAAGGGCGCGGACAGCGAGAGAAACAGCCGGAAGCGTGGAAAACGGAGTTATATTTTTTTTCACCCCCCTGCGCTTAAATTTTATTTTTTCACGTTTTGCATCTTAAAATCACATGGCATGCTTTTAATTACACGTATAACAAATCTACGTTAAAATTGACTCCCTACCATTCGAATGTGGGCTGGTTTTGTTTCATTTGAAACAATAATTTCTAAATTCCCTTTATACATTCTAAAACAATAATTTCTATGACCAATTATCCACTTCAACGTTATACTCCAAATCTCTATCTCCTTATTTCTACTGATAAACCAATCAAATTGGAATTATGTAATCTAATTTATTTTACTTTTACGGTAGAACCCCTGTTTCCACTGGGGATTGATTCGGGGGGTCCCTGTGGATACCGGAAGCCATTAATATTAATAATGGCTTTTATAAACAATAATATTATTATTTATTAATCATTAATAAAACCATTAACCATTAATAATAGCGAACACCGTTGAAACCTGACAGGCAGAATATATATTATTACCCCCGTATCCACTTGGGATTGGTTCAGGGAGGGGGGCGTGGATACCGAAAACCGTGGATAATAGCAAACGCCATTGAAAACAATGGGAGTTGGGGTTTTAAATACCATAGAGTTGCCTTGGAGGACCTGTAAAAATGGCTAGAGAGGAGACATTTTTTAGGAAGACTCTATGGTAGGTGTGCTAGTTTGTGTCCCGTGGATAATTGAATCAGTGGATAATGAATCAGTGGATACAGGGGTCCCACTGTACCAGAGTTCCCAAATGTTGGTTTTCCAGATATTTTGGACTTCATCTCCCAGAATTCCTGACTGTTGGTCAATGTGGCTAAGGCTTCTGGGAGATGAAGTCCAAAACAACTGGAGGACCAAAGTTTGGGAAGCACTGCCCTACACAATAGGACCCCCGTGATGCACTGCTGCAATCTGCTCAATATAAATAACAAAATCTAAATATATAAAATATATTTTAAATAACAATATATGGTAAAAACTGCACACCTACCATAGAGTCTTCCTAGAAAATGTGTCCTCTCTAGCCATTTTCTAGGTCCTCCAAGGCAACTCTATGGTATTTTAAACCAGAAGTCCCATTATTTTCAATGGCGTTCACTATTATCTATGGTTTTCAGTATCCATGGGGGCCCCAGAGGTAATCCCCAGCAGATATGGGGGTCCCATTATTTTTCTACAGTGGGACCCCCATATCCATTGATTCAATTATCCACGGGACACAAAACAGCACACCTACCATAGAGTCTTCCTAGAAAACGTGTCCTCTCTAGCCATTTTCTAGGTCCTCCAAGGCAACTCTATGGTACAGTAGGACCCCTGTATCCACTGATTCATTACCCACTGGTTCAATTATCCACGGGACACAAACCAGCACACCTACTTTTGATATTTTAAATAACAACATAATAAATATAAATAACAAAATCTAAATATATAAAATATCCTATAGTAAGGAAGCGAAGTAGGCGGCGACGTACCTTGTGCGTTCTTCCCGAGGCCCCTGCCGGGGACGTAGCCCATCTTCTGGAGCAACTTCTGCCCGATGCCCTTGGTGTGCCTCTCCCAGCTGCCAAAGTCCATGAAGGACTTGGTGCCCCCAATAAAGCCCTTCTGGCTGGGCCTGAAGTTGCCCCCCTGGTCAAGAAACAGAGAGGAAACGGTTTAAAGCGGTCAAGGACAGCCACTGATGGAGGAGGAACTGAGGCGTTCAAGAGCATAAAGAGGACGACCAAGATGGCCGAAGCCCCAAAAGAGGGGTCTCAATAGACCACAAGCTAAGCATGAGCCAAAAGTGTGATGCAGCGGCCAAAAAGGCCAATGCGATTCTAGGCTGAATCAACAGAAGTACAGCATCCAGAAGGAAGGAAGTACTAGCGCCACTCCATTTCTGGAGGTCTTCAAGCAGACCTTAGAGGGGGCGGGGGCTTTAGCTGGACATTCATGGATGGAGAAGGGGTTGGACTAGATGACCCTCAGGGACCCTTTCCAAGTCTGCCATTCTCTCATTATATGAATTCTAGGTAAAGAGCGAGGAAAAACTTCCTGATAGTAAGAGATTTTAGATAGGAGAATAACCTCCCTCGGAGGATGGCGGAGACCATTTTTCTGGGACCATATTGTTGTTGTTATTATTAATAATAATAATATTAATATTATCATTTATTTATATAGCACCATCAATGTACATGGCGCTTCACAAAAGGTTACAGAATAATACAATTATTCCAATAATACAAATAGTCTCTTCCAACTCTGCAATTCTATGATTCTATATTATTATTAATATTATCGTTTATTTATATAGTGCCATCAATGAACATGGCGCTTCACAAAACGTTACAGAATAATACAATTATTCCAATAATATAAAATAATATAATAATATTATTATTAATATTATCGTTTATTTATATAGCGCCATCAATGTACATGGCGCTTCACAAAAGGTTACAGACTAATACAATGATTCCAATAACATAAAATACAAATAATATAATAATATTATTATTAATATTATCGTTTATTTATATAGCACCATCGATGTTCATGGCACTTCACAAAAGGTTGCAGAATAATACAATGATTCCAATAACATAAAATACAAATAATATAATAATAATATTATTAATATTATCGTTTATTTATATAGCGCCATCAATGTACATGGCGCTTCACAAAAGGTTACAGAATAATACAATGATTCCAATAACATAAAATACAAATAATATAATAATATTATTATTAATATTATCGTTTATTTATATACCGCCATTGATGTACATGGCGCTTCACAAAAGGTTATAGAATAATACAATTATTCCATTAATATAAAATACAAATAATACAATATTATTATTATTATTATTATTCACGAAGAACAACACATTATTGATTTATGGCTGAAATGTCTAAAAGAATAATAATAATTTAAAAATAAACTCACCGTCTTTAGTTTCTTTGGGACAAATTCTTTGGGGGGCTCCTCCTGTTTCACCGGTTTCTCATCCTCATCCGAATCTTCATCCGTTATCTCATCCGCCGCGGGTTTTTTCAGCCCGGCGCTGATGAAGTTAACCGGGGCACAGTAGTCTCGGGACCTGGGTTAATTTAGGGAGAAAAAAAACACCATGTTTCAGAGGAATCGCTAAAACACCTCTACGAATCCCTGTAAAGCGCTATGTACAGCGATGGCGCCATATCAATGCGGTTATATCCGCAGGGGTTCATGCACAGCGATGGCGCTATAGCAATACGGTTATATCCGCAGGGGTTCACGTACAGCGATAGCGCTATATCGATACGGTTATATCCGCAGGGGTTCACGTACAGCGATAGCGCTATATCGATACGGTTATATCCGCAGGGGTTCACGTACAGCGATAGCGCTATATCGATACGGTTATATCCGCAGGGGTTCACGTACAGCGATAGCGCTATATCGATATGGTTATATCCGCAGGGGTTCATCTACAGCGATGGCGCTATATTGATACGGTTATATCCGCAGGGGTTCATGTACAGCGATAGCGCTATATCGATACGGTTATATCCGCAGGGGTTCACGTACAGCGATAGCGCTATATCGATACGGTTATATCCGCAGGGGTTCACGTACAGCGATGGCGCTATATTGATACGGTAATATATGCAGGGGTTCACGTACAGCGATGGCGCTATAGCAATACGGTTATATCCGCAGGGGTTCATGTACAGCAATGGCGCTATATTGATACGGTTATATCCGCAGGGGTTCATTTTCAGCGATAGCGCTATATCGATACGGTTATATCCGCAGGGGTTCGGATAGTCCTTGTTAAATGAAATGATTGATTTGTGTCATATGTTATATATGTATGAGTACAGTTACGTATAAGTACAATAGGACCCCCGTATCCGCTGGGGATTGGTTTTGGGGGGGGCGTGGATACCGAAAACTGTGGATAATAGCGAGCACTACTGAAAATAATGAGACTTCAGGTTTAAAATATCATAGAGTTGCCTTGGAGGACCTAGAAAATGGCTAGAGAGGACACATTTTTAGGAAGACTCTATGGTAGGTGTGCTAGTTTGTGTCCCGTGGATAATTGAATCAGTGGATACAGGGGTCCTGATGTACCACAGAGTTCCCTTGGAGGACCTAGAAAATGGCTAGAGAGGACGCATTTTCTAGGAAGACTCTATGGTAGGTGTGCTGTTTTGTGTCCCGTGGATAATGAATCAGTGGATACTGGGGGTCCTACTGCATAAGAAACAATAAAAACAATGTTGGGGAAATACCCAGAATACCTGGGGTGTTGTCCCCCCTCCGCTGCTCTCACCACCCACCCCGACGTCCTACCGTTTCCCCCCAAAGCTGGGCCTCTCGTCGTCTGAGTCGCGCTCGGCCCACACGCCGTACGTGGCCTCCTCCTTGGTCTGCCAGTGGCGCTGCCGGTTGGGGTTGAACTCATTCTGGAGGTCCCAGTCGGTGATCTCGAAACTCTCCATCTCCACGTCATCCTCGTCGAGGGCGGACGGCGGGTCTTTCTTGCCGTACAGGTGCGACAGCGACATGGCGCCTGGCGGTGGTGATACGCAGAGGGGGTTAGGGTTAGGCCTTGGGTAAGTCACACTCTCTCGGCCTCCAAAATTCCCTTGATAGGCAGTTCTATGGAGAACAACTACCATAAACGATATTTATCAACCCATAATTATATATTGTAGTAATGGTAACAATAAAAAGACCCCCCTCTTCTTCTGATAGTAGCAATAATAATAATAATTATAATTATAATGATCTATTAACAATAATTATACTATATTAATTCTCCAATGATACTATTACTAGTACTGTACTACTATCAGAAGAAGAGGGGGTCTTATATAATAATACTGTAGTAATGGTAATAATAAAAAGACCCCCTCTTCTTCTGATAGTAGTAGTAGTAGTAATAATAATACTGTATTAATACTCCAATGATACTACTACTGCTACTGCTACTAGCAATAATTCTCTAATAATAACAATTATACTTTTATAATAATACTGTAGCAATGGTAATAATAAAAAGACCCCCTCTTCTTCTGAGAGTAATAGTAGTAGTAGTAATACTGTATTAATGCTCCAATGATATTACTAGTAGTAGTAGTAGTAGTAATTCTCTAATAATAATAAAAATTATACTTTTATATTAATACTGTAGCAATGGTAACAATAAAAAGACCCCCTCTTCTTCTGATAGCAATAGTAGTAGTAGTAGTGTATTAATGCTCCAATGATATTACTAGTAGTAGTAGTACTAGTAGTAAGTCTCTAATAATAATTGTACTTTTATAATAATACTGTAGTAATGGTAATAATAAAAAGACCCCCTCTTCTTCTGAGAGCAATAGTAGTAATACTGTATTAATGCTCCAATGATATTACTAGTAGTAGTAGTAGTAGTAGTAATTCTCTAATAATAATAACAAGTATACTTTTATAATAATACTGTAGTAATGGTAATACTAAAAAGACCCCCTCTTCTTCTGATAGTAATAGTAGTAGTAGTACTGTATTAATGCTCCAATGATATTACTACTAGTAGTAGTACTAGTACTAGTACTAGGTCTCTAATAATAACAAGTATATTTTTATAATAATACTGTAGTAATGGTAATAATAAAAAGATCCCCTCTTCTTCTGATAGTAATAGTAGTAGTAGTAATACTGTATTAATGCTCCAATGCTATCACTAGTAGTAGTAGTACTAGTACTAGTAGTAATTCTCTAATAATAATAACAATTATACTTTTATAATAATACTGTAGTAATGGTAATACTAAAAAGACCCCCCTCTTCTTCTGCTATCATCATCATCATCATCTAACAACAATAATAATACTGTATTAATACTCCAATGATACTACCACTAATGATGATGATAATTATAACCTAATAATGATCATCATCATCATCACAACAACAATACAGAATTGAAACCTCCCATTCCTAAAAAATACCCACCAGCCCCCCTTAAGGTTGCCATGGCGACCTTTGAGTCTTCCCCCCTCCCCTCACCCATGGTCGTCATGGCAACCTGTTACTCCCCCCCACCATATTTTCCCCTTCTTACCTCCTTCCAATCTTTCTTTCTCTCTTTTTTTCTTCCTTCTTTTATTTCACAAAAAGCTCCTCTTTCCTTCTCAACATCTCAGCTCAGCTCGACTCCTTCCCAGGATTACTTCCGGGTCGCCTCGTGTGATGGCGCATGCGCAAAAGAGCCACTTCCGGTCCCAAGCCGACGGAAGGGAGATGGATGATGGCAAAGGAGAGACAAAATGGCCGCTACTGTGTCTATCTCTGTGTGTAGGTGGGAGGGTCGCTCTGGCCCTTCGTCTCTATGGCTGTGGAGGACCAGAGGAAGGAAGGGGAGGCAAACATATAGATTGTAATAACAAGATACATAATAATATGATAATTCTGTAATAATAATTATCCCAAAACAAATATAGGTATATGTGTGTATATGTATGTATATATATATATATATATATTGCAACGTAAAGACCTTGTAAAACAAATATATATATATATGTGTGTGTGTGTGTATCTTTTGCAAGCTAAAGACCTTGCAAAACTAAATATATATATATGTGTGTGTGTGTATGTATATATATATATATATATATATATATTGCAAGCTAAAGACCTTGCAAAACTAAATATATATATGTGTGTGTGTGTGTATTGCAAGGTAAAGACATTGTAAAACAAATATATATATATATATGTATGTATGTGTGTGTGTATATGTATCTTTTGCAAGCTAAAGACCTTACAAAACTATATATATGTGTATATATATATATGTGTGTGTGTGTGTGTGTATGTGTGTGTGTATATATATATATTGCAAGCTAAAGACCTTGTAAAACTATATATATATGTGTGTGTGTGTGTGTATGTATTTTTTGCAAGCTAAAGACCTTGCAAAACTATATATATATATGTGTGTGTGTGTGTATACATATATATTACAAGGTAAAGACCTTGTAAAACATATATATATATATATATATATGCATATGTATGTGTGTGTATATGTATTTTTTGCAAGCTAAAGACCTTGCAAAATTACATATATAGAGATATATGTATGTGTGTGTGTATATATATATATATATATATATACACATACATATATTGGAAGCTAGGCCTTGCAAAACTACAAATATATATATGTATATGTATATGTGAGTATATATACATATATCTTTTGCAAACTAAAGATCTTGTAAAACTACAAATATATGTGTGTATGTATATTTATGTGTGTGTGTATATATATATATATATATCTTTTGCAAGCTAAAGACCTTGTAAAACTACATATATATATATATATATATATCATATATGCTTCATAAGGACTCCTTATGAAGTCCTGGGATTTGTAGTTTAGTTGAGCTTAAAGACCTTGCAAAACTACAAATCCCAGGCTTCCATAGAAAGGCGCCGTGGCCATCAATAATCCAGTTTGAAATTGAAATTATTTGGTCATGGACTGCCATCGTGTGAACATTAAACACAGATAGCTTTCTATACCTGCGATCTTGCAAAAAATAACAACATGGAGACAAATGGACTGTTGCTACGCATTGGCGTTAAACTGCGCAACCAATCCACATTTTATTGCCTCGTGTAGACAAGCCCTTAGCTAAAGATGATGGTGAGGAACTAAATCGCCTAAAGCCGTGGTTCTCAAAATTTTTTACCTTTGTGACCCGCCCTTTACGTCTACATGCAGACTTTGCGCAAACATAAACGCACATGGGCGAATTTGAGCTAAAATACCTGCGACCAATTCAGATTTATTTAAGTGGTTTGCCAGAGCTTTGGAGAAGCAGTCAAATATTAATTGCAGAAATTAATTGGGGTGGGGAGGGTTGTTTTGCGAAAACAAGCTGGCCCTGCATCCGATATTTGTTAACGGGCCGCCGATAAGAGAAAAGTCGTCAGTACTTTGGAAATAAGATGCTGAAATGGAAAATTTGGCAGGCTGGGTTGTTTGTCTCCAAAGCCAGGCAGGAGATAAGTTCAAGGCTGTGGACAGGTCAGGGAAAGCTACAAGGAAAATCTGATTTAATTATTATTTTTATTATTATTATTCGTATTTTTACAGCTGGGTTGATGGGTTATGATATGGCGAAGGACGCACGCGCCCGCTCCAAGGTCGTTTCCTTTCCCCTCCGCTGTTTGCACAGCTGTCTTCCTGAGTCCAAATTTTAAAGGATTTTTAAACACGGGGAGCTGCTTTTAACATGAGTCAAGACAATTGCAGGGAGTCCGTTTAGGCTCATAGTCCGAACTCAGGCTGAAGCTGCTTTCAAAGCTGCTCGGGTGGCAGTACCTGAAGATGCCATTTTGGGGGGGCTCACAATGCAAGGGAACATGGAAAGTTGCCCTGATATTTGAGCCAGACCCACCTAGCCTAGCATCCCCAGCTCGGGCCGGGAGCTATAGTTCTCCATCAGTTTCCGAACAGGATCCATGTGCGTGTGGCGGCCAAGGATTGGCTTCGGGTGGACGGGACTCCCTTCTGACACTTTTAAAATATTTTATTTTTAATTCTATCTGGATAAAGGTAAAGTAGGATCCCTGTATCCACTGATTCATTACACTCTGATTCAATTATCCACGGGACACAAAACAGCACACCTACCATAGAGTCTTCCTAGGAAATGTGTCCTCTCTAGCCATTTTCTAGGTCCTCCAAGGCAACTCTGTGGTAGAGTAGGACCCCTGTATCCACTGATTCAATTGTCCACGGGACACAAACCTGCACACCTACCATAGAGTCATCCTAGAAAAATGTGTCCTCTCTAGCCATTTTCTAGGTCCTCCAAGGCAACTCTGTGGTATTTTAAACTGATGTCCCATTATTTTCAATGGTGTTCCCTATTATCCACGGTTTTCGGTATTCACGGGGCCCACCAGTACCAATCCCAGGCAAATATGGGGTCCTATTGTATCTCCATACTCTGGGGCCACATATATTCACTCACTCACATGCACGACGGGGTGGGGTGGGGACCTGGAGAAGCTCCGTCCATGTGGCTGGAAATAGTCCGATGTGTAGGACATGTGATATGCGTAGGGCTGCCATTTTACTCCAGGGCAGATCACAGTCTATCCTGTCACGTCTCCATCTTCTCCAAGCTAAACCTACCCAACTCCCACCACCCTATTCCTCATCTGCAGTTGAAATTGGCTAGAATCGCATTGGCTTTTTTAGCTGCAGCATCACACTGCTGGCTCATGTTAAGCTTGTGATCCACTGACTCCTAGATCCCTTTTGCATGCAGTGATATCAAGACTGCCCTCAAGCCAGGTGTCACCCATCCTATATTTGTGCATTTCATTTTTTTCTGGACACTAGACTCCTATTAATGCAGCCTAGAATCGCATTGGCTTTTTTAGCTGCTGCATCACACTCTTGGCTCATGTTCAGCTTGTGGTCCACTAAGAATCCTAGATCCCTTTCACATGTTCTACCATCAAGCCAGGTGTCACCCATCCTATATCTAGACACTATACTCCTATTGATGCATCCTAGAATCGCATTGGCTTTTTTAGCTGCTGCGTCACATTCTTGGCTCATGTTCAGTTTGTGGTCCACTAAGACTCCTAGATCCCTTTCACATGGCCTGCTATCAACCAAGGGGTCCCCCGTCCTATATCTGTGCATTTCATTTTTTCTGGATCCTATTGATGCAGCCTAGAATCACATTGGCCTTTTTAGCTGCTGCATCACACTGCTGGCTCATGGTCAGCTTTTTGTCTACTAAGACTCCTAGATCCCTTTTGACTGGACTGCCATCAAGCCAGGTGTCCCCAATCCTATAACTGTGCATTTCATATTTACTGCCCAAGTGTAGTATCCGACATTTCTCCCTGTTGGAATACATTTTGTTAGTTTTGACCCAGCTTTCTAATCTGTTAAAGGGGCTCATTTTGAATTCTGATCCTGTCCTCTGGGGTATTATTAGCTACCTCTCCTAACTGGGTGCCATCTGCAAATTTGATCAGCATGCCCCCTCTCCAAGTCATGGATAAAGATGTTGAATTGCACTGGGCCCAGGACACAACCCTGTTTGCACCCCAAATGGTCACTTCTCTCCAGGATGAAGAGGAGCCATTGGTGACTACTACCCTTTGGGTTCGGTCAGTCAACTAATTGCAGTCTCGTTGGTGGAGTCTCCCTCTCTGGCAGGTTTTAAACAGAAGCTGGACAGCCATTTGTCGAGGGTGCTTTGATTGTGTATTCCTGCATGGCAGAACAGGGTTGGACTGGATGACCTTTAGAGGTCCCTTCCAAGTCTACAATTCTATGATATAAGTTGGAGTCTCCTTTGGAGATTTTTAAAGAGAGGCTAGATACTCATCTGTCATTGGAAGTGCTTTGATGCTTTATTTCTGCATGGCAGAATGGGGTTGGACTAGATGTCCCTTGGGGTCTCTTCCAACTCTAGGATTCTATGCTTTTCCAATGGGAATGCTTGGATTCGGTATTCTTGCATGGCAGAATGGGGTTGGACTAGATGTCCCTTGGGGTCTCTTCCAACTCTAGGATTCTATGCTTTTCCAATGGGAATGCTTGGATTGTGTATTACCTGCATAGCAGAATGGGGTTGGACTAGATGGCCCTTGGGGTCTCTTCCAAGTCTAGGATTCTATGCTTTTCCAATGGGAATGCTTGGATTGGGTATTCTTGCATGGCAGAATGGGGTTGGACTAGATGGTCCTTGGGGTCTCTTCCAACTCTATGATTCTATGATGGTGTCTTCCTACATGGCAGAATGGGGTTGGACTAGATGTCCCTTGGGGTCTCTTCCAACTCTAGGATTCTATGCTTTTCCAATGGGAATGCTTGGGTTGTGTATTCCTGCATGGCAGGCTGGGGTTGGACTAGATGACCTTTGAGGGTATCTTCCAAGTCTAGGATTCTATGCTTTTCCAATGGGAATGCTTGGATTGTGTATTACCTGCATAGCAGAATGGGGTTGGACTAGATGACCTTTGGGGATCCCTTCCAACTTTTATGATTCTCTCCAGGATGAAGTGGTGATGACCCTTCGGGTTCAATTGTTCAACCCATTGCAAATCCACCTAATAGTTGCATTGTCTAGCTTGCATATTACTAACTTTTTTGCAAGAATATGATGGGGGAATCTGGTCAAAATCCGTACTAAAATCAAGATATACTCCATCCGTAATTATGTTGAGACGAGAAAAAGAAACCGCAATTTTGATTTTAGCAAAATCGTTTATGACCATATTAACTGGTTGTGCGTTTCGTTTTGTTATTTTAAACATTAAAACAAGTGGAAATAACCCAAGGAAAGTTGTGAAGGAGACAACCTTGTATTATTATTTTTTTAATTTAAGAATTAATAAATAAATCTATATTCCAATCTTTCTTGGCAACTTACAAAGAAGAGAGAATTAAAGGAGGAGGATGGGGTTTTGGGGATTGTCGACTTCGTTTGAGACAAAAGCACTTCTAACGAGGGAGCTATTTTCGAAGTCTGCGAATCGGAGGACAAAAATTAATTAAATTAAAAATTAAAAACTTTTGTCTGTGTAAAATATCTCCAATAAGACACGTCAAATACACTTTACGAGTTCCCTTTTTTCCTTTTTTCTTCCTCTCATCGATTTGAGCGGTTGGTTTGGTTTTTTTAACCAAAGAAGATCATCCAAAACTCGGTCCTTGGCATTTTGGGTGAAAAAAGTCCCGATTTGGCAAAACGAATCGAACTTGACAGAAAAGATAATTTCACGCACGGAGGGAGAGATAAGAGCGCTTGATTTTGGCAAAACCGGTAGGCAAGCAATATGCTTGGATAGCAGATCTCCATGGATTGCAAAATAAAGATAAAAAATTTGCAGAATTGCTTCTCTTTTCCTCCTCTTGTTTTTCCACAGAGTGAAAACAGGAAGCTGTTTGCATCTAGAGAGGAAGGAAAATTAGAAATTAATTAAAATTAGAAATTAAAATTAAAATTAGCCTAGGGCTCGACCTCTTTTCCATTTTGCAGAGCCAGGGATTAATTCAAAGAAACTCCAACCATCCTCATTTTTCAGGGATTAATTCTCTGCCTTCCCAATTTCCCAGCCACTTTTAAACCGTCCCGGTTTCTCCTCCCAACTTCCACCTTCGTCCTCTGCTTACTTCAACGACTCCAAACTGAGTTCAAAGTGCACCTATTTGCATTCAATTAACTCCAGTGGTTTGCATTCAATTAACTGCAGTGGTTTGCATTCAATTAACTGCAGTGGTTTGCATTGAATTAACTCCAGTGGTTTGCATTCAATTAACTCCAGTGGTTTGCATTCAATTAACTCCAGTGGTTTGCATTCAATTAACTCCAGTGGTTTGCATTGAATTAATTCCAGTGGTTTGCATTCAATTAACTCCAGTGGTTTGCATTCAATTAACTCCAGTGCTTTGCATTCAATTAACTCCAGTGCTTTGCATTCAATTAACTCCAGTGCTTTGCATTCAATTAACTCCAGTGCTTTGCATTCAATTAACTCCAGTGGTTTGCATTCAATTAACTCCACAATATAAGACAGGTTTATACAAAATATCACATAACAAATTAAAATGTAATAGAATAAGCCCCCCAATTTTGCAGGGGTTCAGTTCCTGGATTTACCGCGGATACCGGAAACTGCAGATAATTGTGATTTCTAATCAGCATTCAGTAAGAAAAACTGAAAATTATACCTAAATATATATTTAGGTATAGTGGTGACCTATGGTTTTAGGGAATTAAAATTCTGTATTGGATTTGGGTTAAAAACATGGAAAACCAAACATTTTATGCCAACTTTGTACAAACTTCAAGGAGGGGGGAACATCCCCAAAATCTGTCCTTGTGCCCACCAACATTACTAATAATTATAATAATAATAAAATTTTATTTCTATCCCGCCCCTCTGCAACGCAATCGGGGCGGCTTACAATATAAAAACTCCATAATCACAATACCCTAGCCCACCCACCCCTTAAAATAATATTAAATTATAAAGGATTAAAAACATACAATAATTAAAAATATATAAATTAGAAAATGTATACCTGGAAATCGTTGAGTTTTCTCAATGAAAAGCAGTAGTATTTTGCGTACCCTGCAAGAAAACCAAAACCATGGAAGAATTAGTAACACATTTGTGGGTTCTTGGTTTTGTTTTCATACCAAGTTCTGCTTTTCTATACAAGGCCAAGAAGGAACAAAGTAAATCTTGACACTTTTTTTCCCCTTAAATCTGGGCTTTAAATAACATTTCCTGCCCTGACCGGGGGTTGGACTAGATGTCCTTTGGGGTTCCTGCCAGCTCTACACTTGCATGGTTCTATAGGATTAGCCCACTATTTGATAGAGGATCTCAATAAAGGAAAATAAAAGGTTGATTTTAGTTTTTTAAAATTTTAAAGTATTTTTAAAGTTTTAAAACATATACAGTATATATATATATATATATATATATATATTTTAAAGTTTTAAAACTTAAACTTTAAAGTTTTCACAGTATATATATATATATATATGTTTTAAAGTTTTAAAACTTAAACTTTAAAGTTTTCAAGTATTTTTAAAGTTTTAAAACATATATACAGTATATATATATATATGTTTTAAAGTTTTAAAACAAACTTTAAAGTTTTCAAGTATTTTTAAAGTTTTAAAACATATATACAGTATATATATATATATGTTTTAAAGTTTTAAAACTTAAACTTTAAAGTTTTCAAGTATTTTTAAAGTTTTAAAACATATATACAGTATATATATATATGTTTTAAAGTTTTAAAACTTAAACTTTAAAGTTTTCAAGTATTTTTAAAGTTTTAAAACATATATACAGTATATATATATATATGTTTTAAAGTTTTAAAACAAACTTTAAAGTTTTCAAGTATTTTTAAAGTTTTAAAACATATATACAGTATATATATATATATATGTTTTAAAGTTTTAAAACTTAAACTTTAAAGTTTTCAAGTATTTTTAAAGTTTTAAAACATATATACAGTATATATATATATGTTTTAAAGTTTTAAAACTTAAACTTTAAAGTTTTCAAGTATTTTTAAAGTTTTAAAACATATATACAGTATATATATATATATATGTTTTAAAGTTTTAAAACTTAAACTTTAAAGTTTTCAAGTATTTTTAAAGTTTTAAAACATATATACAGTATATATATATGTTTTAAAGTTTTAAAACTTAAACTTTAAAGTTTTCAAGTATTTTTAAAGTTTTAAAACATAGGGGAAGGAAGAAGGGAAGGAGCGAAGGGAAAGAAGGAAGCAGGGAAGGAAGGAATGAAGAAGGGGAGGAAGGAAGGAGCGAAGGGAAGGAAGGAAGGAATGAAGAAGGGAAGGAAGGAGCAAAGGGAGGAAAGAAGTGAAGGAAGGAAAGAATGAAGAAGGGAAGAAGGAAGGAGCAAAGGGAGGAAGGAAGAAGGGAAGGAAAGAGCGAAGGGAGTAAGGAATAAGGGAAGGAAGGAAGAAACGAAGTGAAGGAAGGAAGGAAAGGAGTGAAGGGAGGAAACGGAGTGAGGAAGAAGGAAGGAGAGGGAGAGAACAGAGGAAAAGAAGGAGCAAAAGGAAGGAAGAAGCAAAGGAAGGTAAGACTGAAGAAGGAACAGAAGGAAAGGAAGGAAGGAGGGAGAAAGGAAAGAGGAAATGAAGGAGGGAGGAAGAGAAGGAAAGAATATGGAGGGAGAGAAGGAAGGAAGGGAAGAGAGAGAAAATGAAGGATGGAGGGAAAGAAGGAAAGAAGAAGGTAGAGAAGGAAAGAATAGGGAGGAAGAAAGAAAAAGAAGGAAGGGGAGGAAATGAAGGACGGATGGAAGGGCGGGTGTGAAATGTTTCTTCCTTCCATGCTTCATGGCCTCTCCGTTTTGGATGGGAGCAAAGCGGGGAACAAAATGGGAAGCCAGCGAAAGTCAGGAGGAGGAAGAGGAAGTGACGTCACCTGGAGTTGTCCTTTCAGGTTGGCCGGCGTTTTGAAATCCCCGTTCAGCACCTGCGAAAGAAGGAGAACCAAACACCGAGTCAGGCGCTGCGTTGGCGGCAAAAAAGGGTGACGACTACAACTCCAAGAATCCCCCCACCTCAATCAGTATGGCTGCTGGGAATTGTAGTCCAAAAAAGACACCCACTCCTCCATGCAAAGTTCTGCTCTAATTCCGCGCCTGTCGCCCAAAAGACATTGCGGCGCTTTGTCGCTGAATTTTCACTTTGCGCACGAAATTTTTGACGCGTGTTTCTCTGTGCAATTTAGCAATTTCTCTGGGAAGCAGACAGATGGCAGAAATGCAATTTATTTATTTTTTACATTGCCGGAAAAATAATAATAATTTTGGCATTCCCCCTTCAGTCCCGAAATTTCATGCCTTGCAGACCCTCTCGCCAATTTTTTCTTTTCGCCTTCTAATCTTGCATTAAAACGTCCAATTGAGCATTTAGGAAAAAGAGTTCCGGCGTCCAAAGAAAAGAATACCAAAGCGAACGCAAAAAGAATACCAAGCGAACGCAAACGCAGGGGCGCGAGTAAATTATTCCTGTTTTAATTCCCATTAATTGCTGACGCCGAACAGTATTTTTTAGAAAGCATATTCAAGATATGGAAGCATGATATTCTGCTTAAATAAACAGGGGAGGAAAGGCTGTTTTGTCACCTCAGTGCACGATCGCTATGGCGAAAATCCAACATGGCAGGTTAGAGCACTTGCCATGTTAGAAAGCTCCGCCCCCTGCGCGAGTCCAACCAATCAGCTTTCCATTTGCGCTCTTATGGCGAATGCGCAGCAAAGCAAATTGGTTGTCCCAACGAGCAGGAATGCATATTCGCCGCGGAGCTTTTTAAAAACTACGGGAAAAGACGTGAAGGCTTTTCCTGCGCAGTTTTTGGTTCCTCTCGTTCCAAATACGGCGGATTGATGCGGGATCTCATTTAAACAAAATTGTAATCTCCTCGAATTCTATGAGGAGTATTTTCACCATATATAGTGAAGGCGAAAACATTGGATAGGAGAAGATTTTGACGTATGAACCATTTTTAAGCGTTTCATTCTCTTTGCAATTCAGGAGCTGAAACCAGAAACCAGAATTTTGAAAAATGAAATTTCACTTTAGCCCTCGAATTTCTAACTTGGCAGTAACTTTTAAAAAATTCACAGTGGAGCCTTAAAAATATAGATTTTAGGTGACCAAAGAAAAATGCAAAAGGCAAAATAATGCTAAGGAAAATGAGAATGCAGAAAAACAGGATTTCTACGTATGAAGGATTTTCAAGGTTTCTCAGAAATGCTAAAAATGCAGGGACTAGAGCCAGAATTCTGCATTAAAAATGATTTTTTAAATTTAAATTAAATTAAAAATTTAAATTAAAATTTTAATTAAATTAAATTTTAAATTAAAATGTAAATTTTAAAAATTAATTTAAAGTAAAAATGAAATTTAAAATTTAATTTTTAATGCAGAATTCTGGGCTGAAAGGAAATTTCATTTCCAATGCAGAATTCTGGGCTGAAGGGAAATTTCATTTTTAATGCAGAATTCTGGGCTGAAGGGAAATTTCATTTTCAATGCAGAATTCTGGGCTGAAGGGAAATTTCATTTTCAATGCAGAATTCTGGGCTGAAGGGAAATTTCATTTTCAATGCAGAATTCTGGGCTGAAGGGAAATTTCATTTTCAATGCAGAATTCTGGGATGAAAGGAAATTTCATTTTTAATGCAGAATTTTGGGCTGAAGGGAAATTTCGTTTTTAATGCAGAATTCTGGGCTGAAGAGAAAATTCATTTTCAATGCAGAATTTTGGGCTGAAGGGAAATTTCGTTTTTAATGCAGAATTCTGGGCTGAAAGGAAATTTCATTTTTAATGCAGAATTTTGGGCTGAAGGGAAATTTCATTTTTAATGCAGAATTCTGGGCTGAAGAGAAAATTCATTTTCAATGCAGAATTCTGGGCTGAAAGGAAATTTCATTTTTAATGTAGAATTTTGGGCTGAAGGGAAATTTCATTTTCAATGCAGAATTCTGGGCTGAAGGGAAATTTCATTTTCAATGCAGAATTCTGGGATGAAAGGAAATTTCATTTTTATTGCAGAATTCTGAACTGAAGGGAAATTTCATTTTCAATGCAGAATTCTGGGCTGAAGAGAAAATTCATTTTTAATGCAGAATTCTGGGCTGAAGGGAAATTTCATTTTCAATGCAGAATTCTGGGCTGAAGAGAAAATTCATTTTTAATGCAGAATTCTGGGCTGAAGGGAAATTTCATTTTCAATGCAGAATTCTGGGCCGAAGGGAAATTTCATTTTCAATGCAGAATTCTGGGCCGAAGGGAAATTTCATTTTTAATGCAGAATTCTGGGCTGAAGGGAAATTTCAAAAATAAATAAATTTTAAAATTAAATAAATTAGTGGAGTCTTTAGAAATGGTGTATGCACCCAAAGAAAAGCCGGGGAAAGGTGTTGCTAAAGGAAATGAGAATGCAGAAAAACAGGAGTTGTGGGTGTGAAGGATTTTCTAGCAAAGCTATAAATTTGGGGTTGTTATTTCGGGTGAGGGCGATGCCTTCGTTCGCCGCGTCCCTCCCCATACCTTGATTGCGCAAGAAACCTCTCCGCATAACTAGGTAAATGAATCCACCTGGACGCAAACCAATACCCCAATGCAACACAATTAGTTTTGCAATTAAGGGCCGACTCCGAGCTATAAATCCCCAAGGGCTGGACAGGTTACGCAGGAAAAGTCCGTACGCGTTTGGGAAGCGGCTGGTATTTTTTTAATTGTTTTGGGTGCACAAATCAATTTATTGTTCTAGGTGCGCAAAATTCATTTTTTTAATTGTTCTGGGAAAAGAAAACTTTGTTCCCGAAACCGAAGGAGAGGACAAAGCCGAGAGAACAATCAGTACAATTAATTTTGGTTACACAATTTATACGTAACTATTGAGGTTAAAATACAGGTCTGAGTATTGGATGACGACTCCGGAGACCACGGTTCGAATCCCTGCTCGGCCATGGAAACCCACTGGGTAACCATGGGCAGGTCACACCCTCTCAGCCCTAAAAAAAAAAAACCATGATAGGTTTTCTTTACGTCAGAAAGGACTTGGAGGGACACAACAACAAACCTCATTGAATTTTGCAAAGGTTTATTGTTATTTCCGACTTCCGGTGACCCGAAGGGAGAACTACTTCTTGGCAAGATTTGTTTGCCTTCCTCTAAGGCTGAGAGAGTGTGACATGCCCAAGGTCATCCAGTGGGTTTCTATGGTTGAGCGAGGATTCGAACCCAGGTCTCCAGTGTTGAAGTACAACGCTCAAACCTCCACACTACGCTGGCTTGTTATCATAGAATCACAGAGTTGGAAGAGACTTCCAAGGGCCATCTAGTCTGACCCCCTTGTGCCCTGCAGGAATACGCATGATATAATCATAGAATAATAGAGCTTGAAGGGACCCCCAAGGGCCATCTAGTCTAACCCTCTGCCCTGCAGGAATATACATGATATAACCAAAGAATCATAGAGCTTGAAGGGACCCCCAAGGGCCATCTAGTCTAACCCTCTGCCCTGCAGGAATAGACACGATATAACCAAAGAATCATAGAGCTTGAAGGGACCCCCAAGGGCCATCTAGTCTAACCCTCTGCCCTGCAGGAATATACACGATATAACCATAGAATCATAGAGCTTGAAGGGACCCCCAAGGGCCATCTAGTCTAACCCTCTGCCCTGCAGGAATATACACAATATAATAATAGAATCATAGAGTTGGAAGGGACCTCCAAGGGCCATCTAGTCCAACCCCCTTGTGCCCTGCCCTGTAGGAATACGCATGATATAATTATAGAATAATAGAGTTGGAAGGGACCTCCAAGGGTCATATAGTCGAACCCCATTCCCTGCAGAAATATGCATTATATAATCATAGAATCACAGAGCTGGAAAAGAACCCAAGGGCCATCTAGTCCAACCCCCTTCTGCCCTGCAGGAATACATATAATATAATCATAGAATCATAGAGCTTGAAGGGATCCCCAAGGGCCATCTAGTCCAACCCCCTGCCCTTCAGGAATATACATGATATAATCATAGAATAATAAGAGTTGGAAGGGGCCTCCAAGGGCCATCTAGTCCAACCCCCTTTTGCCCTGCAGTAATATACAAGATATAACCATAGAATGATAGAATTGGAAGGGGCCTCCAAGGGCCATCTAGTCCAACCCTCTTCTGCTCTGCAGGAATATGCATGATAAAATCATAGAATCATAGAGCTTGAAGGGACCCCAAGGGCCATCTAGTCCAACCCTATTGTGCCCTGCAGGAATATGCATGATAGAATCATAGAATTGGAAGGGACCCCAAGGGCCATCTAGTCCACCCCCCGTTCCCAATACCAAATCCAAGGTTTGAGTACAGAGCATATTTTATCAGAGAAACTGCTTTTTACTTCTCGGAAATGCAGACTGGATTTCCTCAGTTAACAATGCCTGTGATTCCTTGTCCTCTGTTTAGCTGGAAATTTTTTTAGCAGCATCAGCATTTGCCGAATATGGTCAAGATGGCAAAAGTTTTGAAGGAAAAAGAAGATTAGAGAGGCTGCAGCCATTGGCTTTTCTGTGAATTCATTGAATGCAAATTACTTTTCAACATCAGTTTTTAGCAATTGAAGAAAGCAAATTTGGAAGGTAGAAGGTGGAGGAGACGAGAGAAACTGAGGATATTGGGAAGGTCTGATCCACCCGGACTCACCCGGTGGGTGTTGTTGATGACCAGCGGATCCGGGTTCCCATAGTTGGGAGGGTTGGAATAGGGGTCGTAGCCCAGCCGGGCCAGCATCGGCGCAACGTGCGCCATGTCGTGGACCACGTCGGCCGGGATGTTCCCCACCCACTTCGACAAGGCCTCGATATTCACGGGTTTGATCACCTGGTCCGTGGACCGCTCGATCCTAAATGGGGAGGAGAAAGGAGTAAGGAGTTAACCCTAACCCTAAACTCTTCAGCCGGTTTGGATATAACAAGAAATAAATAAAATATTGATATTTTAATAAGTAAGTAAGCATGCAACTAAAGGTACAATAGCCCCATATCTCTGTCCTTTCGGCTTTACTATTAAAGGTACAGGAGCCCTGTTTTTCTCAAAGTCCTCTCCGTGTGTTCCTTCTACGTTACAATTATACCTTTGTCCATTTCCACTATTAAAGGTACAAGAATCCTTTCTACATTATTCCTAAAGGTCCAGGAGTTATTTAATTGTATTTTAAAGGGGAGGTGGGTGGGATTGAGGGTCAGGGATGTATATTTTAATTGTTGTAAGCCGCCTCGATTGCATTTCGTAGAGGGGCGGGATATAAATAAATTTTAATTTTTTAAAATTATTATTATTATTATTTTCCATTCTGCATTACTATTAAAGGTACAAAAGCCCCGTCCCTTTGTCTTTTCTGCATTACTCTTAAAGGTACAAGAGCCCTCAACTTTTGCTCCTTCTGCATTACAATTCAAGGTACAAGAGCCCCGTCCTTTTGTCCCAACTATATTACTATTAAAGGTACAGGAGTCCCTTCTATGCTGTTCTTAAAGGCACAAGAGCCCTGTCCTTTTTATCTTACTCTTAAAGGTACAGGAGCCCCGTCCCTTCTGCATTATTCTTAAAGGTACAAGACCCCCGTCCTTTTGTCCCAACTATATTACTATTAAAGGTACAGGGGTCCCTTCTACACTACTCTTAAAGGTACAAGTGCCCCGTCCTTTTGTCCCAACTATATTACTATTAAAGGTACAGGGGTCCCTTCTACACTACTCTTAAAGGTACAAGAGCCCCGTCCTTTTGTCCCAACTATATTACTATTAAAGTTACAGGGGTCCCTTCTACGCTATTCTTAAAGGTACAAGAGCCCTGTCCTTTCTATCTTACTCTTAAAGGTACAGGAGCCCCGTCCCTTCTGCATTATTCTTAAAGGTACAAGAGCCCTTTCTCTTTGTCCTTTCGATCTTACTATTAAAGGTACAGGGGTCCCTTCTAATCTACTCTTAAAGGTACAAGAGCCCTGTCTCTTTGTCCTTTCTATCTTACTGTTAAAGGTACAGGGGGCCCTTCTGCATTATTCTTAAAGGTACAAGAGCCCTTTCTCTTTGTCCTTTCAATCTTACTATTAAAGGTACAGGGGTCCCTTCTAAACTATTCTTAAAGGTACAATAGCCCTGTCCCTTTGTCCTTTCTATCTGACTATTAAAGGTACAGGGATCCTTTCTAAACTTCTCTTAAAGGTACAAGAGCCCTGTCTCTTTGTCCTTTCTATCTTACTATTAAAGGTACAGGGATCCCTTCTACACTACTCTTAAAGGTACAAGAACCCTATCCCTTTGTCCTTTCTATCTTACTATTAAAGGTACAGGGATCCCTAATAAACTTCTCTTAAAGGTACAAGAGCCCTGTCTCTTTGTCCTTTCTATCTTACTATTAAAGGTACAGGGATCCTTTCTACACTACTCTTAAAGGTACAAGAACCCTATCCCTTTGTCCTTTCTATCTTACTATTAAAGGTACAGGGATCCCTAATAAACTTCTCTTAAAGGTACAAGAGCCCTTTCCCTTTGTCCTTTCTATCCGACTATTAAAGGTACAGGGATCCCTTCTACACTACTCTTAAAGGTACAAGAGCCCTTTCCTTTTGTCCTTTCTATCTGACTATTAAAGGTACAGGGATCCCTTCTACACTACTCTTAAAGGTACAAGAGCCCTTTCCTTTTGTCCTTTCTATCTTACTATTAAAGGTACAAGGGTCCCTTCTAATCTACTCTTAAAGGTACAAGAACCATGTCCCTTCTACATTACTATTAAAGGTACAGGAACCCGTCCCTTCTACATTTCTCTTAAAGGTACAAGAGCCCTGTCCTTTTGTCCCTTCTGCAATATTCTTAAAGGTACAGGAGCCCCATCCCCTTGTCCCTTCTGCAATACTCTTAAAGGTACAGGAGCCCCGTCCCTTAATTGAAACAGATAAACACAGCAATCTCGTTGGAAACTCACTTGGAGAGGGAGACTCCACCCGGCTTCCCGATCAGCTCCTCGTGGTGGAGGACGGCATCGCTCCAGGCGATGTCGAGGAACTCCATGATGGCCTGCAAGGACTTCTGTGGGTGCAGAACCAGCTGCTCGTAATAAACCGGGAGGCACCGCGACCGGCCGATTTCCAGGCACTGAGAGTACATCACCTCGATGGCTTTGTTCCACTTGGTCAGGCAATCCCGGTAGCTCCGGAGGTCAAACCCGGCGATGGTGACCTTCCGGGTAATCATGGAGTGGACGGAGGCCCGCCCGTCCCTCACCATCAGGAGGAACTTGGAGTTCGGGAAAAGGCGGGAAAGATAAATCGAGGATTTGAGGGTAAACGGGTCTTTGTTGCAGAGGTAACGGGCCGGTTCTCCATGTTTGGCGATGACCTCCAAGATGAAGGCCTGCATGGCCGCGTCAAGGACCTGGTCGGTCACTCCGGCCTCGTCCAAGCGCATCTTTTCCCGCCCGGATTTGGACCAGGCTTGGCGCATGGCCAGTACCCGGGGGATGATCCGGGTCTCCTCGCCGCAGCGGACCTCCGGATGGGCGTCTAGCATGGCGCGCATGAGAGTCGTCCCGCTCCGGGGGACTCCACCGATGAAGATGAGGGGCATCTCTTTGCTGTAGCGGTACTCCACCCGGTTGGAGTCTAGCATGACCAGCTCCTCATTTTCGGGGCGCATGAGCGCACCCCGGTTGGCCCCCTGGCCTAGGATTTGCTGGCATTGTAGCATCTGTTGGCCCAAGTGGGCCGAGACCATCAGGGCGACAGCGAAGCCCACCCCGAGAAGGACCCGCCGCATCGTCACCCGCATCCTCGCTCCATCCACGCCGGCCCCCGTGCTGGTGGCTCCCCGTTCGCCGTCCACATCCGGATGGCGGGAGGCCGGGCCCGAAACTACCTGGAGGAGGAAGGAAAGAAAACCAAATACTCATTGTCGTATAGGTTGAATCAGCGCCATCATCTTACATTTTCCCTAGTCTGAGACTCAAAATTCACACATTTTACGTAAAGAACAGCATTTTTCTGCGCAGGAAACAGCATTTTCCGTGTGGAAAAATAATATTTCAGTGTAGAAATGTTGATTCCAATGCTGTGTTTTCTATGTGAATACAGTGGATGGTTGAGTCGTTTGTAAACCAATGAGTGCCACAATTTTAGGTACGCACGCCGCCATTTTAGCTATGCTGCGACACCATTTTAGGTACCGGCAGCATAGGAGCCCTCTCCAGTTTTCAACATGGCAACCATATACCTCCAAGAATGCCAACCTGGCTAGGGTTGCCATGGTGAAATCTGGAGAAAGCTCTTCTACTTGTGCAGAAAAGGCATTGCCTGTTAGCAACACTTGATGAAATTCCCAATTCCACAAAGCCATTAAAAACATAGGAGCCCTCTCCAGTTTTCAACATGGCAACCTTATACCTCCAAGAATGCCAACCTGGCTAGGGTTGCCATGGTGAAATCTGGAGAAGGCTCTTCTACCTGTGCAGAAAAGGCATTGCCTGTTAGCAACACTTGATGAAATTCCCAATTCCACAAAGCCATTAAAAACATAGGAGCCCTCTCCAGTTTTCAACATGGCAACCTTATACCTCCAAGAATGCCAACCTGGCTAGGGTTGCCATGGTGAAATCTGGAGAAGGCTCTTCTACCTGTGCAGAAAAGGCATTGCCTGTTAGCAACGCTTGATGAAATTCCCAATTCCACAAAGCCATTAAAAACATAGGAGCCCCTTCCAGTTTTCAACATGGCAACCATATACCTCCAAGAATGCCAACCTGGCTAGGGTTGCCATGGTGAAATCTGGAGAAGGCTCTTCTACTTGTGCAGAAAAGGTATTGCTTGTTAGCAACGCTTGCTGAAATTCTCAATTCCACAAAGCCATTAAAAGCATAGGAGCCCTCTTCCATTTTCAACATGGCAACCTTTTATCTCCAACCTGGCTAGGGTTGCCAGTTTCAGAAATGGACAGGGCTCTTGTGTAGAAGAGGGAATTGCAGCCGGTGTTGTTGGTCATGCAACTAATTAACAAGCAATACCTGCTGCAAAAATCTCCTTAAAGGTAGAGGAGCCCTCTCTAGTTTTCAATCTGGCAACCCTAGATTTAAGTGGCTTGTTGGTGCACAAGTGATCAAATATTAATTGCAGAAAATATGGGGGGTGGGTGGGAGGAAGGTTTGCAATGGGACGGAGGGGAGACCCATCAAATATTCATTAAATTGCTATTGATCGATGTGAAGAGAAGCCATTATTTCCCTGGAAATGGACTCTCTCAGCCTCACGCATTGTGCGGCTGGCTGGACTGCTTTTGCTTTTTGCTTTTTGCTGCTGGCTTCTCTTAAAAAAGCAGAATAGGAAAATGAAAAAGAAAAATGAACATATTCAAACAAAGGAGGTTAAATCCAAGGTTGAAGAGAGAATCAACAAAGGCTGTCAGACATTTTGCAAAAAATGCAAAAGGAAGACACCGAACAAAGAGAAAAAGCAATGGCCTAATTTTTTTTTCTTTTCCCTAAATTAGAAGACGAGATGCTAAAGGAAGGTGGAAAATATTTAGGAAAAAATAAAAATAAAACCACATCCTTGCTTGTAAAACTTATGCCCAAAACTTGAGACTTATTAAAAATATTATGCATTAAATATCAACCACTGTTACTCATTCAAACACACATCCAGGGAAATTAAGAACTAAATCTTAGCTAAAATAAAAATAAAAATAGGCTGTTCTCTGATGCTCTTTCAAACACAAATCCAGAGAAATATAAGAGATAAGGGAATCGTTCTTCATTAGCAATCTGTCAGGAATGCTTTGATTGTATATTCCTGCATGGCAGAATGGGGTTGGACTAGATGACCTTTGGGGACCCTTCCAACTCTATGATTCTACAATTTGCTCCCTTTTGCTAAACCTAAGAGGTCCATTGGTACTTGAAGTCCCATCATCACTCCCCCTCTTGTTACCTAATATAGCACTTTGAGACAACTTTAAACCCAACCTAGTTCTATCCTATGGCACAGTGGGATCTGTAGTTCGGTGCGGCAATCCCTCACCGAACTACAAAGTCCGGGATTCCATAGGATACAAGGAGGGTGGCTATAAAGGGGTGCCAAAACTGCCGTATTTCTGCAGTGTGGACAGGTTAGAGACCACTTTAAACCCACCCTAGTTCTATCATACTGCACTGTGGGATCTGTAGTTCGGTGCGGCAATCCCTCACCGAACTACAAAGTCCAGGATTCCATAGGATAGGAGGATGGTGGCTATAAAGGGGTGCCAAAACTGCCCTATTTCTGCAGTGTGGACAGGCTTGAGACCACTTTAAACCCACCCTAGTTCTATCCTACTGCACCGTGGGATTTGTAGTTCGGTGCGGCAATCCCTCACCGAACTACAAAGTCCGGGATTCCATAGGATACAAGGAGGGTGGTTATAAAAGGGTGCCAAAACTGCCCTATTTCTGCAGTGTGGACAGGTTTGAGACCACTTTAAACCCACCCTAGTTCTCTCCTACGGCACCGTGGGATTTGTAGTTCGCTGCGGCAATCCCTCACCGAACTACAAAGTCCGGGATTCCATAGGATAGGAGGATGGTGGCTATAAAGGGGTGCCAAAACTGCCCTATTTCTGCAGTGTGGACAGGCTTGAGACCACTTTAAACCCACCCTAGTTCTATCCTACTGCACCGTGGGATTTGTAGTTCGGTGCGGCAATCCCTCACCGAACTACAAAGTCCGGGATTCCATAGGATACAAGGAGGGTGGTTATAAAAGGGTGCCAAAACTGCCCTATTTCTGCAGTGTGGACAGGTTTGAGACCACTTTAAACCCACCCTAGTTCTCTCCTACGGCACCGTGGGATTTGTAGTTCGCTGCGGCAATCCCTCACCGAACTACAAAGTCCGGGATTCCATAGGATACAAGGAGGGGGGCTATAAAGAGGTGCCAAAACTGCCTTATTTCTGCAGTGTGGACAGGTTTGAGACCACTTTAAATCTACCCTAGTTCTATCCTACGGCACCGTGGGATTTGTAGTTTGGTGTGGCAATCCCTCACCGAACTACAAAGTCCGGGATTCCATAGGATAGGAGGAGGGTGGCTATAAAGGGATGCCAAAACTGCCCTATTTCTGCAGTGTGGACAGGTTTGAGACCACTTTAAACCCACCCTTGTTCCATCCTATGGCACCATGGGATTTGTAGTTCGGTGCGGCAATCCTTCACCGAACTACAAAGTCCGGGATTCCATAGGATACAAGGAGGGGGGCTATAAAGAGGTGCCAAAACTGCCCTATTTCTGCAGTGTGGACAGGTTTGAGACCACTTTAAATCTACCCTAGTTCTATCCCACGGCACCGTGGGATTTGTAGTTTGGTGCGGCAATCCCTCACCGAACTACAAAGTCCGGGATTCCATAGGATAGGAGGAAAGTGGCTATAAAGGGGTGCCGAAAATTGCCGTATTTCTGCAGTGTGGACAGACCCCGGGTCTCCAAACCGGCCCCACGTCTACCCACCTTGTCCGACTCATAGTCAGGAGCGTAAAGGGTTAATACTCCTCTTCCTCTTTTATCTTGCAAAAGAAAACACACACAAACACACAACACACACAACACACACAGGGCACACCAGGTTGGAAGGGAGAGAAAATATTGGGATTCTAGAACAATCCGTAGTTCTGGTTGCTAAGGGGACCTACTCCTGCAAAACGACGCGTTGGGGAATATAATTTGGAAATAAAGTTAAAGATACTTTCCAACTATTCCCAAATTTGGCAAGGATAATCCCAATTAATCCTCTTATTTTCCCATATTTAAAATGTCTCCCACCTTCCTTCTTTTTGCAACTTCAATCTTTTGTCCTCAGCTTTATTTCCATTGCTGCAAACATGGGGTTGGACTAGATGGCCTTTGGGGAACCCTTCCGATTCTACGACTCTGTGTCCACCAGCCAAGAATTTCCCAGCTGGAAACAACCTCTTTCCTAAGCCAGAAACAATTAAAAAAGGGAGGAGAGAGAAATTTTGCTGAAAATCATGCAAGCTCAGGAGCTGACGCAGCGAATTTTAATCCCCGGTGGAATTTAAAACCGCTTTCCAAATTTCACATAATGCTTGATTATTATTATTATTATTATTTTCTGCTGATGACACATTTAGGATTTGCTACAACTGCTAATTACCAAGCAATATATATATTAAATATATACAAGCCTGGGAAAAGTATATATACAAGCCTGGGAAAAAGCTATATATATATATAGCTTTTTCCCAGGCTTGTATATATACTTTTCCCAGGCTTGTATATATTTACTATATATATTAAAATGACCATTCCTTGGCTTAATAAGGATAACTCCACCCTAAAGATATATCTTTAAACATCTCTGCAAATTTGGGGGAGACTTCAATTTCAATTTAATATATATTTAATATATATATTAAAATGACCATTCCTTGGCTTAATAAGGATAACTCCACCCTAAAGATATATCATTAAACATCTCTGCAAATTTGGGGGAGATTTCAATTTCAATTTAATGCGAATTCCTGGAGGAAGTCCTTGCAGGGTCGGCGCAGAGGGAGATTTCTGATTAGATGGGATTGCAAAAAATTAAATGCAAATATGTGGAATTTGGGGGGTGGGATTAATTTTTCTCTGTGATGATATACAGTAAGACCCCCGTATCCACTGGGGATTGGTTCAGGAGGGGTGTGTGGATACCGAAAACCATGGATAATAGTGAACACCATTGAAAATAATAGGACTTGCAGTTTAAAATACCATAGAGTTGCCTTGGAGGACCTGGAAAATGGCTAGAGAGGATGCATTTTCTAGGAAGACTCTATGGTCGGTGTGCTGCTTAGTGTCCCGTGGATAATTGAACCAGTGGATAATGAATCAGTGGATACAGGGGTCCTACTGTATAATAAAAAATACAGTAGGATCCCCGTATCCACTGGGGATTGGTTCTGGGGTGTGTGTGGATACCAAAAACCAAGGATAATACGAAAACCATTGAAAATAATGGGATTTCCAGTTTAAAATACCATAGAGTTGCCTTGGAGGACCTACGAAATGGCTAGAGAGGATGTATTTTATTTTTATTTATTTAAATATTTAAATATTTAAAATTTAAAATATTTAAAATTTAAATTCTAAATTTTAAATATTTAAATTTTAAATTTAAAATATTTAAAATGTAAAGTATTTAAAATTTAAAATATTTAAAATTTAAAATATTTAAATTTTAAAATATTTAAATTTTAAAATTTAAAATTTAAAATATTTTATTTGTTTTTATTTATTTATGTATTTTCTAGGAAGACTCTATGGTAGGTGTGTTGTTTTGTGTCCCGTGGATAAATGAATCCATGGACAATGTATCAGTGGATGTGGGGGGTCCTATTGTACATTCATACCTCTGTTAATAAATCCCCTGACAGTCTAGTCTTTTTAATGCCGTTCCAGTCCCTGTTTTTTTAAAATCCTCATCCTCTGTCTAGCTGGATTTTTTTTAGCAGGACATGCATTGGGAGGTTGGTGAAGGAGGGATGAAAACACACAGAATTTCAGTATCCGGTTGCAGGAGAAATTCAATGCAATAAAAGCTTCTGCTGGTAAAAAAAAAATGTTGCTTTTAGTTGGCATTGTAGAGTTTTAATTGTTGTAAGCCGCCCCGATTGCTTTTAGCAGAGGGCCAGGGTATAAATAATAATAATAATAATAATAAAAATAAAAATAATAATTTCATATATTTGCATTTAATTTTATTATTATAAAAATAAATGGGATTTTTCTCTACCATAGCCATGTGTGCCAAACACATAAATATTTCTCCTGCTGCTGCTTTTAATTCCTCTGCATGCAAATAAAGTTAATTTTCTTCTGGTGCATTGGGGATTTTTGTCTTTCTCTCTCTTTTTTTTTCTCTCCTTTCTCTTTCTCTCTGTTATCTGGCCTGGAGGGTGACATGCATCCATGCATTCACACGTGCTTTTCTTCTGGAGGGTTTGTGACGCAGAGGAAGCTCACTGACCCCAGTGGAAATATTTTACAAAAAAAGGTTATTGCAAAGCAAGCAGGAGGCATGTTTGGGCAGAGAGGAAGGCAAAGGGAAACCCTCCATTTCCTCCTCTCTGTTTTTTGCCTTTTTGCAGAGTTTATAAGAATAAGTTTTCAGGTTTCATAGGCTCATAGTGTTGGAAAGAGACCCCCAAGGGCCATCTAGTCCAACCCCATTCTACCATGCAGGATTATGCATGATATAATCCTAGAACCATAGACTTGGAAGAGACCCCAAGGGCCATCTAGTCCAACCCCCTTCTGCCATGCAGGAAGATGCATGATATAATCCTAGAATTATGGAAGAGTTGGAAGGGGTCTCCAAGGGCCATCCAGTCCAACCCCCTTCTGCCATGCAGGAATATGCACGATATAATCATAGAATCATGGAAGAGTTGGAAGGAGTCTCCAAGGGCCATCTAGTCCAACCCCATTCTGCCATGCAGGAATATGCATGATATAATCCTAGAATCATGGAAGAGTTGGAAGGGGTCTCCAAGGGTCATCCAGTCCAACCCCCTTCTGCCATGCAGGAATATGCACGATATAATCATAGAATCATGGAAGAGTTGGAAGGAGTCTCCAAGGGCCATCTAGTCCAACCTCATTCTGCCATGCAGGAAGATGCAAGATATAATCCTAGAATCATGGAAGAGTTGGAAGGGGTCTCCAAGGGCCATCCAGTCCGACCCCCTTCTGCCATGCAGGAATATGCATGATATAATCCTAGAATTATGGAAGAGTTGGAAGGGGTCTCCAAGGGTCATCCAGTCCGACCCCCTTCTGCCATGCAGGAATATGCACGATATAATCATAGAATCATGGAAGAGTTGGAAGGAGTCTCCAAGGGCCATCTAGTCCAACCTCATTCTGCCATGCAGGAATATGCATGATATAATCCTAGAATTATGGAAGAGTTGGAAGGGGTATCCAAGGGTCATCTAGTCCAACTCCATTCTGCCATGCAGGAATATGCATGATATAATCCTAGAATTATGAAAGAGTTGGAAGGGAACCCCAAGGGCCATCCAGTCCAACCCCATTCTGCCATGCAGGAATATGCATGATATAATCCTAGAATCATAGAAGAGTTGGAAGGGACCTCCAAGGGCCATCCAGTCCAACCCCATTCTGCCATGCAGGAATAATGTTGGAAAGAGACCTCCATGGGCCATTCTCTTCCCCAGGCCATAAGTTGATAGGCAACTTTAAGTAGTGACTTTAGGGGTTTAGGCCTTGTGTGTGTGTGTGTGTGTGTGTGCCTTCAAGTTGCCTGTCAACTTATGGCGACCCCCTGAATTTTGTAGGCTTTTCTTAGCCAAGGCATCATCCTTCCTTATGCAAAGGCATAAGGCATCATCCTTCCTTATGACTTATGACTAACTTGAAGGCACACAGACACACGTATTTAGGGCCTAAATACCCTAAAAGCAATGGATCCTGTCTGATCTGGGAAGCTAAGCAGGGCCACCCCTGGTTAGTCCTTGGATGGGAGACCGCCAATGAATCCCAGCTGCTGGAGGCTCTATTTCAGAGGAAGAACTGGCAGCAAAACCACTCCTTGCCTATGAAAACCCTATAAAATCCATGGGTCACCCTAAATCAGTAGGCAAATTGAAGGCACACACACAAACACACACACAATATAGCACTAAACACCTAAAGGCCCCAAGTCTGATCTTGGAAGCTAAGCAGGGTCAGCCCTGGTTAGGGCTTGGATGGGGAGCCTTCGTGATTTTGAGGCCTGTGGCCCCTTCCTTCCCCTTCCCGAAATGCATTTTAACAAATTTTCAGTTTCCATCAGCTGACTTGCAACAGGAAGAGTAGTAAAAGAGATGTGAAATTGTTGTGAAATGTAAATTATTGCATGCTACTGCCACAAAAACCACATTTTTGCAGCCGATGGCTTTTGCCCAGTTTAAACTCCGCTTTCTCAACCAGTTTTGCATGCAATGACCTCTTTTTACACCCTCCCCAAATGCAGCCAATCTCTTCCAAAAAATAACTACAGGTTGAGAGTCTCCCAAAATCCAAAATATTCCAAAATGCAAAATCGTCCACATGAATGGCTGAGATGGTGGTACACTTTATTTCATGCGCAAAAAATTATTAAGATGTACTGCATTGTGTATAAAATGACCTTCAGGCTATGCATACAAAATATACATGAAACATAAATAAATTTTGTGTTTGGATTTGGGTCTCATCTCAAAAATATTTCATCATGTTTTTGCAAGTATTCCAAAATCTGAAATAATCCAAAATCCAAAATTGTCCGCTACAGGTTGAGTCTCCCTTAGCTGGAATCCCGAAATCCAATTTATTTTTTTGCAAAATCCAAAATTATCCACATGAATGGCTGAAGATAGTGACAATTTTGCTTTCTGATGGTTCAATTGTCTCATACACAAAATTATTAAGAAATATTGTATATAAAATGACCTTCAGGCAATGCTTATAAAGTATATATGAAACATTAATAAATTTTGTGTTTAGACTTGGGTCCCATCTCCAAAATATCTCATTAGGTATAATGCAAATATTCCAAAATATTCCAAAATACTTCTGGGCCCAAGTATTTCGGATCAGGGAAACTCAACCTGTATTTATTCCTTACATTTTGCACGTAAGATTCGGACTCCAGGCGACACACAATTTATAATAATTACAATGTAGTTTTAAAATTTAATAATAATTACAATGTAGTTTTTAAATTTAATAATAATTACAATGTAGTTAAAAACACAGACATACAAAAGGCTACATTGCTTAAAAAAAATCTGTTCTATGCAAAGTTATAAATAAAATTAATAGAATAATAAGGAAGGATGTACCGTTGAATAAAGAAAATGCTGGAATACCTGTTTTTATCACCTTAGCAATCGCCTGCTAAGGTGAAAATCCAATATGGCGGTAGCGGGCGCTTGCTCTGTTAGCAAACCCCGCCCACTGCGTTCAACCAGCCAATCAGCTTTGAATTTCCTCTCCTATGAGAAAGCGATTCATATCGAATTGCTTATCCCAATGAGCAGGAATGCGCAATCTCCTCGCTGTTTTTTTTTTTTTAAATTACGGGAAAAGGCGCGAAGGCATTTCCTGCGCAGTTTTTGCCATTTTGGATTGATGCAGAATCTCCAGTGGATTCCATGACGGCTAGATTAGATGTCACTTTCCGGTTTATTATTCTGTCATTTAAAAAAAATTGTTTTATGTCTTTTCTTATTTTAAATTATTTTAAAATAGTGTTTTTACAGGTAAAATTTGAATTACGTACCATTGTGTAGTGGTTTTAATGGTGTTATTTTAATGTTTGTAGATTACGGATAATGTTTTAAATGATGTTTGCTGCCCCGATCCTCATGGGAGAGGCGGGATAGAAATAAAACATTATTATTATATTATGAATCTTCGTTTGCGAAGAAAAGCCAGAGAGAGATGATTATTATAATTATTATTATTATTATTTTCACTGTTTAGACAACCCAAGTCGGCGAACCAAGGATGCCGTCCAGAGTTGGAAATACTAGCCTGGATGGACTCGTAAGGGTTCGGTTAAGGCGAGAAAAGAAAGCTAACTTGAAACTGCGCCGTGTGCGTTCCCGCATGGCAAAATGGGGTTGGACTAGATGACCTCTTGGGGTATCTTCCAACTCACGAATTCGATGGAGAGGCTTAGCTGCCAGTCAGAGCGGGAAGTCATAGCGCCGCTATATTTTCCTGCTTTGGTCAGGCCTCACCAGTTCTGGATACCGTAATTCAAGCTGGAATGCGTCCAGAGGAGGGCGACCAAAATGGTGGCAAGTCTGGAAGCCATTACGGCCTACGCCATAAGGGCTAGAAAGCCGGCGTGAAACCACGCAGCTGCCAGCCAGAGCTGGGAGTATTGGCCTGAGACGAAAGTATGACTCATTCGTGGTTTCCTACGTAGGAAGTCCAAGTTTCACCCATGCCTAATGCCACGTAGCGAAAAGTAGCTGTAACGTGGAGTGCTTTTGCGCAGTTAAAGCGAGCGCGCCAACAGACCGCCCACCCCTGTTCCTGGAGAGATCGGTACATGCCTTAGGGCTTGCCTATACAAGGCGGAAAAATGTGAATGGACGCCAATTTGCCGCAGATTTCGTTTGTTTCCATGGTTTGTTTATTTTTCCGCAAGATCGCAAGAGCATACCTATGAATCAAAATGGTGGCCGCGAATGAATTATTCGCGTTTTTATTGTCAGCAGTTGCCGTCGCCAAAAAGTATTAGAAAATCCAAGGTGTGGAAGTGAAATATTCCACTTAAATAAATAGTGTGTGTGGGGGGGAAGGCTGTTTCGTTGCATCAGCGCACAATTGATACGGCGACAATCCAAAATGGCGGTTTTGGGCGCATGCCTTATTAGCAAGCTTGAACATCAAACGCGTACGGCTTCGCATTCCTGCGATCTTCGGAGGAGAAAACCGTGGAGACAAATAAAAGTTTCTGCGAATTGGCGTTTCTTGCGCATCAATCCACATTTTATAGCCTAGATTGACTTTATACCACATTTTAAATATTTTTAACTGTTTAATTTTTTAACCTATAAATTGTTTTTGTTTTAATTTTTATATCTTTAATGCAATTTTTAAATACTTTTGTAGTGATTTTAAACTGGTATGGTTTTAAACATGCTGTTCGCTGCCTTGGGTTCCACTAGTGGGAGGAAGGCGAAATATAAATGAATATACGCGTGAAACGTAACGCAGAATATTTTTATTACCTGCGTCTCTTCCTGAGTTGTATTTTTTTTTAATGTTTTGTGTATCATTTTGCCACTCTATTTGTATGACTCTTGGTCCAGATTAATTTTGTTGATGAGTGGCACGTTGAAATAGTTAATAAAGATTGAATAATAATAATAATAATAATATCTAATAATAATAATATTAATAATAAATCACCTTCCTGAAAACGGTTGCTGCCAATCAAAGTTGTGGATATTGGCCTAGGTGGGTCGCCCAAGGATTTACTGCCGGTCAGAGTCCAGCAATACTGGGTTTTCAACCCAGGAGAATCATAGAACCATACAGTTGGCTGGGGACTCCAAGGGCCATCTAGTCCAACCCCTTCTGCCATGCAGGAATGGACAACTCAAACACTCCTGATAGATCACCCTCTAACCTCTGTTCAAAGATCTCCAAAGAAGGAGAACCCACCACGCTTTAAGGCAGTCTGTATTCCACTCGAGTTGGAAGGGACCCCCAAAGGCCATCTAGACGAACCCCCTCCCATGCAAGAATCCACAACTCTTGAAATACGACCATCCAACCTCTGCTTAAAGACCTCCAAAGAAGGTCCAACATCTGCTTAAAGACCTCCAAAGAAGGAGAATCCATCACCCTTTAAGGCAGTCCATATTCCACTCGAGTTGGAAGGAACCGCAAAGGCTATCTAGACCAACCCCCTGCCATGGAAGAATCCTCAACTGCAATACTCTTGAAATGCGACCATCCAACCTCTGCTTAAAGACCTTCAAAGAAGGAGAGTCCACCACCCTTTAAGGCAGCCCATATTCCACTCGAGTTCAAAGGGACCCCAAGGGTCATCTAGACCAACCCCCTTCTTCCATGCAGAAATAGACAACTCAAGTACTCCTGAATGATGACTACCCAACATCTGCCTAAAGAGCTCCAAAGAAGAAGAGTCCACCAAGTTTTAAGGCAGTCCATAATCCACCAGAGTTGGAAGGGACACCCAAAGGCCATCTAGACCAACCCACTGCCATGCAAAAATCCACAACTGCAACTCTTGAAATACAACAATCCGACCTCTACTTAAAGACCTCCAAAGAAGGTCCAACATCTGCTTAAAGACCTTCAAAGAAGGAGAACCCACCACCCTTTAAGGCAGTCCATATTCCACTCGAGCTGGAAGGGCCCCCCAAAGGCCATCTAGTCCAACCCCCTGCCATGCAAAAATCCACAACTGCAGTACTCTTGAAATACGGCCATCCACTCTCTGCTTAAAGACCTCCAAAGAAGGAGAGTCCACCACATTTTATGGCAGTCCCTATTCTACTAGAGTTGGAAGGGACCCCCAAGGGCCATCTAGCCCAACCCCTTTCTGCCATGCAAGAAATACACAATCCAAGCACACAATTACTGTATAGTTTCTACTTTTTCACTGCTACGAACCCATCCAACTCTAAGCACAGGAGAGTTGGGAGACACCCCCCTTTCAACCCACCCACCCCCCAAAATAAAAGAGGAGTGCAAAGGGCTGGATAGAGGGGGGGGGACTCTTTGCACCCCATTTTCTGCAGAAATGCGTTTGGACTGTATCACCCAGCATCCTTTACTAAACCGGTTTGAGAAGGCAGATGAGGTCCATGCAACCACATCTGGAGAATGTGGGTACATAATGAACCCCCCCCCAAAAAAAGCGACACCATATTGGGCTTCATTTTGGGGGACACCCTTCCCTTTGGGGGAGCCCCAAAGGCAGGCCAGGAGGAGGAAGAGGCCATGGGGAGGCCTTGGAGACCCCCCTAGAGTCCCCCATGACCGCCCACCCAACCCCTTCCCCTGGCTTACCGCCCCCTGTTGGTTCCAGGCGATGCAGGGGTGGAGAAAACGGGGTGCCTCTGGGTGACCCCAAAAGGCTTTGCAAGCAAGCAGGAAAGCAAGCAAGCCAAAAGGGTGGCCGGGTGGCCCCTCCCTCCCTTTGCCCGGCCCAGAGACGTCACCGAGGAAGAGGAGGAGGAAGAGGAAGGAGGAAATAGTGACCCTCCACCGCCACCTCCTGGCCTCGGAGCAAAGCGCACCCTTTAGCTGCTTTCTCTCCCAGCTGCTTTGCAATGGTAGAATCCTAGAGTTTGGAAGGACCCCCAAGGGACATCTAGTCCAACCCCATTCCACCATGCAGGAATATGCATGATATAATCCTAGAATCATGGAAGAGTTGGAAGGGTTCTCCAAGAGTCATCTAGTCCAACCCCATTCTGCCATGCAGGAATATGCATGATATAATCCTAAAATCATGGAAGAGTTGGAAGGGGTCTCCAAGGGCCATCCAGTCCAACCCCATTCTGCCATGCAGAAAGATGCACGATATAATCCTAGAATCAGGGAAGAGTTGGAAGGGGTCTCCAAGGGCCATCCAGTCCAACCAACTTCTGCCATGCAGGAATATGCATGATATAATCCTAGAATCATGGAAGAGTTGGAAGGGGTCTCCAAGGGTCATCTAGTCCAACCCCCTTCTGCCATGCAGGAATATGCATGATATAATCCTAGAATCATGGAAGAGTTGGAAGGGGTCTCCAAGGGTCATCTAGTCCAACCCCCTTCTGCCATGCAGGAATATGCATGATATAATCCTAGAATCAGGGAAGAGTTGGAAGGGGTCTCCAAGGTTCATCTAGTCCAACCCCATTCTGCCATGCAGGAATATGCACAATATAATCATAGAATCATAGAGTTGGAAGGGACCCCCAAGGGCCATCTAGTCCAACCCCATTTTGCCATGCAGGAATATGCACAATATAATCATAGAATCATAGAGTTGGAAGGGACCCCCAAGGGCCATCTAGTCCAACCCCATTTTGCCATGCAGGAATTGCACCATCCAAGCACTCCTGATGGATGATGGTCATCCAGCCTTTGTTTAAAGATCTCCAAAGAAGGAGACCCCACCACACTCTGAGGCATAGAATCAGAGAATCATAGAGTTGGAAGGGACCTCCAAGGGCCATCCAGTCCAACCCCCTTCTGCCAAAAAGGGAGACTCTACCACACTCCCAGGCATCCGCATATCCCATAGTCAAACATAGTCAAATAATTCTTCCCCTAAATTTGCAAAATAATTCTGCCTTTAAGTTTGCAAACTATCCTACTGTGCCTTCCAGTATTTCACATGTGCATTATTTTTAAAAATTCGGGGAAACTTTTCCCACGTAGTTTTTTGAGTGTTTTGACCCCGTTCCTTCCGAATACCATGAATCACCACTCCGTTGGGACAAGGGGCATTCTCTATATTTTCACCATCTAGACCAGTGGCTCTTAACTTTTTCTTAAATAACTTTTTTTGCCATGGACCCCCAAGACTTAATTCTAGATTTAAAATACTACTACAACTACTACTACTACTAATAATAATAATAATAATACACCATCCATTAAACCTTCCCTCGGACATACTGGAAGAGGAGGGAAGACTTTTCTCCTGCTTCTTCCTGCAAGTTTGGGGCTGGAGGGGATTAAATGGCAATGCGCAGGCCAAGCCAGCCGGCCAGCCTTTGTGATGTGAGCCAAGCATCCTTCTAGCCTTTGTGGACCCCCTATGAGGACATTGCAGACCCCGGACCCCAGTTTAAGAACCACTGGTCTAGACAACACCAAAGAGTTTGCCACACAAGTCTTGATGGACACCACCTCCGATTATATTTTGGAGACTGCAGCTCCCATGTGGCAGAATTCTTGGGCTTGTAGTCCCTGTAAAGTCACTTTCCCACGCTCAGACAGAAACTTGGATTTGCCGGAATCTCACAGAAAACTGGTTTTTCTTGCCGTGTGACAGTAATTTCGCCAGAGGTTTCAGAGTCCTCATGCATCATGTTCTTGCTTTGATTCCCTCCCAGGTCGGTAATTATTTCCGTGTCGTCAGTTGCATCATATAATCCAATTTTTTTGGCACTTTTGTGTGTTTCCCACAAGGCATGATGTGCCTAGGGCATGTCTCATGTAGTCTGGGAACTTTTGATGTGTATTGGTCCCTTGCAATGCACATGGGCACATGTGCCTTGGACATTTTATAATGTGCATTGGACAATTGCAATGTGCATTGGAGATGTCTGATGCGCATAGGGCACTTGTGATGTGCATTGGGCACTTTTGATGTCTGATGTGCATAGGGCACTTGTGATGTGCATTGAGCACTTTTGATCTCTGATGCGGATAGGGCACTTGTGATGTGCATTGGGCACTTTTGATGTCTGATGTGCATAGGGCACTTGTGATGTGTGCACATGTGCATTGGACATTTCTGATGTGCATTAGACACTTCTCATGCTCCTAGGACAACTTAGATATGCCTTGGTCCCTTGTGATGTGAATTGGGAACTTTTGATGTGCATTGAGCACTTCTGATGTGCACTGACACTTCTGATGTGCATTCGATACTTGCTATGTGCATTGGAAATGTCTGATGTGCGTTAGACCCTTCTCATGCTCATTGGACACTTTTGATGTGCCTTGGTCCCTTGTGATGTGAATTGGGAACTTCTGATGTGCATAGGGCATGTCTGAGGTGAGCTGGGAACTTTTGATGCGCATAGGGCATGTCTGGTGCGAATTGGGAACTTCTGATGTGCGTTGATCCCTTGTGGTGCGCATAAGCCACATGTCTTGGACACTTTTGATGTGCATTGAGCACTTTTGCTGCGCATTGACACTTCTGATGTGTATTGTACACTTGCGATGTGCATTGGAGATGTTTGATGTGCATAGGACACTTGTCTAACCCTAACCCTAACCCTAAATGCGTGTTAGACATTTCTCATGCTCATTGGACACTTTTGATGTGCCTTGGCCCCTTGTGATGTGCATTGGGAACTTTTGATGCGCATAGGGCATGTCTGATGTGAACTGGGAACTTCTGATGCGCACAGGGCATGTCTGGTGTGAATGGGGAACTTCTGATGTGCGTTGATCCCTCGTGGTGCTCATAAGCCACGTGTCTTGGACACTTTTGATGTGCATTGAGCACTTTTGCTGCGCATTGACACTTCTGGTGTGCATTGTACGCTTCCGATGTGCATTGGAGATGTTTGATCTGCATAGGACACTTGTCTAACCCTAACCCTAACCCTAAATGCGTGTTAGACATTTCTCATGCTCATTGGACACTTGGGAACATTTGATGCGCATAGGGCATGTCTGATGTGAATTGGGAACTTTTGATGTGCATTGTGATGCGCATAAGGCACTTATGTGCCTTGGAGATTTCTGATGTGCATTGGACACGTCTCACGCTCATTGGAAAAATTGGATATGCATGAATAAAATAATAATAATAGTAATAATAATAGATGCTCACACCTTTTAAAGCTCTTGAGCATGTATTTTCACTACGTGAAATAAGAGTGCAAAGTACCAAGAGGAAAAGTGCCACGGAGGGGGAAGGGGGAAGCAGGAGGAAGGCCACGTGGTGGACCGCGTCCTCAGCGAAGCGCATGATGAGCCCTTGATTCTCAACTCGCGGAAGTCTCAGGGGCCGGGAAGAAGTGACCTTGGTGGCCCCACCGCATGTCCCGGATGCGGCGGACAGACTGGACCTGAGGCTGGAAGGCTGACCACTCGTTCCAGTGTCCGAAGTCTCCTGGCTCGAAGAGGTACTGGTAACCCCGGTAGCCGGGATACTGGTAACCCACCCAGCTGTGGGGAAGAAAAACCGGTGAGAAAAACGCAGCCCAGATAAAGGTTCAAACAGCAATCACAGGATGTAACTGGAATAAAAACTGGACTGTGTTGTCCTTCTATACAAGCCTGCGCATTTTTTTGCGCAGTGGCTTTCCCTTCTCCCAGTCCAACTACCCTCATTGGGTGGGAACCTGGCAGAAATGGAAACTTTTCGGTGGCCACACCCAGGGACTTGTATACACAAAGGAAGAAAATATAAAAACCAGACTGGGTTGTCCTTCTATACAAGCCTGCGCATTTTTTGCGCAGTGGAATTCCCTTCTCCCAGTCCAACTACCCTCATCCGCTGGGAACTTGGCAGAAATGGAGACTTTTCGTTGGCCGCACCCAGAGACTTGTATACATGAAGGAAGAAAAAATAAAAACCAGACTGTGTTGTCCTTCTATACGAGCCTGCGCAGTTTTTGCGCAGTGGAATTCCCTTCTCCCAGTCCAACTACCCTCATCCGCTGGGAACTTGGCAGAAATGGAGACTTTTCGTTGGCCGCACCCAGAGACTTGTATACATGAAGGAAGAAAAAATAAAAACCAGACTGTGTTGTCCTTCTATACGAGCCTGCGCAGTTTTTGTGCAGTGGCATTCCCTTCTCCCAGTCCAATCAACCTCATTGGTTGGGAACTTGGCAGAAACGGAAACTTTTTGGTAGCCGCACCCAGGGACTTGTATACACAAAGGAAGAAAAAAATAAAAACCAGACTGGGTTGTCCTTCTATACAAGCCTGCGCATTTTTTGCGCAGTGGCGTTCCCTTCTCCCAGTCCAATCACCCTCATTGGGTGGGAACTTGGCAGAAACGGAGACTTTTCAGTGGCCGCACCCAGGGACTTGTATACATGAAGGAAGAAAAAATAAAAACCAGACTGGGTTGTCCTTCTATACGAGCCTACGCTTTTTTTGTGCAGTGGCGTTCCCTTCTCCCAGTCCAACTACCCTCATTCGGTGGGAACTTGGCAGAAACGGAGACTTTTTGGTGGCCGCACCCAGGGACTTGTATACACAAAGGAAGAAAAAAATAAAAACCAGATTGGGTTGTCCTTCTATACGAGCCTGCGCATTTTTTGCGCAGTGGCGTTCCCTTCTCCCAGTCCAATCACCCTCATTGGGTGGGAACTTGGCAGAAATGGAGACTTTTCAGTGGCCACACCCAGGGACTTGTATACATGAAGGAAGAAAAAAATAAAAACCAGACTGTGTTGTCTTTCTATACGAGCCTGCGCATTTTTTGCGCAGTGGCGTTCCCTTCTCCCAGTCCATCGGGTGGGAACTTGGCAGAGACGGAGACTTTTTGGTGGCCGCATCCAGAGACTTGTATACACAAAGGAAGAAACAAAACCCGCAACCTGTCTTAATGGTTTTACAGCCCCTGTAAACTTCGTATGCCTGTAGCCAAGATGGCAGCCGCGAGTGGATTATTTGCGTTTTTAAATCTGCCGCCACTGAACTTAAAAAAAAAAATATCTATTTCTATCGTGTGCACAAGCGATATTTCACCTTTCCAAAAAAAAGTGAGAAAAAATAGCACAAATCCCTGTTTTATCGCCTTAGTGATTACTGACTATGGCAAAAATCCAACATGGTGGCAGTGGTCGCTTGCTGTGTAACCCAGCCCCGCCCCCTGTCCCTGATCCAGCCAATCAGGTTAGCTCTTTGTCTTGTATGGGGAAGCGATTCATAATGAATCGCTTGTCTTAACGAGCGAAAATGCGCAGATCACTGGAGTCGAGAAAAGCCGCGAATGCTTTTCTCGCGTTGTTTTTCCTCTTTTTGGCAATACGCCGAGTTCGGGTGAGGCATCAGCCACTCTTTGGCAGAGAAGGCAAAAGACCTTGTAAAACTATAAATCCCTTAGGTCCCACTCTGGGAGAAAGGCTGCATATAAATTAAACAAATAAATACATAAACTAACTTTAAAATTTAAACCTGGTTTTTGGGGGTTTTTTTGGAGGAGGATTATTAAGGTGCCATTAACCCAGGGCAGGATGCCCTTAAAGTTCAGACTAAAACCCAGAACAGAACAGAAAATAACTTCTTGGGGAAAAAATTCTGGGAAAGTTTTGTCTGCTCATTGCTTTCCCATTAGTTTCAGTTCCTTTTTTATTTATTTATTGCTTTAGAAGGAAAACAAACCCCATTACTTTCAATGAGAGAATGGCATTAAACTTGGCAACTGCCAAAAATGCCTCTATAAAGTAACTTTTAGAGTAACTTTTAAAGTAACTTTTGGGCGGGAGTAACTAGAAACTCTCACTGGGTCACACCAGTGCAGTAAAACTTCGTACTAGCTCAAAGAATCAGTTTCTAAATATGAATCTGTTTCACCAGCCCTGTCTGGAAAAGTAACTAGTTACAGGTAACTCCGTTAAAAGTAATTCATTACTTTCTTGTTTCAAATGTCTGAATGGGATTCCAGCCATCTTGTGCATTGCTTCCCATGGAAATTCATTGGAGGCTGGGGGCTTTAATGGCAGTAAGAGATGGTTAATCCGCTTTGGGTTTTAGTCCAACATTTAAACACGTTATTAAAGATGTTGAACCCATTCTTCCTCCCACCCACAGATATGTTCATCAGCCACCATATTAATATGGAAGCCATGGGTTACGGTTGACCACCAGGGGATTTCTAAGGGAAGAGATCGGAACTCGGGGCCAGCCGACTTACGTTCCGCTGGGCACCTTCACGCTTCCCACGCGGCCGCAGAAACCGTGGATCCACAGACTCGGCATGTCGTCTTCCTGAATCTCCATCTTGTTGCCCTTGAACTTGGCGTTTTCGAAGAGAAGGATTTTCTGTTCTTGGGTTTCCTTCTTGAGAAAGATGGACACACGGCGAGAAAGAGACAGGAGGTCAGATTTCGTACGTATGGCCCAAGCATTGCGACCATGCGAAACTGCGTTACACTGCGGTCAAACGAGATACATCTCTATTGTCTATTTCTCGCAATCTAGTGCTCCCTCTAGTGGTGAAAGTCTTCTGTTTGTAATACTACGTGCTTTTCTTCTACGCTGTGCTTCTATCTTTTATCTTTTTAAAATTATGGCGTAGCGAGTAGAGTTTGCTACGAATGGGTGCGCATTTTCACTCATTCGCAGCCAAGTCTTCCCATTTTTGCCCCTATTTGCATCCATTCAGATTGAGTGGGAATACACACGCATAAATGGTAATTAAGTGAAAATGCACATTGATGCAAATTCAGACAGGCAATGCATCTATGCACATTTTCCAGCGAATCCTCTTACTGCGCAGTTTTTGGCGTTTTCAGCCCCTCGTCCCTCCAAATACTGTGAATTGCATTCGGACACATCTGTGAATTCTATTATTTAGGACTCTGGAAGACCAAGGTACGAATCAACCATGGGAAAATTCACTTGGGCAAGTCACACTCTCTCAGCCTCTAAGGAAGACAATGATGGCCAAACATCCCTTGAATATGTCTTAACAAAAAGACCTCATGATAGGTTGACCTTACGGAAATGACTTGAAGGTGCACAACAACCAGAGGGTTGGACTACATGACCTTTGAACCCGCCCTTCCATTTCTAGTGGAATGGACTTCTTAGCGACATGGGGTTGGACTAGATGACCTTGAGGGTCCCTTCCAGCTACAATTCCATATATTCTTATGAACTTTCCTTTGCAGCTAACCTGTCTCCTGGACATTTCTTTGAGCAAAAGCCATAAGCTGTTGCAAAGTTTTGGACCTCCTTTTCCCACACACACCACACTTACCATTCGGACTGGTCGCACGGAGCGGAAGCAGTCGCTACGGCAGCTGCTGGACCAGGTGTCCCACCGTGGGTACTCTCCTTTCTCCAAGACGAACATCTCCCCGCGCAGGTTGGACTGCTCAAAGGCCACCCACCTTTTTTCGGGAAGGGAATAGAGACGGGACAGAGAGATAGTTATAGGGCAGAACGTGCATGTGCGAATCATAGAATCAGAGTCACAGAATTGGAAGGGACCTCCAAGGGCCATCTAGTCCAACCCCATTCTGCCATGCAGGAAGACACCATCAAAGCCCTCCCAATGATAGATGGCCATCCAGCCTCTAGTCCAAAACAATTTCAGCATCATGGAGAGATGATGGAACCATAGAGCTGGAAGGGACCTCCAAGGGCCATCTAGTCCAACCCCATTCTGCCATGCAGGAAGACGCCATCAAAGCATTTCCAACACATGGCCGTCCAGCCTCTGTTTACAAACCTCCAAAGAAGGAGATTCCGCCTTATATCATTGATTCATAGGTTGGAAGGGACCTCCAAAGGCCATCTAGAATCATAGAATCATAGAATCATAGAATCATAGAATTGCAGAGTTGGAAGAGACCACGAAGGCCATCCAGTCCAACCCCATTCTGCCATGCAGGAAGAGCCAATCAAAGCCCTCCAGACAGATGACCATCCAACCTCTGTTTAAAAATCTCCAAAGGAGACTCCATCACACCCCTAGGCAGTGTGTTCCATAGAATCATAGAGTTGGAAGGGACCTCTAAGGGCCATCTAGTCCAACCCCATTCTGCTATGCAGGAATACCCAATCCAAGCATTCCTGACAGATGACCATCCAACTTCTGTTTAAAAATCTCCAAAGAAGGAGAGTCAACCACACTCCCACTGTCCAACATCTCTTCCCATCAGGAAGTTCTTCCTAATGTTGAGGTGGAACCTCTTTTCCTGTACCTTGAACCCATGGCTCCATGTCCTAGTCTCTGGAGGAGCAGAAGACAAGCTTGCTCCATCCTCAATATGCCATCCCTTCAAACATTTAAACATGGCCTTCATGTCAACATCTCAACCTTCTCTTCTCCAGGCTAAACATACCCAGCTCCCTAATCCACTCCTCATAGGGCAAAATGGCTTCCAGACCTCCCACCATTTTGGCCGCTCTCCTCTGGACATGTTCCAGCTTCTCAATATCCTTATTGAGTTGTGGTGCCCATAACTGGACACAGTATTCTTCCAAGAGATGTCTGACCAAAGCAGAATAGGGTGGCACTATTATTTCCCTTGATCTCTATACTTCTATTGATGCAGCCTAGAATCACATTGGCCTTTTTAGCTGCAGCATCACACTGCTGGCTCACATTCAGCTTGTGGTCCACTAAGACTCCTAGATCCCTTTCGCATGAACTGCCATCAAGTATCACCCATCCTATATCTGTGCATTTCATTTTTTCTGGACACTATACTCCTATTGATGCAGCCTAGAATCGCATTGGCTTTTTTAGCGGCTGCATCACACTCTTGGCTCACATTCAGCTTGTGGTCCACTGAGACTCCTAGATCCCTTTTGCATGGAGTGCCATCAATACAGGGCTCAACCATCCTATATCTGTGTGTTTCATTTTTTCTGGACTCTGGACTCCTATTAATGCAGCCTAGAATCGCATTGGCTTTTTTAGCTGCTGCATCACACTGCTGGCTCATGTTCAGCTTGAGAAGCTGTCACCCAAGAGAGAGACAGTCACAGGAGAGACAGATTAACTAGATGGAGGGACAGAGAGAAAGGAGAAAGAAAGAGAGTAATGTAAGAGGGGGAGGCTGTTAATGGATCGAAGAAATACGATTCCTTCCTTCTTCCCCTGTTTGTGGCTGCGCTCACTTACGGGCCAGAGGTGACAATGGCGCTGCGCACCCGCTCAAATCCGTGGTCTCCTAAGTTCAGGCATTCGCCGGTGAATTCCTTCTGCTGCCCTTGGAAGTTCTCCTGATCAAAGACGGTGATCTGGAAAAGGAGGGAAGAAATAATAATAATAATAATAATAATAAATTATTATTATTATTATTAAATTATTTATTATTATTAATCATAAGAAGAATAAGAAATAATAAGAGTAGAGGAAGAGAAGTGTATCCACCAGTAAGTGGCTTTGAAAAGTTACTCATAACCCTATATAAATGACTGGCCCAAAATATTGAAATATTTTTTGGAAAAGGAGGGAAGAAATAAATAATAATAATAATAATAATAATACTTGTTTTTGTTGTTGTTGTTGTGGAGGAGGAGGAAAAGGAGTGTATCCACCAGTAAGTGGCTTCAAAAAGTTACTCATAACCCTATATAAATGACTGGCCCAAAATATTGAAATATTTTTTGGAAAAGGAGGGAAGAAATTAATAATAATAATAATAATAATAATACTTGTTTTTGTTGTTGTTGTTGTGGAGGAGGAGGAAAAGGAGTGTATCCACCAGTAAGTGGCTTCGAAAAGTTACTCATAACCCTATATAAATGACTGGCCCAAAATATTGAAATATTTTTTGGAAAAGGAGGGAAGAAATTAATAATAATAATAATAATAATAATAATACTTGTTGTTGTTGTTGTTGTGGAGGAAAAGGAGTGTATCCACCAGTAAGTGGCTTCAAAAAGTTACTCATAACCCTATAGAGACAACTGGGCCAAAATATCGTAAAAAGTAGGATAAGGTTGCAGCAATCAATTTTTAAGTAAACTTCCGAATTGATAAATCATCAAAAGCTGATGTACTATAAATTGTAAAGTTATAAAGGTTGAAAATGAATTATTCATACTTAACTATATGTATAAAAAAGAGGGGGAAATTAAAAAAAAACCTAAGTAAAGATCAATAGAATAAAATTAGATATTTAAAACAAGAATAGAAGAAACCTGATAAATGTGATGAAAGATGTTCTGATAAAGAATAGATGATATATAGATAAGTCAGATAGGAAGTCAATTTAACAGATGAAGAAAATAGTCTAAAAGATCTAAAATAACAAATTATATTTGTATTATTTCTTTGATTCTCATGGCATCTTTTATCTGCTTTATTTAATATATATATATATATATATATATATATAAATTGCTATTGCTTAAAACAATTTGTAAGCTGCTCTGATAGCTTTGTGGCTGAAGAGCAGGGTATAAATCAACCAATCAATCAATTGCTATTGCTTAAAACAATTTGTAAGCCGCTCTGATAGCTTTGTGGCTGAAGAGTGGGGAATAAATAACTAAATAAAAAATATATAAAATGTATAAATGTATAAGATAAATTAATGATGATGATGATGATGATGATAAAGATAATAAAATGTATGCATTTAAGAATTGTAAAGTTTGGAAAACAGACATAATTATGAATTAACACAAATAATTAATAATAATTAAAAAAAGTTACTCACAACCCTGAACAACACCCCCTGGTCTCTTGTCTGATTTTGGGAGCTGGTTTTTGGGAGGATTAGAGCTGCCTGTCAGAGCTGGCAATATTGGGATGGATGGACCCCAAAGTATAAGGTCAGCTGTCCTTATGGAGAAGGTCCGAGGTTCAATTTCCCCCGTGGCATCTTCAGGCTTGGGTGAAAATTTTAAAAAAATTCCATGCTGAAGCTCCAGAGAGCGGTTGCTGCTGCCCGTCAGTGTTGGTAATATTAGGCTGGATAGTCCACAAGGTGTAAGGGCAGCTTCATAGAACCATATATTTAAAGTTTAGAGGAGGTAACTGTCAGGATAATACCCGTTTAAGTGCAGAGTGAAAATGTTGGAGCAACAAGCCACACTGCTAGCACAGCTAAAATGGTTGTGTGCACATCTGCGGCTAGGCAGAAGGTGACGAGCCAAACACTCCTATAAAGATACACTCTGTGTGAGCTACTGTTGTGGGTTAGTGTAGAGGAGTGGAGAATTGCTATTGGATTTGTTATCAAGCTTTGCTGTATATATTCTATTTTGGTTTTGTACTGGAATGGAAGATAAAGCCTCCTGATATTATTGGAAGGACCTCGCTGCTTGTAAGTCTTCTTATTGTAAAAGCATATTCTCTTTTTCCATCGTGAATTGGATACAGAAAAACCACACACAGATATTATTGGAAGGACCTCGCTGCTTGTAAGTCTTCTTATTGTAAAAGCTTATTCTCTTTTTCCATTGTGAATTGGATACAGAAAAACCACACACAGATATTATTGGAAGGACCTTGCTACTCATAAGTCTTCTTATTGTAAAAGCTTATTCTCTTTTTCCATTGTGAATTGGATACAGAAAAACCACACAGAGATATTATTGGAAGGACCTTGCTACTCGTAAGTCTTCTTATTGTAAAAGCTTATTCTCTTTTCGCATTGTGAATTGGATACAGATAAACCACACACAGATATTATTGTAAGGACCTCGCTGCTTGCAAGTCTTCTTATTGTAAAAGCTTATTCTCTTTTTCCATCGTGAATTGGATACATAAAATCCACACACAAATATTATTGGAAGGACCTCACTGCTTGTAAGTCTTCTTATTGTAAAAGCTTATTCTCTTTTTCCATCATGAATTGGATACATAAAATCCACACACAAATATTATTGGAAGGACCTCACTGCTTGTAAGTCTTCTTATTGTAAAAGCTTATTCTCTTTTTCCATCGTGAATTGGATACATAAAATCCACACACAAATATTATTGGAAGGACCTCACTGCTTGTAAGTCTTCTTATTGTAAAAGCTTATTCTCTTTTTCCATTGTGAATTGGATACAGAAAAACCACACACAGATATTATTGGAAGGACCTCGCTACTCGTAAGTCTTCTTATTGTAAAAGCTTATTCTCTTTTTCCATTGTGAATTGGATACAGAAAAACCACACAGAGATATTATTGGAAGGACCTCGCTACTTGTAAGTCTTCTTATTGTGCATCAATAAAGCCTGCTAGCTGAAGCCTTTGTTTTTCAAGCCCTGTTCTCCTGTGTAGTTTATCTACTATTTGGCTACTCCTGGGTTTAGTTCATCCCCAGGCTGTGCCAGTCACCTACCTCTCAGTGAGCCTATTCTGAGTTGCCAAATTAACACAAAGCTGTTTTGGAAGGACAGGGTTCTAGCCCGAAGTTTAAAGGAGGGAACTGAGGTGCTGAATTCACTCATACAAAGCAGGGTTTGTTTGTTTTTTACCCTGAAGTTTAAAGGAGGTAACTGAGGTGCTGAATTCATTCACACAAAGCAGTTTTTGAGAGACGGGGTTTTAGTCCGAAGTTTAAAGGAGGAAACTGAGTGCTGAATTCACTCACACAAAGCAGGTTTTTTTAAAACCCTGAAGTTTAAAGGAGGTAACTGGGGTGCTGAATTCATTCACACAAAGCATTTTTTGAGAGATGGGGTTTTAGTCCGAAGTTTAAAGGAGGAAACCAAGGTGGTGAATTCACACAAAGCCGTGTTTCATTAGTTCACATTAGATGCTCTGTTAATGTTCGAACTGAAACCCAGAGTGAGTCAACCATATCTTGGGGATGCCCTTTAAAGTTCTGACAAAATGAGGGAGCAGATCCATCAATAACCCTTGATGGGGAAGCCATGAGCTGCATCCTTCCCACACTTCATAACCCATGCGTTCTCCAAATAGTCACCCTCTTACCCGGAAAGTTTCCTGCGACGATTCATCTTCACCGTGGCTGTTGGACTCAGGGGAAGAATTAGTGGATGGCGTGGGGCTGCTTTTGCCCTTCCTCTCGACCCCGTAGCCTGCAGGGGTGGTCTGGGTGTTTTCTGACATGGCTGCCTCCAACTCAAACCTGCAAGTTATAAACAGAGGAACAGTGTCCGAAAGAAGATGGTGACCAAAGGTTTGGAAACACAGTCAAGTTCTTAGGGAAGATAATTAAGACCTTGTGGTATCAGTGGACCATGAGCCAGCAGTGTGATGCAGCAGCTAAAAAGGCCAATGCGATTCTAGGCTGCATTAATAGGAGTATAGTGTCTGGATGTGCCTTATGAGGCGAGACTTAGGGAGCTGGGTATGTTTAGCCTGGAAAAAGGATGGTTAAGAGGCGATATGATAGCCCTGTTTAAGTATTTGAAGGGGTGTCACGTTGAGGATGGAGCAAGCTTGTTTTCTGCTGCTCCAGAGACTGGAACACAGAGCAATGGATGCAAGCTCCAGGAACAGAGATTCCACCTCAACATGAGGAGGAACTTTTTGACAGTAAGAGCTGTTCGGCAGTGGAACGCACTCCCTCGGAGCGTGGTGGGGTCTCCTTCCTTGGAGGTCTTTAAACAGAGGCTGGATTGCCATCTGTCGGGGATGCTTTGATTGTGATCTCCTGCGTGGCAGAATGGGGTTGGACTGGATGGCCCTCGTGGTCTCTTCCAACTCTGCAATTCTATGATTCTATGATTCTAAGTCATAGTGCTATTCTATTCTGCTTTAATTAGACCTCACCTGGAATCCTGTGTCCAATTCTGGACACCACAATTCAAGAAGGATGTTGACAAGATGGAAGAGGCCCATGGTAGAATGGGGTTGGACTGGATGGCCTTTGAGGGTCCCTCACAAACTCTTAAGATTCTATGATTTTAGATTTTGGGGAGGGGGAAACCTTTCTTTCTGGACTAACTTCCTTCTGTTTTTCAGAGCATATTTTGGTGAATATCCTTCTTTTATCTCATGTTAGCCGCATGGTCACATGATTTTGACATCTGCAAAAAAGGAGCAGAATCCTGTAGGCATCTTATTCATCCATAAATCTCCCTACGGACGTGGTTGGAAATTCATTTCTGATCAGGCAGAACATCTGCATTCAGTTCAGAGCTGTCAAAACGGAGTTGCCCTGTGGCGCCATTGCGCATGGATACTCATGGGCATCGTGCTCTAGTGAGCATTGCGTGTTGCTCATGGAGGCACATTGAACACATGCTCATGGTATTCAAAATGATTATATATCCAAAGATCAATAAAAACCTGTTTAAACCATGTTGGAACAATTTTTCAACAAGCAGCATGGCCCAGCTGTGTGATGCTGCAGCAGAAAAGGCAAATACTACTTTAGCCTGCATTAATAGAACCCTAGTTTACAAGTCAAGGGAAGTCGTAGTTCTACTGTAAGATATACTATCTAGAGTCCTGTGTTCAGTTTGGGATGTCTAGGGATGCTTTAGGTTGAGATCCTCTGTTGAGCAAGGGGGTTGGACTAGATGGCCTTTTGGGGACCCCTTCCAACTCTTGGACTCTATGGTGCCACGATTGTAAAGTTCTATATGATTCTATGAACTCTATGGCCCTTTAATAATAACGTGAACAGGCTGGAAATGTATTAGCTGGCCCGAGGCATTAAAAATAAAAACCCATCGAAATAAAACAGGGTAGAAAACGGTTCAAGAGGAAGATGAGGAAGGACAAAGAAAGAGAAGGAAGAGAAGGAAGGAAGGAAGGAAGGATGGAAGGAAGGAAGGAAGGAGATGAAAAAAGAAGGCCTGGATTCTAAGAAATGATAATCTCTTGGGGTAACATAATTGAAATCCTCCTCCTCCTCATCTTCATTTCCTCCTTCTTCTGTCCCTAACTCTCCTTCTCCTTCATCTTCCTTCCCTCCTCTTCCTCCTCCTCTTCTTCCTCCATCTCTCCTTCTCCTTCATCTCCCCTTCCTCTTCCACCATCTCTCTTTCTTCATCTCCCTCCCTCCTCTTCCTCCATCTCTCCTTCTCCTTCATCTCCCCTTCCTCTTCCTCCTCTTCTTCCTCCGTCTCTCCTTCTCCTTCATCTCCCTGCCCTCCTCCTCTTCCTCCTCCTCTTCCTCCATCTCTTTTATCTCCCCTTCTTCTTCCTCCATCTCTCCTTCTCCTCCATCTCCCCTTCCTCTTCCTTCTTCTCCTTCATCTCCCCTTCCTCTTCCTCCATCTCTCCTTCTCCTCCATCTCCCCTTCCTCTTCCTCCTATTCTTCCTCTTCCTCCTCCTTCATCTCCCCTCCCTCTTCTCTCCCTCCTTCCTTTTCCTCCATCTCTCCTTCTCCTTCATCTCCCCTTCCTCTTCCTCCTCTTCTTCCTCTTTCTCCTCCTTCATCTCCCCTCCCTCCTTCTCTCCCTCCTTCCTCTTCCTCCATCTCTCCTTCTCCTTCATCTCCCCTTCCTCTTCCTCCTCTTCTTCCTCTTCCTCCTCCTTCATCTCCCCTCCCCCCTTCTCTCCCTCCTTCCTCTTCCTCCATCTCTCCTTCTCCTTCATCTCCCCTTCCTCTTCCTCCTCTTCTTCCTCTTCCTCCTCCTTCATCTCCCCTCCCCCTTCTCTCCCTCCTTCCTCTTCCTCCATCTCTCCTTCTCCTTCATCTCCCCTTCCTCTTCCTCCTCTTCTTCCTCTTCCTCCTCCTTCATCTCCCCTCCCTCCTTCTCTCCCTCCTTCCTCTTCCCCCATCTCTCCTTCTTCCTCTCCCTCCCTCCTTTTCTCCCTCCTTCCTCTTCCTCCCTCCCCCCTCCCTGCTCTTCCTCCTCTTCCTCTTCCTCCTTCTCCTTCATCTCCCCTCCCTCCTTCTCTTCCTCCACCTCTTCCTCCATCTCTCCTTCTCCTTCATCTCCCTGCTCTCCTTCTCTTCCTCCTTCCTCTTCCTCCATCTCTCTTTCTCCTCCACCACCTCCCTCCTTGTCTTCCTCCTCTTCTTCCTCCATCTCTCCCTCTCCTTCATTTCCCCTTCCTCTTCCTCCTCTTCTTCCTCCATTTCTCCTTCTCCTTCATCTCCCCTTCCTCTTCCTCCTCGTCTTCCTCCATCTCACCTTCTCCTTCATCTCCCCTTCCTCTTCCTCCTCGTCTTCCTCCATCTCTCCTTCTCCTTCATCTCCCCTCCCTCCTTCTCTTCCTCCTCTTCTTCCTCCATCTCTCCTCCTTCATCTCTCCTTCCTCCTCTTCTTCCTCCATCTCACCTTCTCCTTCATCTCCCCTTCCTCTTCCTCCTCTTCTTCCTCCATCTCTCCTTCTCCTCCATCCCCCTCCCTCCTTCTCTTCCTCCTCCTCTTCCTCCAGCTCTCCTCCTTCATCTCCCCTTCCCCTTCCTCTTCCTCCATCTCACCTTCTCCTTCATCTCCCCTTCCTCTTCCTCCTCGTCTTCCTCCATCTCTCCTTCTCCTTCATCTCCCCTCCCTCCTTCTCTTCCTCCTCTTCTTCCTCCATCTCTCCTCCTTCATCTCTCCTTCCTCCTCTTCTTCCTCCATCTCACCTTCTCCTTCATCTCCCCTTCCCCTTCCTCTTCCTCCATCTCACCTTCTCCTTCATCTCCCCTTCCTCTTCCTCCATCTCTCCTTCTCCTCCATCCCCCTCCCTGCTCTTCCTCCTCTTCCTCTTCCTCTTCCTCCTCTTACCTGTCCCATTAGCTGGGTGTCCTCTGGCAAAGCCCGGCTCCTGTCATGGCGCCTCTCGGGGATTTTTATACCCAGGAGGAGACAATAGCCGGGGGTTTCCAAAGTCCCAGAGTCATCACATCTCACAACGGGGCTGCTCAGCTGGAAAAAATGAAAATAAAAATAAAAACCCGGCACCCTCCACCTCTCGGCATCACACACAGAGACACACAACAATGCGCACAAGCACACCCGTCCCAAGCAAAAGCGACTGCTGAGCCAGGCAGTTTCTATTCTGGGGCGGATGAACAGGGCCTCCGCCCCAAGCCAAAGCCAAGCCAAAATTTGGGATTATTTTAGGAGACGGAGGGGTGAGTATTGGACCCTTTGCAACTCCAATTGGGAATGGTCAGAACAGAAATACAGGTCGATCCCCGTATCCATGGGCGGATAAATTTCCAAGACACCCCCCCCCCGATGGATACTTAATTTTTAAAATTTATTTCATTTATATGCTGCTTTCCCTCCAAAGGCTGCTTCGAAAGGAGTCAATTAAAACAGAAGTAATAAATCTGGATTTAAAATAGGAAAAAACATTAAAATATCAAAAAATACAAATTTGTTTACAAAATTTAAAAAAAATTACAAAAATTTCCAAAAGAAAATTACAAAAAAAGGAAAGAAATGCAGACTTGTTTGATAATAATTACAATGCAGGTGTTTTGTTTTGTGTCCAGTTGGATCAGTGGATAATGAATCAGTGGATAAGGGGATCAGTGGATAATGAATTGGATCAGTGGATAATGAATCAGTAGATAAGGGATCAATGGATAATGAATTGGATCAGTAGATAATAAATCAATGGATAAGGGATCAGTGGATAGTGAATTGAATCAGTGGATAATAAATCAGTGGATAAGGGATCAGTGGATAGTGAATTGGATCAGTGGATAATGAATCAGTGGATAAGGGATCAGTAGATAATTAATTGGATCAGTGGATAATAAATCCAAATGGATAAGGGATCAGTGGATAGTGAATTGAATCAGTGGATAATAAATCAGTGGATAAGGGATCAGTGGATAGTGAATTGGATCAGTGGATAATGAATCAGTGGATAAGGGATCAGTGGATAGTGAATTGAATCAGTGGATAATAAATCAGTGGATAAGGGATCAGTGGATAGTGAATTGGATCAGTGGATAATGAATCAGTGGATAAGGGATCAGTAGATAATTAATTGGATCAGTGGATAATAAATCCAAATGGATAAGGGATCAGTGGATAGTGAATTGAATCAGTGGATAATAAATCAGTGGATAAGGGATCAGTGGATAGTGAATTGGATCAGTGGATAATGAATCAGTGGATAAGGGATCAGTGGATAGTGAATTGAATCAGTGGATAATAAATCAGTGGATAAGGGATCAGTGGATAGTGAATTGAATCCGTGGATAATAAATCAATGGATAAGGGATCAGTGGATAATGAATTGGATCAATAGATAATGAATTAGTGGATAATGAATTACATCAGCAGATAATGAATTAGTGGATAAGGGATCAGTGGATTATGAATTGTTTCAGTGGATAATGAATCAGTGGATAAGAGATCAGTGGGTAATGAATTGGATCAGTGGATAATAAATCAGTGGATAAGGGATCAGTGGATAGTGAATTGGATCAGTGGATAATGAATTAGTGGATAAGGGGGTCCTATAGTATAGATGAAAGAGAAAAGCATAGATTCTTAAACTTCCCACCTTACAACTTCTGGTTGATTAGTGTTCAATTTCCTGTGAAGGTTTCAAAATAAAGTTTGTTACAAATGAATTTAGGAATATGATTTGGGTTGGTTTTCCCCCCTTTTCTTTTAGACATACAAAATGTAGAACAATCAATTTCTATGTCTATGAAGAAGTTTCAATTTTGAATAATAAAAATACGACAAAAATAAATTAAATAAATGAATATATTCCGAAGTATTTTGAGATGGCTTCGTTCTGAGTTACTTTGAGAAGTAACTTGTTCAATGGTTGCAAACTATTGCTAAAAAAAAAAAAGCACCTGGGTGTTGAAAAAAAGTAACTTGCATGAGGTTGGAAATCTAATGGGGGGAATAAATAAATAAATCTCTGCTTGGAAAAAGTCTGTCTGGTCTCTTCTGTGATCCTCTGTTTTGTTTTGTTTTGGACTCAGCTGACTCAGGAGATTTGGGCAGCCGGTCATCGTCCTTGCCGGGTATAAAAACGAAGAGGAGACCCCGGGAGGAGATTTGGATGGTTGGGGACCCCTCCCCAGGTAAGTATTTTTAATATAAATACAAAAATATATTTTTATATTTTATATGCACACACACAATATGCAAGATAATATGACTTTGCAAAAGAAAAATAACTTCTTGTGTCCATTGATGCTGGAAAATATATATATGTGTGTGTTTGTGTGTATTTTCCAGCTTTAATGGGCACAAGAAGTTATATTTTTTTTTGCAAACTGAAAAATTTGCAATTGCACGAATTACTTCCTCCAACCTGACACAAATTTGTGTGAAGCGGTGCAATGCACAGCAAAAAGCAACTGGTGTGATCTTTGAAAAGTAACTTGCTCAATGTTGGGACTCATTGTTATTCCTTGATGCTGAAAAAGTAACTTGATGTCAAAAAAGTAACTTGTGGGATGTTGTCCAAAGGAAACAACAACCTGTGACATTGGAGATGTAACTTTTGCAATGTTGGGACCAATGCTAAGCTATTACTTGATATTCAAAAAGTATCTTGATATCCAAAGAGTAAATTGTGTGATGTTGACAAAGTAACTTCTGCAATGTTGGGACTCATCGTTGTTATTCCTTGATATTCAAAAAGGAACTTGATATTCAAAGACTAAATTGTGTGATGCTTGAAAAGTAACTTCTGCAATGTTGGGACTCGTTGCTGTTAATGATGTAAAAGTAATTTGAAGTCCAAAGAGTAAATTTTGTGATGTTGAAGTCGTAACTTCTGCAACGTTGGGACCCATTGCTATTATTTGAAGCTGAAAAAGTAACTTGATGTCTAAAAAGTAAATTGTGTGAATACTTGAAAAGTAACTTCTGCAATGTTGGGACCCATTGCTATTACTGGAAGCTCAAAAAGTAACATGATGTCTAAAATGTAACTTGTGTGATCTTGTCCAAAGGAAAAAACAACCTGTGACATTGGATAAGTAACTTTTGCAATGTTGGGACCCATTGCGATTACTTGATATTCAAAAAGTAACTTGATATCCAAAGAGTAAATTGTGTGATGTTGACAAAGTAACTTCTGCTATGTTGGGACTCACCATTGCTATTCCTTGATATTCAAAAAGGAACTTGATGTCCAAAGAGTAAATTGTGCAATGCTTGAAAAGTAACTTCTGCAATGTTGGGACCCATTGCTTCTACTTAATGGTGTAGAAGTAATTTGAAGTCCAAACTGTAAATTGTGTGATGTTGAAGAAGTAACTTCTGCAATGTTAGGACTCACCATTGCTATTCTTTGATATTCAAAAAGGAACTTGATGTCCAAAGAGTAAATTGTGTGATGCTTGAAAAGTAACTTCTGCAATGTTGGGACCCATTGCTTGTACTTAATGATGTAAAAGTAATTTGAAGTCCAAATTGTAAATTGTGTGATGTTGAAGTAGTAACTTCTGCAACGTTGGGACCCATTGCTATTATTTGAAGCTGAAAAAGTAACTTGACATCTAAAAAGTAACTTGTGTGAATACTTGAAAAGTAACTTCTGCAATCTTGGGACCCATTGTTGTTACTTAATGATGTAAAAGTGATTTGAAGTCCAAAGAGTAAATTGTGTGATGTTGACGTAGTAACTTCTGCAATGTTGGGACTCACCATTGCTATTACTTGAAGCTGAAAAAGTAACTTGATGTGTAAAAAGTAACTTGTGTGATGCTTGAGAAGTAACTTGTTCAATGTTTGCAACCTATTGCTGTTGTTTGATACTGGAAAAGCACCTCGGTTAAGACTCATAGAAGTCTGCATGCTCTTCTAAATGTGGCAATATAACGCAGATTTCTGCGCATTAATGCAAATTTGCAGCAGCTTTCATTTGTCTCCACAGTCTTTTGGCAAAACCACCGGTATGTGAAGCTCTCCATGTTTGAAGCCATGCTTGCGAATCAATATGGTGGCCGAGAGTGAATTACTCACATTATTTTCCATAAGTTGCTGCCACTACATAGTATGTTTTATAAAAACTGTAAATCTAAGGTGCACAAGTGCGATTTCCCAAGCTGTTTGGTCACCTCCGTGCAGTGAAAAAGCACGCAATCGGAAATACGAAATTCCAAAATGGTGCTTCCCGCCACTTCATTTCTAGCAAGCTAATGCACATTTCTATGCGTTATTTTTAAAACTTGGGGCTTTTCCCGTGTAGTTTTTGACCCCCCCCCACTTCTTCCGAAATCAGCGAATCGCCGCGGGATCTTGTCAGGACAAAAGGTATTCGCCATTTTCACCATCTAGACAACCCCTTATGTTCCCAAAGCTGATGCTGCTAAAAAACACCCAGCTAGACAGAGGAGGAGGAAAAACTTCATAAAAAGGACAGTTACTATCGGATATTTTGTTAACTGTGTACGCTTGTATTTATTTTCTCCCCTTTAGGAATTCGCCGTGGCGTTAAAAGTCACCTTCCGAAGCAAACCATAATTCCCGGGCAGACATCCATAATATCTTTCGCCCCATAGATCTATCCTCCGACTGTGGCGCAACCGAACAACATGGCGCAACCTGGTGGAAAATTCTCCGGGCTCTGGAAGGTACGGTACTTTGCGATATGGGAATTGGAGACCAGTTGGTTCTATGACTATGGACTTCACCACCTCACCAGCAAACTACAAATCCCAGGGTTTCCCTAGGACGGGGACCATGGCAGTTATAGAGTGGTATCAAACTACTATATTTTGTCACGTGGATCCCTTTGCGGGGTTGGGTTTTCCTTTCTCTTGAGGAGTCTCTAATGTTTAAGCGAGGGACGTAAGCCCGTCCTATCCCGCGCGGCGCCAGGGGGAGGCGTCTACACAGCTAATGGGGGTCCCACGAGGACCCTCACCCAATTTATGTTCTCCCCCTCAGATGGTGACCTGGGACGAACCCTCTTTCCAAGGGCGGAAGCACGAGTTCACCTCCGAATGCTACGACATCACCTCCTGCGGCTTCGAAAACGTGGGGTCGGCCCGCGTGGAGAGCGGCGCGTGAGTCTTGCCTCCTCTCCCCTTTCCCCAAATTCCAGGGAATAAATATCCATACATGCACACACACACATATATATATACATCTTGGGTATGTTGCCTTTCCTAGTGTGCTGATTGGCTGCTCAGGAAACAGAACCAACCAATCACCATCCACATGCAAAATCCCTCTCCACCTCACAATCCACTCCTGCCATTGGGGAGTTTTTTTTAATGGCGTATCTTACACTGGGTACAGGTTGTGTTTGTGTGTGTGTGTCATATATATATATATATGTGTGTGTGTGTGTATGTATATGTGTATATATATATATATATATATATATGTTACAAAATTCTCCTGATAGTAGGTCATTCTGCTCCGTTAATAGGAATGAATCACTGAATCTTTCTGTGCATGATTGAAAGTTGTTATTTCGAGAAGGAATAACAACTCCCAAAATCCCCTGTTTGGAGCTGGAATTGGCAAGTGTTCCAGGTCTCCTCAAGGATTTGTTTTGTACTGAAAATTGATGCGCCTAACCCAGCGGCAAGATAAGATTTATGAGTGGTGAATGGATGGAGAAGTTGGTCTCCAGAAAAGGAAAGCTTGCCAGGCCTTGAGCTGTAGGTTCCATCATCCACAGCAAAATTTATGGGTGGTGAATGCATGCAGCAGATGGTCTACAATGGAGGAGAGCATGCCAGCCCTTGAGCTGTAGGTTCCATTATCCACAGCAAAATGTATGGGTGGTGAATGGATGCAGCAGATGGTTTACAACAGAGGAGAACATCCTAGCTCTTGAGCTGTAGGTTCCATCATCCACAGCAAAATTTATGATGGTGAATGGATGCAGCAGGTGGTTTATAGAAAAGGAGAGCATCCCAGCTCTTGAGCTGTAGGTTCCATCAGCCACAGCAAAATTTATGCATAGTGAATGTATGCAGCAGGTGGTTTATAGAAGAGGAGAGCATGCCAGCTCTTGAGCTGTAGGTTCCATCATCCACAGCCAAATTTACGGGTGGTGAATGGATGCAGCAGGTGGTTTATAGAAGAGGAGAGTATGCCAGCTCTTGAGCTGTAGGTTCCATCATCCACAGACAAATTTACGGATGGTAAATGGATGCAGCAGGCAATTTCCAGCGGAGAAAAAGAGACGGGGGTGTTTGATGTTCAGGTGTGTGTGTCTCTTTCTTTCCCCTTCTGCAGATGGGTTGGCTTTGAGCACCCCAGTTTCCAAGGGCAGCAGTTCGTACTGGAGCCCGGAGACTACCCTTGCTGGGAAGCCTGGAGTGGCAGCAACGCCTACCACGTCCGGAGGATGAGCTCCTTCCGACCCATCACATGCGCGGTGAGCAAGGCCTGGTTTTGCTGGTTACCCTGGAAGGTGGAGGTAGAAATACACACAAACACACACATGGGCATGATTGTTGAGCCACGCACTACGGCGGGGTGGCGTCCATTTTGGAAAGCCACCACCCCAAATTTGGGTGGAGTAGACCCAGAAACACACTTTTAAAACCCTGGTTTCAGTTCCCACCCAGATATTTTCTCCCAGTATGGGTGAAAAGAAATTAAGTGCAGCTAAAAAACCTAATACACTAGGACCCCCGTATCCACTGGGGATTGGTTCTGTGGGGGGGCGTGGATACCAAAAACCATGGATAATAGCGAACACCATTGAAAACAATGGGACTTCCGGTTTAAAATACCATAGAGTTGCCTTGGACGACCTAGAAAATGGCTAGAGAGGACACATTTTCTAGGAAGATGGTAATTGAATCAGTGGATAATGAATCAGTGCATATGGAAGTCCTACTGTATAATAAAAAAATACAGTAGGGGATTGCTTTTGGAGGCCCCTGTGGATACCGAAAACTGGATAATAGGGAACACCATTGAAAATAATGGGACTTCCTGTTTAAAATACCATAGAGTTGCCTTGGAGGACCTAGAAAATGGCTAGAGAGGACATATTTTCTAGGAAGAGGGTAATTGCATCAGTGGATAATGAATCAGTGGATAAAGGGGTCCCACTGTATAATAAAAAGTATGGTAGGACACCCGTATCTGCTGGTGATTGTTTCGGGGGGGGGCATGGATACTGAAAACTGGATAATAGGGAACACCATTGAAAATAATGGGACTTCCTGTTTAAAATACCATAGAGTTGCCTTGGAGGACCTAGAAAATGGCTAGAGAGGACATATTTTCTAGGAAGAGGGTAATTGAATCAGTGGATAATGAATCAGTGGATAAAGGGGTCCCACTGTATAATAAAAAGTATGGTAGGACACCCGTATCCGCTGGGGATTGTTTCTGGGGGTGTGTGGATACCGAAAAGCATGGATAATAGCGAACACCATTGAAAATAATGGGACTTCCTGTTTAAAATACCATAGAGTTGCCTTGGAGGACCTAGAAAATAGCTAGATAGGACACATGTTCTAGGAAGATGCTATGGTAGGTGTGCTGTTTTGTGTCCTGTGGATAATTGAATCAGTGGATATGGGGGTCCTATTTTATCAATCCCTTTGGGAAAATAACCAAAGACTGTCGCCTCCTGCTGTCCGGAGGGGGAAGCGCAAGGGTAATGCAATCTTTCGTATTTCTTTTTACCCTCTTGACCTCCTTGACAGAACCGCCGGGAGAGCAAGGTGACCCTCTTCGAGCAGGAGAACTTCCTGGGGCGGAAAGGCGAGCTGAGCGAGGACTGCCCCTCCCTCCAGGCCATGGGCTGGAACAGCAACGCCGTGGGGTCGCTTTCCGTGCAGTCTGGCGCGTAAGTGCTCTGCAACCAAGGAGAAGCGAGCCAGTCCATGTGGCGTTAAAAAAAAATAAATCTCCAACATGGAACACCCCCTAAAACTCTGCAATTTTAAAATGGGATTTCCTAACTGGTGGTCTGGATTACAAGGCCCATCATCCCCAAATAGTGGCCAAGTTGCTTTATCCTCTCATGTTCTTAAATTTCTGCAAAGCTGGGGAAATCTGCTAATTATTAATTATAGCTGGACCTCCATATCTGTAGGCGTTTGGATGCCATTGAAAATAATGGAACTTCTGGTTTAATAGTACCATAGAGTTGCCTTGGAGGACCTAGAAAATGGCTAGAGGGGACACATTTTCTAGGAAGACTCTATGGTAGGTGTGCTGTTTTGTGTCCCGTTGATAATTGACTCAGTGGATACTGAGGTCCTACTGTACCACAGAGTTGCCTTGGAGGACCTAGAAAATGGCTAGAGAGGACACATTTTCTAGGGAGACTCTATGGTAGGTGTGCTGTTTTGCATCCTGTGGATAATTGAATCTGTGGATAATAATAATGGGACTTCTGGTTTAAAATACCATAGAGTTGCCTTGGAGGACCTAGAAAATGGCTAGAGAGGAGACACTTTCTAGGAAGACTCTATGGTAGGTGTGCTGTTTTGTGTCCCGTGGATAATTGAATGGGTGGATATGGGGGTACCACTGTGTAAAAATATAGTGGGACCCCCATATCTGCTGGGGATTACCTCTGGGGCCCCCATGGATACTGAAAACCATAGATAATAGTGAACACCATTGAAAATAATGGGACTTCCTGTTTAAAATACCATAGAGTTGCCTTGGAGGACCTAGAAAATGGCTACAGAGGACACATTTTCTAGGAAGACTCTATGGTAGGTGTGCTAGTTTGTGTCCCGTGGATAATTGAATCAGTGGATACGGGCGTCCCACTGTATAAAAATATAGTGGGACCCCTGTATCCGCTGGGGATTGGTTCTCGGGGGTGTGTGGAGACCAAAAATGGTGGATAATAGTGAATGTCATTGAAAATAATGGGATTTCCAGTTTAATTGTTTTCCTCTCTGCTTCTTCTTTTCTTCTTCAGTTGGGTTTGCTCTCAATTTCCGGGCTATCGGGGTTTCCAGTATATTGTGGAAAGTGACTGCCATGGCGGCGAATACAAGCGTTTCCGGGAATTGGGGTCTCACGCCCAGAGTTTCCAAGTGCAATCCATCCGGCGGATACAACACTGAGTGGACGTTCACAGACCACGCTCCAGCCATGTGTGTGTGTGTGTTTGTGTGTTTTGGGGTGTATGTGTGTCCCAGCCTTGGACGGAGCCAAGAAATGTGGGGTTTGTATTCACCCCCTGGCGCCCCATTACTCTATGCAATAAAATCTTATCTTCTTTAAACCATTTTGGAAAAACTTTAGGTTCACTTCTGTCTTATTGGGAGAATCAAAGGATTGTAGAGTTGGAAGGGACCTCCAAAGGCCATCCAGTCCAACCCCTTTCTGCCATGCAAGAAGACATCATCAAAGCTCGCCTGACGGATGGCCATCCAGCTTCTAGTCCAAAACAATTTCAGCACCATGGAGAGATGATGGAATCATAGTGTTGGAAGGGACCTCCAAGGGCCATCCAGTCCAACCCCATTCTGCCATGCAAGAAGACACCATCAAAGCCCTCCTGACGGATGGTCATCCAGCCTCTAGTCCAAAACAATTTCAGCACCATGGAGAGCTCATAGAATCATAGAGTTGGAAGGCACCTCCAAAGGGCATCCAGTCCAACCCCTTTCTGTCCTGCAGGGAGACACAATCAAAGCACTGTTGATGGATGATGGCCATCCAGCCTTTGTTTAAAGATCTCCAAAGAAGGAGACTCCACCACACTCTGAAGCATAGAATCAGAGAATCATAGAGTTGGAAGGGACCTCCAAGGGCCATCCAGTCCAACCCCCTTCTGCCATGCTTAGATACTTACTTAGAATCATAAAGTCATGGAAGAGACCTCCAAGGGCCATCCAGTCCAACCCCCTTCTGCCATGCAGGGAGACACCATCAAAGCCCTCTTGATATATGGCCATCCAGCTTCTAGTCCAAAAAAATTCAGCGCAATGGAGAGCTCATAGAGTTGGAAGGGACCTCCAAGGGCCATCCAGCCCAACCCCTTTCTGTCCTGCAGGGAGACACAATCAAAGCCCTCCTGACAGATGGCCATCCAGCCTCTCTTGAAAAACCTCCAAAGATGGAGACTCCACCACACTCCCAGGCAATGTCCAACAGCTCTTACTCTCAGGAAGTTCTTCCTAATAAGGTTTAGGTGGAATCTCTTTTCCTGTAGTTTGAACCCATTGCTCCGTGTCCTAGTCTCTGGAGCAGCAGAAAACAAGCTTGCTCCATCCTCAGTAGGACATCCCTCCAAATATTTAAACATGGCCATCAACTCCACCTTCTCCAGGGTAGACATGGCCAACTCCCTCGGCCACTCCTCATAGGGCATCATGGCTTCCAGACCTCCCACCATTTTGTTCACCCTCCTCTGGACACGTCCCAGCTTTTCAATATCCTTCCTGAATTGAAGAACTGGACACAGTCTTCCAGGTGAGGTCTGACCAAAGCAGAATAGAGTGGCATTATGACTTCCCTTGACCTAGACACTATACTCCTATTAATGCAACCTAGAATTGCATTGGCTTTTTTAGCTGCTGCATCACACTCTTGGCTCATGTTCAGCTTGTGGTCCACTAAGACTCCTAGATCCCTTTCGCATATACTGCCATCAAGTCAGATGTCACCCACCCTATATCTGTGTGTTTCATTTTTTCTGGACACTATATTCCTATTGATGCATCCTGGAATCGCATTGGCCTTTTTAGCTGCAGCATCACACTGTTGGCTCATGTTCAGCTTGTGGTCCACTAAGACTCCTAGATCCCTTTCGCATGTACTGCCATCAAGCCAGGTTTCCCCAATCCTATATCTATGCATTTCATTTTTACTGTCCAGGTGTAGTATCCAACATTTCTCCCTGTGGAAATTCATTTTTTAATGTCAGCCCAGCTTTCTATTCTGTCAATCATAGATCTATAAATCTGGCCACCAAAATGAACATCATAAGAAAAGTAGAGGCTGAGGAAAGACAAAACAAATCATCCATGGATGCATTTTGGAGAAAAACCTTAAAAATATTTTTGTTTCCTTCTGAAAGGCTTCCCCAACCTGGTTGTACTTCATTTCACATCTGCATATTATTAGTTTTGGATAAAACATTTGCTGAAACAAATTTGCTCTTTTATTTTTGTGACTGTGGAGGAATCTTGTTTCAAGTTATTTCTGATTCTGGTACCCAAATTTTCTTTTAAAGCATCATAGATCTGGAAGAGACCCCAAGGTGCCATCTAGTCCAGCCTCCTAATGCTTCAGAAATAATGCCCCATGGACTTTGTTTTTACAGAGGAATATATGTTTTGCAAACTTATATAGCAGTGCATAATCTTTGTGCCACCAGCCTTAAAATAAATGTATAAAAATAATACTTTGGGACAGTTGATGGCGCTGTTATCCAAGGGAAAAAATCCGGCTGCTCCTATCTGCAGCTTTGCAAATCCTGAAGAGATACAGACAGGAAACCACAGTTTTTGCAAAGCAATTAATTCATGAACCAGGTCTGAGTGGAAGCAAAAGGATCTTCCAAGTGAGGTTGTGAGGAGATACGGGAAAGAGTATTCCAAAATATTTGAAAACAAAATTTGTCAAAAAACACATTTTTTTTTCTCCCAAGCTTTCGAGTAACTCCAAAAGATTCTGCAAAGCATCTTTGCAATTCAGGACTTTGTGCAACATTTGCATGTGGTTTGTTTTCTGCAAGATAGTGTTTTCTGCACTGAGAAGAGCATTTTCTGTGCAGAAAAATGACATTTCTATGCCAAATTTGTTAGTGCTGAGGACACATCTACCTACCTATCTTCCTTCCTCCTTCACCTCTTCATTTCCCCTTCCTTCCTTCTTGTTCATCTTCTCTGTTTTCTATTACCTGCCTGCCTGCTTGCCTTCCTTCGTGCCTTCCCACCTTCTTCTTCCTCTTCCCTTCCTTCTTGTTCATCTTCCTTCTCTTTATTTTCTATTACCTCTTGTTCAACTTCCTTTTCTATTACCTACCTTCCTGTCTTCCTTCCTCATTCTCCTCTTTCTTTCCCTCTCCTCAACTGCCCCCTTCTTCTTAATCTCCCTTCTTTTTCTTTTCTATTATCTTCCTTCCTTCCTTCCCTCCCAGCCTCTCTGTCTTCCTTCTCCTCTTCCTTTCCCATTTCTCCTCTTTCCCTCCCTCCCTGTCTTCTTCCTTCCTTGCTTGCTTCCTTCTCCCCTCCCTCCCTCCTTCTCTTCTTCCTTTCCCCTTCCTTTCCAGCCTCTATCTTCCTTCTCCCCTTCCTTTCTCCTTCCTTCCTTCCCTCCCTCTCTTCTTCCCTCCCTTCCTCTTTCTTCCCTCACTCCCTTCTTTCTTTTCCTCTTCCTTCCTTCACTCCCTTCTTCTCCTCTTCTTTTTCCTTCCCTCTCTCCCTTCTTCTCCTCTTCCTTTCCCCTTCCTTCTCTCCCTCCCTCCTCTCTTCCTTTCTCCTTCCTTCCCTCCCTTCCTCTCTTCTCCTTCCTTCCTTCCCTCCCTTCTTCTCTTCCTTTCTCCTTCCTTCCTTCCTTCCTTCCTTCCTTCTTCTCCTCATCTTTTCTCCTTCCTTCCCTCCCTCCCTTCTTTTCCTCCTCCTTTCCCCTTCCTTCCTTCCCTCCCTCCCCCTCCTTCTTTTCCTCTTCCTTCCTTCCTTCCTTCCCTCCCTCCCTTCTTCTCCTCTTCTTTTTTTCCTTCCTTCCTTCCCTCCCTTCTTCTCTTCCCTTCCTTCCCTCCCTCCTTCCTCTCTTCCTTTCTCCTTCCTTCCTTCTTCCCCTTCCTTCCTTCCCTCCCTTCTTCTCCTCATCTTTTCTCCTTCCTTCCTTCCCTCCCCCTTCCTTCTTTCCCCTTCCTTCCTGCCCTCCCTCCCTTCTTTTCCTCCTCCTTTCCCCTTCCTTCCTTCCCTCCCCCTTCCTTCTTTTCCCCTTCCTTCCTTCCTTCCTTCCCTCCCTACCTTCTTCTCCTCTTCTTTTTTCCTTCCTTCCTTCCCTCCCTCCTTCCTCTCTTCCTTTCTCCTTCCTTCCTTCTTCTCCTCATCTTTTCTCCTTCCTTCCCTCCCTCCCTTCTTTTCCTCTTCCTTACCCCTTCCTTCCTTCCCTCCTTCCCTTCTCTTCCCCTTCCTTCCTTCCTTCCTTCCTTCCTTCCTTCCTTCCTTCCTCCATCTTCTCATTAATCCCACCACCACCGCCAACGCCGCCGCCACCTTTCGCAAACGCCGCCATCCCGCCATCCCCCCTGTAATGAGATGCTAACTGGATTTTCTGTAATATCGGGTGAGGGAAGGTCATGAAGGTAAGTCTGCAGTCAGCGTATTGTTATTATCAATCAATAACCTATTTATTTTCCAACACTCCTATTAACCTCAGACAGCCAATAGCCATTTCCATTTGAAAAGAGGGTTTTTCGCTCCGGCTGCTGAGTGGACAAGTCTGATTGAGGGAAGCAAACGCTGACCTGACCCCTTGAAGGTGGAATCCAATTAGAGTCATTTTCATTTGGAGAGATGAATATATATATATATATATATATTTAGCACTTTCCTGGTATCTAAGCAGCTTTGGTGTTTGGGGAAGGAAGTATCCGGCAGCAACTCACAAGGAGGCAGTTTCCAATCCATTGAAGGCCTACAGCTTGAATTGAGACATTTCCAGCTTTGTAGTTGCTTTCTCCTGGACTCGGCTAGGAGAAAAAATCCATCACAAATCCTAAACCCAAACACCCAAGTATAGATTAGTTATGGGGTGCGGGATAATTAGCTCAGCAGTACTACATGCAAAAAGGGACTTGGGATGATATCGTTGAGCCTAAAATTGAAACATGAGCCAGCAGTGTGATGCTGCAGCAAACAAGGCGAATGCCATCCTAGCCTGAATTAATAGAAACAAGGGAAGTTATAGTCCCACTCTATTCTCCATTGGTCAGGACTCATCTGGAATATTGCATTCGGTTCTGGGCACCTTGTTTATAGACAAGTTGGAGCAGGTTTGGAGGACAATAAAGGATGATAGGAGGGATGGAGAAGAAAATATATGAGAGGTTGAAGGAGTTGGGATGTTCATCCCGGTGGAGAGAAAACTGAGGGAAGATAGGTTTGTTCTCTGCGGCCCCAGAAGGTAGGATCAGGCCGAATGGTTTTAAGTCACAAGAGTGTAGATTTTGGTTGAACATTAGGAGGAACATCTTGACAATGAGAGCAGATCAGCAATGCAACCCATGGCCTAGAGAGGTGGTGGGGTCTCCTTCTTTCTCTGGAGATCTTCCCTAGCTGGAGATCCCACAATCCTAGAGCCCTAGAGTTGGAAGAGACCCCAAGGGACATCTAGTCCAACCCCATTCTGTCATTAAGGTAGAAGAGCCAATCCTAGCATTCCTATTGGAAAAGCATAAAATCCTAGAGTCAGAAGAGACCCCAAGGGCCACCTAGTCCAATCCCATTCTGCCATGTAGGAATACCCAATCCAAGCATTCCCATTGGAAAAGCATAGAATCCTAGAGTCGGAAGAGACCCCAAGGGACATCTAGTCCAACCCCCTTCTGCCATGCAGGGAGACACAATCCAAGCATCCCCATTGGAAAAGCATAGAATCCTAGAATTGGAAGGGACACCAAGGGCCATTTAGTCCAACCCCCTTCTGCCATGCAGGAATACCCAATCCAAGCATTCCCATTGGGAAAGCATAGAATCCTAGAATTGGAAGGGACACCAAGGGCCATTTAGTCCAACCCCCTTCTGCCATGCAGGAATACCCAATCCAAGCATTCCCATTGGGAAAGCATAGAATCCTAGAATTGGAAGGGACACCAAGGGCCATTTAGTCCAACCCCCTTCTGCCATGCAGGAATACCCAATCCAAGCATTCCCATTGGGAAAGCATAGAATCCTAGAGTTGGAAAAGACCCCAAGGGCCATCTAGTCCAACCCCTTTCTGTCATGTAGGAAGACCCAATCCAAGCATTCCCATTGGAAAAGCATAGAATCCTAGAGTCGGAAGAGACCCCAAGGGACATCTAGTCCAACTCCATTCTGCCATGCAGGGAGACACAATCCAAGCATTCCCATTGGAAAAGCATGGAATCCTACAGTTGGAAGAGACCCCAAGGGACATCTAGTCCAACCCCATTCTGCCATGTAGGAAGACCCAATCCAAGCATTCCCATTCGAAAAGCATATAATCCTAGAGTCGGAAGAGACCCCAAGGGACATCTAGTCCAACCCCATTCTGCCATGTACGAAGACCCAATCCAAGCATTCCCAACAGATGGCTGTCCAGCCCATTTAAAGACCTCCAAAGAAGGCCTCTGATTAACCCCTTCCAACTCTGTGATTCTATGATTCCTAATTTTAGGTCTAATCTCCTTTAATAGAGTTATAGAACCTTAAGAGTTGGAAGGTACCCTCAAAGACCATCTAGTCCAACCCCACCTTGCCATGCAGGAAGACACAACGAAACCACTCCTGAGAGATGTCCATCCAACCTCTGTTGAAAGACCTCCAAAGATGGAGAGTCCACCATCCTCTGAGGCAGTCTATATTCCACTGGAGTTGGAAGGGACCCTCAAAGACCATCTAGTCCAACCCCACCTTGCCATGCAGGAAGACACAATGAAACCACTCCTGAGAGATGTCCATCCAACCTCTGTTGAAAGACCTCCAGAGATGGAGAGTCCATCATCCTCCGAGTCAGTCTATATTCCACTGGAATTGGAAGGGACCCTCAAAGACCATCTAGTCTAACCCCACCTTGCCATGCAGGAAGATACAACAAAACCACTCCTGAGAGATGTCCATCCAACCTCTGTTGAAAGGCGTCCAAGGAAGGAGAGTCCAGCAGCCTAGAAAGTCTACTGGTGTTGGAAGGTACTGTCAAAGATCATCTAGTCCAACCCCATTCTGCCATGGAGGAATCCACAATTAAGCCATCCCTGAAAGATGCCCACCCAACCTCTGTTGAAAGACCTCCAAAGAAGGAGACTGCACCATCTTCTGAGGAAATTGCTACTGAACTCTCAAACATGTCTTATAGTTGAGAAGTCCTTCCTAATGTTTAGGTGGAATCTCTTTTCTGGTCATTTGGACCCATTGGCTCATGTTTTAGGGTTGCCCCACCTTCCACCTACAATCACAGAATCTGAGAACTTCGAGGCCTCCCCTAGGGCCATCTAGTCTGACCCCAATGCTATGCAGAAGCAAACCACCAAAGCACTCTTCAAAGTTTAAAGACTTCCAAAGAAATAAGAGTCCATCAGCTGCTGAGGAACTAGAGCTGGAAGGGACCCCAAGGGCCATCTAGTCCAACCCCAATGCCATGCAGAAGCAAACCATCAAAGCACTTTTTAAACTTTGAAAAGTGATTTGATGGTTTATTTCTGCATGGCACTGGGGTTGGACTAGATGGTCCTTGGAGTGCCTTCCAAAGAAACCGAGTCTATCACCTGCTGAGGAACTAGAGCTGGAAGGTACTCCAAGGACCATCTAGTCCAACCCCAGTGCCATGCAGAAGCAAACCATCGAAGCACTCTTCAAAATTTAAAGGCTTCCAAAGAAATAAGAGTCCATCACCTCCTGAGGCACCAGAGCTGGAAGGGACCCCAAGGGCCATCTAGTCCAACCCCAGTGCCATGCAGAAGTAAACCATTGAAGCACTTTTTAAACTTTGAAAAGTGATTTGATGGTTTACTTCTGCATGGCACTGGGGTGGACTAGATGGTCCTTGGAGTCCCTTCCAAAGAAACCAAGTCCATCACCTGCTGAGGAACTAGAGCTGGAAGGGACCCCAAGGGCCATCTAGTCCAACCCCAGTGCCATGCAGAAGTAAACCATCAAAGCACTTTTTAAACTCTGAAAAGTGATTTGATGGTTTACTTCTTCATGGCACTGGGGTTGGACTAGATGGTCCTAGGAGTGCCTTCCAAAGAAACCGAGTCTATCACCTGCTGAGGAACTAGAGCTGGAAGGGACTCCAAGGGCCATCTAGTCCAACCCCAGTGCCATGCAGAAGCAAACCATCGAAGCACTCTTCAAAATTTAAAGGCTTCCAAAGAAATAAGAGTCCATCACCTCCTGAGGCACCAGAGCTGGAAGGGACCCCAAGGGCCATCTAGTCCAACCCCTTCTTGTTAGTATCCTTCTTGATTTATGGTGCTCAGAACTGGACACAGGACTCCAAACCATAACAAAAGTGGCTCTATGACTTCCCTTAATCTGGACACCTTATGCTCCTGTTGATGCAGCCTACAATTGCATTGGCTTTTTGGGCTGCTGCACCACACCTCTGGCTCACGTTTAGCTTGTAATACCCATAATCTTCTCCTCCTTATCGGCAACTACTGAATGAGGAATTGCAACCCTGCAATTGAGAAATGAGATGCATGCACAGCATTTGAACCCCAGAAAAGACCTTGGATGGGAGTGTGGAGGAGGAGGAGGAGGAGGAGGAAGAAGAAGAAGAGGAGAGAGAAAAGGCCCAGCAGTCTTAGAAATAAAAATTAAAAATAAATTCCTGTTTTGTTTTGCTTCCTGGCCTTCAATGATCTGTTTTCGGGGCTTGACCTACGGCCACCTGAGCCCCAGCTACAAATCCTCCCAAGTGGGATTATATTTCCTGGAGGCTGGGATGGACGGCAGCTTCCAGATGGGCAAGATTTAGGAATTAGAGAGAGCACGGCAGGATGAGTGTGTCCACACTGGTGGTTTATGTACAAGCATGTGCAAGAAGAGAGAGACAGAGTGTGGTGTGAGACAGAGAGAGTTAGGAGCATCCTTTTTACCTGGATAAAAGATGCCCTCTTTCCATTTGAAACAGACTGGAAAGTTTCTGTCTTCCTTCCTTCCTGTCCTTCTGTCTCCCTCCCTCCGCTATCTGTCCTCTCCTTCCTTCCTTCCTTCCTTCCTTCCTTCCTTCCTTCCTTCTTCACATGCCTTCCTCCTTCCCTTCCTTACCATCTCCTATCTCCTTTTCTTCTCCTTCCTTCCTCCCTCCCTTTCCTATCTTCCCTTTCTTTTCTTCCTTCCCCTCACTCTCCCTTTCGTATCATCCTTCCTTCCTTCCTTCCCATCTCCTATCTCCTTTTCTTCTTCCCCCTACCTTCCATCCTCTCTTCCCTTTCTTTTCTTCCTTCCCCTTGCTCTCCCTTTCGTATCTGCCCTCTCCTTCCTTCCTTCCTTCTTTGCATGCCTCCCTCCCTCCCTTCGTATCTTCCTTCCTTCCTTCCTGCCCTACCTATCCTTCCTTCCCTATCTGCCCTCTCCTTCCTTCCTTTCCTACTTGCCCTCTCCTTCCTGCCTGCCTGACTTTCCTACCTGCCCTCTCCTTTCTTCCCATCGTCTTCCTTCCTTCCGTTGCCCTCCCTTCCTTCCTTCCTTCCTTCCTTCCTTCCTTCCTTCTTCGCATGCCTCCCTCCCTCCCTTCTATCTTCCTTCCTTCCCATCTCCTATCTCCTTTTCTTCTTCTCCCTACCTTCTGTCCTCTCTTCCTTTCTTTCCTATCTTCCCTTTCTTTTCTTCCTTCCCCTTGCTCTCCCTTTCCTATCTGCCCTCTCCTTCCTTCTTTCCTGTCCTTTCCTTCCTTGCATGCCTCCCTCCCTTTGTATCACCCTTCCTTCCTTTCCTACCTGCCCTACCTATCCTTCCTTCCTTCTGTCCTTCCTTCCTTCCTTCCCTAACTGCCCTCTCCTTCCTTCCTTCCTTTCTTACTTGCTCTGTCCTTCCTTCCTTCCCTATCTGCCCTCTCCTTCCTTCCGTCCATCCCTTCCTTACTTCCTTCCTTTCTTACTTGCTCTGTCCTTCCTTCCTTCCCTATCTGCCCTCTCCTTCCTTCCTTCCTTCCTTCCTTGCTCTGTCCTTCCTTCCTTCCCTATCTGCCCTCTCCTTCCTTCCTTCCTTCCCTATCTGCCCTCTCCTTCCTTCCTTCCTTGCTCTGTCCTTCCTTCCTTCCTTCCTTTCTTACTTGCTCTGTCCTTCCTTCCTTCCCTATCTGCCCTCTCCTTCCTTCCTTCCTTCCCTATCTGCCCTCTCCTTCCTTCCTTCCTTGCTCTGTCCTTCCTTCCTTCCTTCCTTTCTTACTTGCTCTGTCCTTCCTTCCTTCCCTATCTGCCCTCTCCTTCCTTCCTTCCTTCCTTCCTTCCTTCCTTCCTTCCTTTCTTCCTTGCTCTGTCCTTCCTTCCTTCCCTATCTGCCCTCTCCTTCCTTCCTTCCTTCCTTCCTTCCCTATCTGCCCTCTCCTTCCTTCCTTCCTTGCTCTGTCCTTCCTTCCTGCCTGACTTTCCTTCCTGCCCTCTCCTTCCTTCCTTCCTTCCTTCCTCCTTCCTTCCTTCCTTCCTTCCTTCCTTCCTCTGTCCTTCCTTCCTGCCTGACTTTCCTTCCTCCCCTCTCCTTCCTTCCCTTTCCTATCTGCCCTCTCCTTCCTTCCTTCCTTCCTTTCCTATCTTCCCTCTCCTGTCTTCCCATTGTCTTCCTTCCTTCCGTTGTCTTTTCTTCCTTCCTTTCTACATGATAGATGTCTCTATTTTCTTTTGGAACCATGGATAACTGAATCCGTGGATATTGGTTTCACTGATATTAGGGGTGAAACTGTACTCCATACAGGTCACAACCCCCCTCCGCCATATGAGTGGGACCAGTACCCCCAGTTTCAATTATCTGTCATCCAAAAATATGGTCTCTCTAGGCATTCCTTAGCTCCTCCAGTGGAACTCTATGGTAACTTCTGTCAGAGGTGTCTTCTCTAGGCATTATTTGGGTCCTCCAGTGGAACTCTATGGTAACTTATATATGATATGATATAGAGGGTCATCTAGTCCAACCCCATTCTGCCATGCAGGAAGACACAATCAAAGCATTCCCAATATATGGCCCAATATATGGCCTTCCAATTCTATGCTTCTTTGTTGTCGTTGTGTGTCTTCAAGTCATTTCCAACTTATGGCAACCTAAAGCTATGACAAGGTGGGTTTATTTATTAGTTGTCAGCCAGTACAATTTATTTTTTCCCCCATTAATTTTATGCACATAATAATCCAAAGGCAAGTAAAAATAAACAAAACAAAAACAACCACAACAAATAGGCATTTCAGTATTAAAATACACCATGAACATAATTATATCCTATACTGTACTATACAAATATAATCTCATTTTCTAAACATATAAAGACATGGATACTTCCTCCTCCTAGTTACTTTTCTATTTGAAATGATTATCATACATTTTATATCTAGCTTCTGAAAAACAATAATAATAATAAGAAAAAATGGTATATGCATATATATATATATATCAATAATATTACGGAGGGAAAGTATAGTTGTCCCTTTTGTGAATACCAAAATCCGTGAACACTCAACTCCAGTTATATGCAACGGCATCACAAAATGGTGTCCCTGATATAATAAGATGGCAAAATCAAGGTTTGCTTTTTGGATTATTATTATATTTTAAAGAATAGTTTCAAGCTGTGAATACTTAAATCCATAGATACCAAATCCGTGAATACTCAAGTCCCATTATATGCAATGGCAAACCAAAATGGTGTCCCTGATATAATAAGATGGCAAAACCAAGTTGTGTTTTTTTTTTTTGGATTATTATTATTAAGAATATTTTCAAGCCGTGAATACTTAAATCCATGGATACCAAATCCATGAATACTCAAGTCCCATTATATGCAACGGCATAGCAAAATGGTGTCCCTGATATAATAAGATGGCAAAATCAAGGTTTGCTTTTTGGATTATTATTTTTTAAAGAATATTTGCAAGCCGCAAATACAGTTATACCTTCATATTTGCTGTGGTTTGGTTCCAGGACCCCCTTTCGTGGATACCAAAATCCGTGAATACCCAAGTCCCATTCTATGCAATGGCAGAACCAAATGGTGTCCCTTATATTAGATGGTAAAATCAAGGTTTGTTTTTTTTATTACTTTTTAAAGAATATTTTCAAGCCATGAATACTAAATCCATAGATACCAAATCCATGAATATTCCTCAAGTCCCATGATATGCAATGGCATTGCAAAATGGCGTCCCTGATAGAATAAGATGGCAAAATCAAGGTTTGCTTTTGGGATTATTATTATTTTAAGAATATTTTCAAGCCGTGAATAATTAAATTCATGGATGCCAAATCCGTGGATACGGAGGGACAACTGTACAGTGTTTTCAAGGAGCTTCTGTTGCTTACAAATAAACTTCAACTCTCATATTAAGTTACGTAAAACTAAGGAGCTTCTGTTGCTTACAGATAAACTTCAACTCTCATAGTAAATTACGTAAAACTTTGGAGTTTGGATTCAGTAATTAAAGATTCGCCCAGAGAGGTGGGTTTGCCTTTGCTTTGCTCTGAGGCTGAGAAAGTGTGACTTATGCAAGGTGGGTCTCCATGGCTGAGCAAAGGGGATTCGAACCTTGTTCTCTGGAGTCATAATCCAATGCTCAAACCACAACGCCATATTGGCGCGCATATTGAAACGATGCAATTATGAACGAACGAATTTTCATGACAGTCATAGACCAACGCATACAAATTTTCACCTGTGCGTGTCTTTGGTGCATATCTTTGATTTTCTGCACCGACCAACCAACCTCCCTGTGTTTATTTTCTCTTTCTGTCTTTCCCACTTTTTATCGGATGCCGCGCTTTCTCTCTATTTCCAGCCATTTATCTCTCACACCTCCCGGAGACCTCTCCTCCTATTTCTTCTTCCCAGATCAATACAGCCAAGCCCTCTCTCTATATATATTTTTTTCCACGCCGCCATGCGCAGTTTTTCTTCGGGGACTTGTCCACTATTTCTGTCTCGCCTTGTTCTTTTTCTCATTAGGTTTTAGCCGTATTTCTTTCCGCGGCTCTAGAGGCCTCCCGGACATTTGGTGGAACAAGAGTTTGATAAAAGTTTCATTCGGCTCTACTAGACTCTGCAGCCCTTTGCAGCTTAGAGAAGCAAACATGGACGGCATTTTTAAATTTTATTTTCCATGTGTGAAAAAGGTCCACGAGGAGGTGTGTGTGTGTGTGTGTGTTCCTTCAAGTTGCTTGTTGACTTACGGTGTCTCCATGAATTTCATCGGGTTTTCTTAGGCAAGGAATCCTTAGAGGTGGTTTTGCCAGTTCCTCCTTCTGAAATACAGCCTCCATCACCTTGGTGGTCTCCCATCCAAGTCCTAACCAGGGATGACCCTGCTTAGCTTCCAAGATCAGAGGGGGGGCTTCAAGTTGCCCGTGGACTTATGGGAACCCCATGGATTTTGTAGGACTTTCTTAGATAAGGAATCCTTAGAGGTGGTTTTGCAAGTTCCTTCTTCTGAAATAGAGCCTCCATCACCTTGGTGGTCTCCCCTCCAAGTCCTAACCAGGGATGACCCTGCTTAGCTTCCAAGATCAGAGGGGGGGGGCTTCAAGTTGCCTGTGGACTTAGGGGAACCCCATGGATTTTGTAGGACTTTCTTAGATAAGGAATCCTTAGAGGTGGTTTTGCAAGTTCCTTCCTCTGAAATACAGCCTCCTTCAGCTTGGTGGTCTCCCATCCAAGTCCTAACCAAGGCTGGCCCTGCTTAGCATGCAGGATCAGAAGGGATTTGGGTCCTTTGTGTGTGTATATATGTGTTCTTTCAAGCCTCCTTTTGACTTATGGCAATCTCCATGAATTTCTCTTAGGGTTTTCTTAGGTAAGGAATCCTCAGAGGTGGTTTTCCCAGTTCCTTCTTCTGAAATAGAGCCTCCAGCACTTTGGTGGTCTCCCATCCAAGTCCTAACCAGGGCTGACCCATCTTAGCATCCACAATCAGAGGGGGCCTTCAAGTTGCTTGTGGACTTATGGGGACCCCATGGATTTTGTAGGGCTTTCTTAGATAAGGAATCCTTAGAGGTGGTTTTGCAAGTTCCTTCCTCTGAAATAGAGCCTTCAGCACCTTGGTGGTCTCCCATCCAAGTCCTAACCAAGGCTGGCCCTGCTTAGCATGCAGGATCAGAAGGGATTTGGGTCCTTTGTGTGTGTGTATATGTGTTCTTTCAAGCCTCCTTTTGACTTATGGCAATCTCCATAAATTTCATTGGGTTTTCTTAGGCAAGGAATCCTTCTCAGAGGTAGTTTTGCCAGTTCCTTCTTCTGAAATAGAGGCTCCAGCATCTTGGTGGTCTCCCATCCAAGTCCTAACCAGGGCTGATCCTGCTTAGCATCCATGATCAGATGGGATTTGGGTCCTTTGTGTGTGTGTATGTTCCTTCAAGTCTCCTGTTGACTTATGGCAATCTCCATGAATTTCAGAGGGTTTTCTTAGGTAAGGAATACTAGAGGTGGTTTTGCCAGTTCCTTCCTCTGAAATACAGCCTCCAGCACTTTGGTGGTCTCCCATCCAAGTCCTAACCAGGGCTGACCCTGCTTAGCATCCACAATCAGAGGGGGCCTTCAAGTTGCTTGTGGACTTATGGGGACCCCATGGATTTTGTAGGGTTTTCTTAGACAAGGGATATTAGGAGTTGGTTTTGCCAGTTCCTTCTTCTGAAATACAGCCTCCAGCACTTTGGTGGTCTCCCATCCAAGTCCTAACCAAGGCTGGCCCTGCTTAGCATCCATGATCAGATGGGATTTGGGTCCTTTGTGTGTGTGTATGTTCCTTCAAGTCTCCTGTTGACTTATGGCAATCTCCATGAATTTCAGAGGGTTTTCTTAGGTAAGGAATACTAGAGGTGGTTTTGCCAGTTCCTTCCTCTGAAATACAGCCTCCAGCACTTTGGTGGTCTCCCATCCAAGTCCTAACCAGGGCTGACCCTGCTTAGCATCCACAATCAGAGGGGGCCTTCAAGTTGCTTGTGGACTTATGGGGACCCCATGGATTTTGTAGGGTTTTCTTAGACAAGGGATATTAGGAGTTGGTTTTGCCAGTTCCTTCTTCTGAAATACAGCCTCCAGCACTTTGGTGGTCTCCCATCCAAGTCCTAACCAAGGCTGGCCCTGCTTAGCATCCATGATCAGATGGGATTTGGGTCCTTTGTGTGTGTGTATGTTCCTTCAAGTCTCCTGTTGACTTATGGCAATCTCCATGAATTTCAGAGGGTTTTCTTAGGTAAGGAATACTAGAGGTGGTTTTGCCAGTTCCTTCCTCTGAAATACAGCCTCCAGCACTTTGGTGGTCTCCCATCCAAGTCCTAACCAGGGCTGACCCTGCTTAGCATCCACAATCAGAGGGGGCCTTCAAGTTGCTTGTGGACTTATGGGGACCCCATGGATTTTGTAGGGTTTTCTTAGACAAGGGATATTAGGAGTTGGTTTTGCCAGTTCCTTCTTCTGAAATACAGCCTCCAGCACTTTGGTGGTCTCCCATCCAAGTCCTAACCAAGGCTGGCCCTGCTTAGCATCCATGATCAGATGGGATTTGGGTCCTTTGTGTGTGTGTATGTTCCTTCAAGTCTCCTGTTGACTTATGGCAATCTCCATGAATTTCAGAGGGTTTTCTTAGGTAAGGAATACTAGAGGTGGTTTTGCCAGTTCCTTCCTCTGAAATACAGCCTCCAGCACTTTGGTGGTCTCCCATCCAAGTCCTAACCAGGGCTGACCCTGCTTAGCATCCAAGATCAGAGGGGGGCCTTCAGGTTGCCTGTGGACTTATGGGGACCCCCATGGATTTTGTAGGGTTTTCTTAGACAAGAGATATTAGGAGGTGGTTTTGCCAGTTCCTTCTTCTGAAATAGAGCCTCCAGCACTTTGGTGGTCTCCCATCCAAGTCGTAACCAGGGCTGGCCCTGCTTAGTATCCAGGATCAGATGGGATTTGGGTCCTTTGTGTGTGTGTATGTGTTCCTTCAAGCCTCTTGTTGACTTATGGCAATCTCCATGAATTTCATTGGGTTTTCTTAGGTAAGGAATCCTTAGAGTAGTTTTGCCATTTCCTTCCTCTTGAAATAGAGCCTCCAGCACCTGGGACACATTGGTGGCCTCCCATCCAAGTCCTAACCAATGCTGACCCTGCTGAGCTTCCAAGATCAGATGGGATCTGATGGTGGCTTGGGGGTCTTTAGCCACTGTCCTATATTGTGTATTTAATCTCCTATAGACATATGGTAACCCATGATTTACAATTTCCTTCCTCCGAAATAGAGCCTCCAGCATCTGGGATTCATTGACGGTCTCCCATCCAAGTCCTAACCAGGGCTGAACCTGCTTAGCATCCAAGATAAGGTGGGATCTGATGGTGCCTTCAGGGTATTTGTAGCCCCATAAATATGAGGTGAAGTGGTGAAGTTCTCAAAATTACCTGGGCCCTCCACCTTTGTAGGATTTTTTTTGCTTCCTTGGTGAATAATCCAACACCGTCCTCTCCTGTCATCATGAAAGGCGATTTCTATGCAGATGATTCTCTAATTTGGAAGACGAGAGAGAGAGAGAGAGAGAGAGAGAGAGAGAGAGAGAGAGCCCTCCACCTCTTGATGAAAATTCAATCTCACCTTCCAAAGCCTGATTATGATAATTTGCAAGCGGGCGAGGAAAAGTGAATTATTATTAAATGCAAATAAAAGTTAAATTATGCTGTTTGGGAGAAGACTTCAGAATGACAGAGAAGCTATAAATTAACAGTGGAGGGGGGGGGGAGAAAGAAGGTTGGGATTTTATATTTTTTTGTTTGAACTGCGGATGATACATCAACCGGCGCGGGAGAGCGATGGCGAATCTCTTAAGGCCCGGAGACATAAAAAGCCGTCCGGCAAGAAATGGCGTGTAGTCGCCAGACGAGCTACCTTGGATGGAAGATGAAGGTGAAAATCCATGGAAAAATTTATACCTGGTTGTCCTGTTGCTACCTGGGCTGGTTGAACATCTCTCGTTCTTCTGGTGGACCTTCAAGTCTTTTCCAACCTATTTATTTTTCTACCTATGGTTTTGAAAGCTGGACAGTGAAGAAAGCTGATGGGAAGAGAACCATCAACTCTTTTGAAATGTGCTGGAGAAATACTGTGGATGGCTAAAAAGACCAATATTTGGACCCAAGAGCAAATCAAGTCCAAACTCTCCCTAGAAGCCAAGATGACTCAACTGTGGCTGACAACCATGCTTGAGAAGGTGGAAGGGTGTAGGAATAAGAGGAAGACCCCAATTCAGATGGTTGGACTCCACCAACGAAGCCATGGACGTGAATCTGCAAGACTTGAGCCAGGCCGTTGAGGACAGGGTGGCTTGAAGGTCTTCTCCTTCATGGGGTCACCATGGGTCAAAGTCAACGTGATGACACAGAACAGGAACAAGAGAGCAAACCAAGCCCAAACTCTCTCTAGAAGCCAAGATGGCTCAACTGAGACTAATTTGGGCATATCATGAGAAGATAGGACTCACTAGAAAGACAATAATGCTTGGGTGGGTGGAAGGTAAAGGGAAAAGAGGAAGACCCCATTCCAGGTGGAGAGACTCAACCAAGGAAGCCAAGGACATGAGTCTCCAAGACCTGAGTAGGGTTGTGGATGACAGTGTCCTTGGAGGTCTCTCTTTCATGGGGTCACCATGGGTCAAAATCAACTTGATGGCATAGAACAGGAACAAGAGAGCAAACAAAGTCCAACTCACCTTGGAAGCCTAGATGACTCAAACTGAGACAAATAAATGGGTCCAAGAGCAAGTCAAGCCTAAACTCTCCCTAGAAGCCAAGATGACTCAACTGAGGCTGTTGTACTTTGGACGTATCATGAGAAGACAGTACTCACGAGAAAGGACAATCATGCTTGAGAAGGTGGTAGGAAAAGAAGACGAGCCCATTGCAGATGGATGGACTTTATCAATGAAGCCATGGACATGAATCTGCAAGACCTGAATAGAGCTGTTGAGGAGATGGTGTCTTGGAGGTCTCACTCTCCCTAGTCCAACTCTCCCTAGAAGCCAAGATGACTCAACTGAGGCTGTCATACTTTGGCCATATCATGGAAAGGCAAGGCATCAAGTCAACTTCAACCCATGATGACCCCATGAATGAAAGACCTCCAGGTCCTCCTCTCCTCAACAGCCCTGCTCAGGCCTTCCAGACTCATGTCCATGGCTTCCTTGGTGGAGTCCATCCATCTGAACTGGGGTCTTCCTCTTATTCCTACACCCTTCCACCTTCCTAAGCACAGTTGTCTTTTCTAGGAAGACCCCAATTCAGATGGATGGACTCCACCAAGGAAGCCATGGGCATGAGTCTGGAAGGCCTGAGTGGATGACAAGGTGACTTGGAGGTCTCTCATTCATGGGGTCATCATGGGTCACAGTTGACTTGATGGCATAGAACAGGAACATGAGAGCAAACCAAGCCCAAATTCTCCCTAGAAGCCAAGATGACTCAACTGAGGCTGTCATACTTCGGCCATACCATGGGAAGACAAGAAATCAAGTCAACTTCGACCCATGGTGACCATGTCCATGGCTTCCTTGGTGGAGTCCATCCATCTGAATTGGGGTCTTCCTCTTATTCCTACTTCCCCCCACCTTCCCAAGCATAGTTGTCTTTTCTAGGAAGAGCCCAATTAAGATGGATGGACTCCACCAAGGGAGCCATGGACATGAATCTGCAAGGCCTGAGTGGATGACAGGGTGACTTGGAGGTCTCTCCTTCATGGGGTCACCATGGCTTGAAGTTGACTTGATGGCATAGAACAGGAACAAGAGAGCAAACAAAGTCCAACTCTCCCTAGAAGCCAAGATGACTCAACTGAGGCTGCCATACTTTGGACGTATCATGGGAAGACAGGACTCACTAGAAAAGACAACCATGTTTGGGAAGGTTGAAGGGTGTAGGAATAAGAGAAAGACCCCAATTCAGATGGATGGACTCCACCAAGGAAGCCATGGACATGAGTCTGGAAGGCCTGAATGGATGACAAGGTGACTTGGAGGTCTCTCCTTCATGGGGTCACCATGGGTTGAAGTTGACTTGATGGCATAGAACAGGAACATGAGAGCAAACCAAGCCCAAAGCCAAGATGGCTCAACTGAGACTATCATGAGTCCTATCATGAGAAGATAGGACTATCTTGAGTCCTATCATGAGAAGATAGGACTATCTTGAGTCCTATCATGAGAAGATAGGACTCACTAGAAAGACAATAATGCTTGGGAAGATTGGTAGATCAACACACGAGCAATTCATCCAGTTATTCCCCCCAAATAGAGTAATCCCATTGAATCAACTGCTGAGAGGAGAGTCAACACATTCCCATTGATTGCATTGGTCTGTTGAAGCCAAGTTACAGTTCTTCACCATTTCCTCCCTTGGCCTTTCCCCCAAGCAATAAACCAAACCCGTAAACGCCCGACCCAACCTTTTATTTCAGCATTTGGAGACACGATCCGTTCCCCTGTCACCCCGAAAGAGCCACCCCGTCTCCCTCGGCGCGGCGCCTGGATTGCCGTGGTGGAGGCATTCAATTTGGAGTCAATTTAAATTTCAATTGTCTGTAAAATCTAAATCAATAGGCTATAGTTCAATGGTGCTTTAATAAAACGGGACATAACTGAGGGAACCTCTGGGAATTACGGATGATGAGAGATGGAGGGAGGAAGAGGAGGGGAAAAAAGGGTGGAAATATACGCCATGGCAAAAACAACCAGGAGGGGTTGACACGTAAACCAGCAACGCTTGGGAGGTTGTTTTTGCAGCTAAACGCCTTCCAAAACGAGAATTCATTTCGTAGCTTCGAAGCAAAAGAAGCAGAGACTCATCTTCGACCCACAAAACCCACCAATGGATGGACTATTTGCACAGTCCCACAACTCACCCACAACGTCAACTTAGGGCAACCCTATAAAATGGACGCTCTCCAAGGGATCCTGTTACTATCAGCAGACCTGCTCAGGTGTTGCAAAGTCAGGGCGGCCATTTCCCTGGTGTGTGTGTGTGTGTGTGTGTGTATTTGTGCCTTCAAGTCATCTATTGACTTTTGGTGACCCCAAGGATTTCAGAGGGTTTTAGGCAAGGAATCCTCAGATACCTCTTTTTCTTTTTCTTCTTCTCCTTCTTCCTCCTCCCCCTCTTCTTCCTCCTGTTCTTCCTCATCCTCTTTTTCTTCCTCCTCTTCTTCCTCCTCCTCCTGTTCTTCTTCCTCCTGTTCTTCCTTTTTTTCCTCCTCCTCCTCTTCCTCCTCCTGTTTTTCTTCCTCCCAATCTTCCTTTCCTTCCTCCTCTTCCTGTTTTTCTTCCTCCTGATCTTCCTTTTCTTCCTCCTCCTCCTCTTCCTCCTCTTCTTCTTCCTCCTCTTCCTCCATCCTTTTCTTCTTCCTCCTCTTCTTCATCTCCTCCTCATCCTTTTCCTTCCCCCTTTGCTTTTTCCTCCTCTTCCTCCATTCTTTTCTTCCTCCTCCTCTCATCTTCTTCTTCCTACTTCTCCTCCTCTTCTTCTTCCCCTCCTCCTCTTCTTCCTCTCCTGCTCCTCCTCTTCTTTTTCCTCCTCCTCTTGTCTTCCTCCTCCTCTTCCTCCTCTCCTCTTCTTCTTCCCCCTCTTCTTCCTCCCCCTGCTCTTCTCCTCTTCTTCTTCCCCTTCTTCTTCCTCCTCCTCTTCTTCTTCCTCCTCCTCTTCTCTTCCTCCTTCTCCTCTTCCTCTCCCTCTTCCCCTTCTCCTCCTCTTCCTCCTCCCCTCCTTCCTCCTCCTCCTCTTCTTTCTTCCCCCTCTTCCTCCTCCTCCTCTCCTTCTTCCTTCTCTTCCTCCATCCTTCTCCTCCTCTTCTCTTCCTCCTTCTCCTCTTCTTCTCCCTCTTCCCCTTCTCCTCCTCTTCCCCTTCTCCTCCTCTTCCTCCTCCCCTCCTTCCTCCTCCTCCTCTTCTTCTTCCCCTTCTTCTTCCTCCTCCTCTTCTTCTTCCTCCTCCTCTTCTCTTCCTCCTTCTCCTCTTCCTCTCCCTCTTCCCCTTCTCCTCCTCTTCCTCCTCCCCTCCTTCCTCCTCCTCCTCTCCTTCTTCCTTCTCTTCCTCCATCCTTCTCCTCCTCTTCTCTTCCTCCTTCTCCTCTTCCTCTCCCTCTTCCCCTTCTCCTCCTCTTCCTCCTCCCCTCCTTCCTCCTCCTCCTCTCCTTCTTCCTTCTCTTCCTCCATCCTTCTCCTCCTCTTCTCTTCCTCCTTCTCCTCTTCTTCTCCCTCTTCCCCTTCTCCTCCTCTTCCTCCTCCCCTCCTTCCTCCTCCTCCTCTTCTTTCTTCCCCCTCTTCTTCCTCCTCCTCTCCTTCTTCCTTCTCTTCCTCCATCCTTCTCCTCCTCTTCTTCTTCCTCCTCCTCTTCTCTTCTTCTTTCTCCTCTTCCTCTCCCTCTTTCCCCTTCTCCTCCTCTTCCTCCTCCCCTCCTTCCTCCTCCTCCTCTTCTTTCTCCCCCTCTTCTTCCTCCTCCTCTTCTTCTCCCTCTTCCCCCTCCTCCTCTTCCTCTCTTCTTCTTCTTCCCCCTCTTCTTCCTCCACCTGCTCTCCTCCTCCTATTCCTCCTCCTCCCCTCCTCCTCTTCCTCTCCTCCTTCCTTCTCTTCCTCCATCTTTTTCCTCCTCCTCCTCCTTTTGTCTTCCTCCTCCTCTTCTTCTCCCTCTTCCCTCTTCCTCCTCCTATTCCTCCCTGCCTCCCCTTTCCTTCCTCTCTTCTTCTTCTTCCTCCTCTCCTCCTCTTCCTCTCCTCCATCCTTTTCCTCCTCCTCTTGTCTTCCTCTCCCTCTTCCCCCTCCTCCTCCTCTTCCTCCTCCCCTCCTTCCTCCTTCTCCTCTTCCTCCCTGCCTCCCCTTTCCTTCCTCGCTGGACTGGCCGGGCTGTCCACACGGTGTCCCCCTTCCCCTGCGCTTGGCGTCTCTCTCACGCTCTTCAGCCGCCAGTCTTGGCTGCGCACACCATCATCATCCTCCACCAGACATCATCCTCCAACCCTCCTTCTCTGTTGTCCTCAGACAATGCAAGGGGGGAAAGCCTCCTCCTTTTCCTTTTCCTTTTCCTTTTCCTTTTCCTTTCCCTTTCCCTTTCCCTTTCCCTTTCCCTTTCCCTTTTCCTTTTCCTCCTTCTTCTCTTCCCAGGGAGAGGAAAGGAAGGAGACCCACCAGAGAAGCTGAGAACCCGTGCCAAGCAGCCAGGGTCACCGGGCCAAGCCTGTCCTGTCCGGGCTCAAGTGCGAACAGCTAGGGCAGCCTTGATGGATGGACAGCCGGCCCACCCCATTAATCTGTGTTGTGTCACAAACAATCAGCGAGGGGCTTTGTCTGTCCTGACGGAGACCCTCACCTCTGAGTCCCCATCTTCTGGTTCAACGGAGTCCGCTCCGGCCTTTATTCCTCACGCCGTCGGCGACTCGACAACGGTTGTCAACAGCCTCAAACGCACAATCTGGCTGCAAAAGTATTGTAAGAAGACAGAGCCCAAAAGCCCACCTTTCTTTTTCTTTTTAATTTTTCTTTTAAAAATTGTATTCTAATAATAGCATTTTTTAATATGCCTTCAATTTCTCTTTTTTGTAATTGTTGTTAAATCTTTTTTAATGTAAATGAAGCAATGAGAACAAATGAGACCCTTCATTGCATTTCGGCCATATTGTGCATTAGTAGAAACATAGTTTCCAACTCGAGGGAAGTCATAGTTCCACAACAATATATATTATCTGGAGTCCTGAGTTCAATTCTGGGTGTGTCATTTTAAGAAGGATAGAGACAAATTGGAATAAGTTCAGAGAAGAGGAACTGGGATGACAAGATGGATGGAGAACCAAAACTAGGAGGAAAGGTGGAGGGACTGTGATACTGCAGCAAACAAGGCAAATACGATTTTAGCTTGCATTAAATTAATCGAAGCATCATTTCCAAGACAAAGGAAGTCAGAGTCCCCTTCTATTCTGCGATGGCCAGGCCTCATCCAGAGTCCTGTGTTCAGTTCTGGACGGCTCATTTTAAGAAGGATAGGA